>KV751318.1:11593431-11644339 GCA_001698575.1 Mola mola
CGTTATCTGTTCAGTTTCTAGGAGTGGTCACCCACCCATCCAAGTCCAGAATGTCCGCAAAAGCTGGCAGCATGCTTTTGCCAGCATGCTCCCTTAACAAATGTTTTTTAAACCTCCAAGAGTCTATGGGGGATGTGTATTTTTTCACATGCGAAAAGATGCTTCTATCAAAATATCAGAGAGAAGAAGGATTTCAGAGACAGTGTGTTTGAAAGAGTCAAGGCAAAATGGAGGAAGCGCATTATGGTACGTGAGTGTGCAAAGAAAAGCAACGAGGGGAGTGGAGGAATGCAGAGAAACTCAAATACACAAGAGGAGAGGACAGAAATTAAGTCTGATGTAAGAGGAAAATCTTCAAACCATCTTGTAGTTCTGAATGTCAGTGCACACATACACAAAACATTTGATTCCTGGAAATTGAGACATCTCCACTCGCCCAAGCTATGTCTCTCCATCTCTCTCTTTATCTATCAGTCTGTATCTCTATCGTACTGGGAGAGGTAAGAATCAGAGGGAGGAAAGTGATTTCCACATAACAGATTGTTACGACTGACACTATATCCCCTGATTTACACAGTCGCAGAGGGGAGGCAGACAAATGCATTTTCACTGTTTACATCCCTCCACACACTCAAACACGCATCTGGGATCAAAGTAAAATTTCTCTCACACAGATACACTCCACGGAAAAGTAAGTGAGCATGCTGCCTGCCATCCAACCCCCTGCTAAATCCATTACCCCTGACTCATCTTGTTGAAATGGAGTCCTACCTGGCAAAAACAGCAGCAGGCGCACTAGCTTCAAATATACTGCACTCATATAGCAGCAAAAACTTATTGTTCACCAACATACTTGCATGGGATCAGCCAAGCTGGATGAAAATACAGCCACTAAATAGGCTTGTTGTTGTCTTGCAAGCGTTCTTTTCATAAGGTCTGCATGGAGGGGCGCTTAAAAAACAATACCTTTGTGTTCCCAGCTGATGTCACAGCAGCTCCTCTTTTCTACATCCATTTGTTCTGTGCTTATGAGGCACAGGTCTGCAGAATAGTTGCCAAACCTCACTGAATCATTTATCTATCAAACTTAGAGAGCAAAATAACATAACTTTGAGCATAGTGAGGCCTTTATGATGTCAACTGGTTGGAGAAAAAAAAACCACAAATCACATACAAACCAAGGGCTAAAAAGACTTTGTTTCCCTGCTTTGACCCCATATCATTTCCATTCCCCTCAACAAAACCAAAATGAGGTTTAGATACAAAGCCTGGGCCATGGGTGTCTAATAGATTTACCCTGATTCCACGGCCACCATTTATCCTGCTCCAAAGCCGCACAATGCAACAGAGTGCTCCTGAATAGCATGGGCAATTACAGTGCGTGTGTGTTCTTTTTTCTGTGTCTGTGTGTGTGTGTGCATATGGGTGAGGATGCCTCGCTCTCTTTTTTCAAATTCTAAAACCCCCACTACTCCATCTCACCATTGTCTGTGCACACACACACCTTAAAGCAAATGTAATAACATGAAACTACGCAGCCATGTGTTCTTTGTAGAAGCCCAGGTGGTTACCATGGCAATGTGGGTTTTTTTTAATCTTTTTTTTTGACTTACCCTAACATTTTATTACCCATCATTATGTATCATTAAATACATACATATTAATGTAAAAAACAGGGGTGATGGAGATGGGGGGAGGAGTAAGTGTGAAATTGGGCATATATCGACAAAGAAGGAAACACCTGAAAGGGGCCTTGATGTCTCGCTGCTATATAATTCAAGTATGAACATCCCACTGTGAATTTTTTACACCACAAGATTCATTCATAGGTTTGTTTATAAAATGCAAAATAACACTAGAAAGGTAATGAAAAGAGATCAAAGGAATACATAATACACATATTGATAGCTTTGATAATAGTCTTTTATAAGCTTATTTATTAGCAGCTTGCTTGATATTAATCAGGAGGTAAAGCTGTGGCTAAAAGTGAGACACAGCAGAGCCATTTCACAGTCAGATAAGCAACTTTTGCCGGTGATATTTTGGAAAAGTAACCCCAGCAATCCTCATGAGACACGGTTTTCATCATTTTTTTAAAAAATATTCAGCTATAATTACCCGCTAACCATTGCATTTTATGTCACACATTCCATTGATAATAGGAGTTTCTTTCCAAGTATACACTACAAGCCAACGGTATGATCTAATGGATTCCGTTTTGAATTACAAGAAACATCTTCATGTAAAAAGAGAAACATCACAACACCAATCCATCTTTCGTCCGATTCACCGCTCCTGCCTTTGGGTTCGTGGCCTCATCCGACACACAGATGTCTGTTCAGACATGGAGGAAGCAGCATACATAGTCGCGCGACGTCATGAAGCGCTTGTCATACTTCTCGACGTTGGCATACTGTAAAGAGAAAACCAGACACAAAGACAGAAGGACGCATGCTGAGCTTTAGAATTTGATCAAAAAGAAACGGACGCAAATCGAATGTTAAGTGAAACGCCTCTTCGATAAGAGGCAAGCACAAAGGAGAAGAACAAAAAAAGAAATCCGTAGGTAAAATTCCTACCTTTTCAAAAATGGCTTTCAACTCAGTGGGGTTGGCCCTCCCAGGCAGTTCTGCCTGCAAGACAATAAGTAAACATTTTAAGAATACAACTTTCATACACAACAAGTCAACACAAAGGCCCACTTTGATTCCAGCATCGCTCGAGCAACGTAGTGAAGCGCTGGTTCAGGCTATTTCATTTCAGCACTTGGGGCGTGAATACGTAAACATATTCACTAAGCATTCATTTCGTGCTGGAAATTTATTCTTGATCCAGATAAAACATATATCAGAATAAATATGACAAACTCCAGGTTCATTAACTGGCTTTTAATGGCACTTTTGACTTGCTCAGGTGTTATCACGTGGACTTCCCACTTCAGTCAAGTTATTGCATTTGAACAAGTTCCAGTCACAAAAAGATAGTAACTGAACACAGAGTTGTATCACAAACTTCATCTGTAGCAGAAATATGTTTGTTTCCTTGTGAAATCTTCTCCATAATCATCGGTGACTTCTCAGGAGGGGCCCCAACCTCCCCACTGTAGAAGTAGATGCTGTTACTGGTGTAAAAATATTCTTAAAGCACACACACACACAGAACAAAGCAAGTAGACATTGCATGTCTAAATTATTTGTATCACCCTTGAGTAATTTCTCTAATTTCTGATCATGCTGGTCGTATACAGTGATGGAGCCGCCATTTTACATATTTCTACACTCGTCTGTAGAAACTTCTAGCAACTTTAAGTACTTCATAGGAGGTTACTAAGGGACTGTGGGGGTAGCAGGAGCTATGAACAGTAAGACTACCCTTTTCATCACCGTTTAAAACGAATAACTGTTAGCCAAATGTAGCTACATCCAATTAGCGTTAACCAACTAACGGCTACAAATTCCCCGCCGGTGTCACTGTCATTTTTCTCCCCCTCGGCAGTTAACGAGCACGTTAGAGACAAGGAGACATTAGCAGGAGAAAACTAACTGATGTCTCAACGTCATTAGCTTACCTTTGCTGCCGAGCGCATCAAGCTCACTGTCAAGTAGTTTTCCACTTCCCCCTGCGTGATGACGTGGTGACGATCACGCGCCGTGGCAGTGACAGGTGCACGAGAGGTCAACTGGTCAGTGACCTGTGTGTGTGTCCAAAAAAACTTAAAGGAGAACTCTGGTATATTTCAACCTAACCCTGCTTAGTCTCTAAGGCTCTAACATTTCAGAAAATGTTGTATTTTGGGGAAAATTACTACGGGACAAGTAGATGGCTGTACCTGCAGTGAAACACCTGTGTGCTTGGCTCAGTAACTGTAAAGATACTGTATAAAACAAATATTTTTGCTTCCTGTCTGAAGGAGCTACACTGAATTGATGAATTGTCAATTCATTGCTGAATGTTTTCCTACGTTTTGACTTGTCCAGTGCCATTGCACTGTGCCGATCTAAACTGCAACCTAGCAATTGATCTGCATACTGGAGATTTTTTGGGGTTTTTTTAAATAAAGATGTATTTTAGTAAAATATTAGAGACTAAAACCTTGGGCGAATACTGTAAGTCTTAGTTTGAAAAAATACCACAGTTGTCTTTAAAGGCAGATTTTTTTTTTTTTACTTATCTACTATCAACAGAATGTGAAAAAAACAAAAAACATTCCGATCAGCCAGCCCTGTCCTGTCCTCTCTCATAACACCACTTTATAGGCCTGGTTTAAAGTGAGTTTTAGCCCCACCAGGGGAGAGTTTCACAGGCTCTATTGGTGTTGATCCTAATAAGGAAAAAAAAAACAAAAACCTAAAATATCAAATAAAAAAGTACATATTCTCAGATTAACTGTAATTTAAACCTTCCAATTTTCTTTAATACAAAATTGCAACCATACACTTTCCACGGTTCAACGTCTCTGTTTCGCCAGGTTTAACTGTAACAGATCATCAAACTCATTTTGTTCAATTTTGATGAGAACAAAATAAAGCACACTTAAACAACCCCCCCACTTTGGTCAACAAAATTCTTCCGTTCACCAGGGTAAGATGGGGAAGGTAAGAGAGTTTAAGCACAATTCACTCAGCTATAGGGGCCACTAGCTCTCCAGTGTGTTTGCAGTCACCCTAGTGATATGCAACCCACTATATTGCAAGACACAGGCCCAGGGGCCAAAGGTGTGTTGGGCCTCTGAACAAGATCTAGTAACGAAGCTAGTAAATAACCTTACGCCACAGGTTTCCTTTAATACTGTGTATGTTGTAGTGTTCTGTTGAAGAAGAGGAATGTAAATGTAAATGGATTAGGAGACAACTTCTCAGCACAGGTTCCACTGGTTTTAAGAGTTGGGGCCTTTTGCATGTCTGTGCGTGTAGCTCATGTCCATCCACAGTGATCTTGTAAAAAACTGGACCACTTCCTTCATAAAAACTTTACTATGATACAAAACAATACACTTAATTGTCCATCTACTCACTTATAGCATTGCCGCACACATTTAAAAGTTTCGGCTGCAATATTCACTCCAAGCTTTATCATATATTACATACAATAACAAAGAAATAACTATGTCTTTATAAAAACCATGGCTCCTTCCCCGCACCTATCTTTGCTCAGAGTAAATGGTTCCTATACCTTATTTCCAGCTTTTCCAGCCCATCTGAGCTTTGTGCCAGGAGGGAAAAAGGTGCAGAGAGAATTTCATGACTACAAAAGCAAAGGTTAACATTACCCACAGCATAAAAACAATTTAAAAGGGAGCAAAAGGGCTCTAATGGCCCGACAGTCTTCAAAGAAAATGTATTTTGCGCTCAAAATAATTCATAGCTTTTTGCCAGTGGCTTTTCAGCTTCCCGGAGACCCACCATGAACCACTGTATTTTTCCCAGCAGGCTCTCTGCTCCTCGCAAAATGGCCTTCACTAGGGCTTACCTTGCATCCCCCTCCAAATATTGACAGAACCGAGTCCATTGCTTATTGGAAAAATGGCTGTAAGTAATGTTTTATCAGCCAATGCAATCTCCACACCTGTATTTTCCCCTGTCATATGACAATATTTGACAAGATTAATGATTTGATCCCATGACATTTTATTTCCCATCGCTGTCAATCCGCCACCAAACAACTCACTTACTGGTGGCATTTAGCAAAGGCAGCATTTGATTTGCTTGTGTGTTATTCATGAAGTGCAAAAATTACTTGAGACAGGTAAAGCGTCAGCGCCTTGAAGCGTTGACGTGAAAATCTTGACTGTTTTTGTGGAGAAAAGAATGTTTATAAATTACCTTCAGTGAAATTATGCTGCATGCCAGCCTCTATTTTTAGAAATCAAACCAACAATGGCTCTGTCAAGCACCATGGAGTAAGTGGGTAATAATGATAATCCATGTGACCTCTGATGGCTCAAGGGGTCTCCTGCCCCACGTCCCCAAGCGCCCACGCGTCCTGACAGATTGAGTGATGAGTGGCGGATGGCTGTCTCGTTTTGCCTCCTCCTATTTTAGTCCCAAACTAAACACAGGGCTTCAAAAATAGGCCCAAGCTCTAAACAAATGATTAATAGGGCACTTGGGGTCTCCCCACTGACCAGCGTGTCCCTATTAACAGCCAATAACAGAGGCCCTCTGGGGTCAAAAGGTTTAAAGACTTTCTAATAAAAGTAACAGAGACATGGGGATGTGTTTCGGAGGAGAAAAAGTTGTGTCTCAGTTTGAAATGCTGACAAGTTAATAATCCCCTCTCAAATGGCCCTACTGCAGTAAAATGGCCAGTTTGTTCTTACTTTTATTGCTATCATCTGTCAGTCACTCACTTCTTTTTTTCCCCTGGCTCCTCCTTAAGTGGACTCAAAGAGCTAAAACAGCTTTACAGTAATGTTCTCGTTGGAGGCTTTATTCTCATTCCCCACTTCTTCTATTCTTTCTATGCATGAGTGTGAATGGTCATGTTAGTTTCAGACAGGAACGGCCAAATGCATTTCCAAAGTTGTATTCATGACATGGTAATAAGATTCAAATTTGTAAGACCTGAAGAAAAGAGGCAGATTTTGGCAGTGGCTTTGTCCTATTTTTCACAACTCAGAAATAAAGCCTAACAATCACCCCTGCCATTCTTAATGTTTGAATATATGGGAGTGGAGACACAAAGCTAAAAAGCTAGTTAAAATGTGAAACATCGCTACTAAAACAGAATTTGGCATTGGGTCATTCATGTGCAAGATGCAATGTGAAATCGGATCAAATCTTTTACATGCTATTCTGAAAGCACAGACTATCTCTAATTCTAATTACATATTTTGTGAAAACTATCGATATTTTATGATTATCTGATTGAACGTAATCATTTTTAATAATTAATATTGAAACATTTAATCTGAAACACCTTTTACGTAACTCAAGGACACATTTCATGAAGATATCATTGACAAAATGTCAGTTTTTTTCAAAGTGGATGTTCATTTTAACTAACATAAACAGTTAAAATAATGCTGCCTCATATGTTACATTTGGCTATATTTTCTAGTATTAGCCTATAAATCTGTTGTTTATATTGAAGCAATCCCACATACGCTGTCCTGCTGCTACACCAATTGTGTATTAATCCGCTGCTGAAAATAGTCCCCTGTTTAGTCGTGTTTGCTTGAAAACAAGAATACTGTTAATTATTATCAGTTTGAGCCCAGCTACATATGGTCCAATATGCAGCTGCCAGACTGTTGACTAGGATACCTGAAAGATGCTTATATGATGCCAATTTTAAAATCACTCCACTGGCTCCTGTTCCAATGTGCTATTAATTTTCCAATTCTTGTGATCACTTTTACATGTACAGCAAGGAGTTTTCTGCTGGAAACATCCGGTGGACCGCTGTAAGTAGAGACGATTGTGTGGACTCAATGGATCTCGCATGGGACTCTCATTCATAGGACCGCCGTTCATTTATGTAGTTTTGACTTTTTTTTTTTTTAGTTTTTTAACATAGTGAGCATAGTATTTCAGTTATTTTAAGAATGTGTTTTCAGTCAAATTTTTTTGGTCTACATGGTCAGGCACCAGCCTAAGTTAGAGATCTACAGTGGCCCTGAGTCAATAGCGGGTCTCTGAAGTACGCAGACCCAGGTTAGCTGCAGATTTAAAACTGAAGGAGAATGTGCCTTCAATGTAGTAGCTCCTCCAATGTCAAACCTTCTCTACTTAGATCTAAGATCTTTGAACACTGTGGCAATTTCAAATCGTAGCTCAAGCTCATCATCTTTTAAAAACTTGCTTTTGTAAGACCTTCTTGTTTGTGTTTTACCTTATTTTTACTATTTTATACGGTGATTGTGTTGCATGTTTTTTTTTTTTTTATTACTATGTTCTATGCTTCTGTTTTATGCTTTTTACTTACTTTTAAACATTGGTGCATGTAGGTTGTTAATGTAAATTCCAGGATGCAGAGAAGCAACAGTAAAAACAGGAAGAATGTTGTTAATCTCTCCACGTCAGCCAATATGATTTATTTAACACAGTGAGCACAATATTCTAAAGTAAAAACAGCTAAAAGTGGAGATAAATTGTTGTTGTTGTTGTTTTCTTTGACATTTTGCATTGGCAAACGCAAATGTGTCCCCGGTTGGGTGGCCTTGACATAACCCACATTCTAAATCTTCCAAGACTGACTTTTATTTTTTTGTTTTGTACAACTTCAGCTAATGTTCTTAATCAGAAGTCGTTTGCGAGACATCGAATGTCTTTCTCAAGAAAACATCACTGAGATGCATAGCAGCTGATGGACACGGTGGCTACAACATTGCAACCACTTGGTAATAACCACGTCGCTCCCCCTCTAATTAGATATGTTTCATGTGAGATTAATGCCAGGGTTGCTCCATTTATTGTTTCAGTGGTCAACATTTGAAAAGACATTTCGAATTTTGAGATGAGAACACCCATTGTGCTTTGACAAACATTTACAAATTTCATACTTGCCAAAGTTGGAATTTGAAATGACTTCAAAACGACACAACAGACAACGTAATAATGTAGGAAAACTCAGAAAAATCTGTTTTGGATAAAGCACGAAAGGGTGGCAAGATGATGAATTATGGGGAAAAAAATGGTACTCCTCCCTCCCTTCTAATACATTGAATACTGTATGTATAAGACAAAAAGTGCTTCCTTCAGTATCTTTGTATTTGTATCTTCCTCTCTACCTCTTCCATAATAAAACCACTGTGCTAATACGCCAAAACCAGTACGTCCTTTTTTATTTTTCATATAGGAGGCCTGTTAGCAAAATGATGCAGTTCACTGTTTGCATTATATCTACTGTCTCTCTGAACAATGGCTCTTATGATCTACTTTCATTTCTCCAATCAGTTGGTTGTCAAACACGATCCTTAATCGTCGTACATAACACGAGCTGCGCTGAAGTGGCATTCTCATAAACCCCATATCTGTAATAGCGTGTGACAAGTGGCCTTTGTTTACGCCATAATAACTGGATGTTTGAATAACTTCTCAGTAACTTTAAGTAACGGACCAGACTCACTCTGCTTCCATTCAGCCGTGCCGCCTGCCAACCCAGACTGACGTTTGCCACCGAGCGGACTATGGATTACACCAAACAGGACGCTGAGTTTCCCTTCTGCACGTTTCACCTGCAGTCTTCGGGCGTGGGAGTTCATTTCCTACACATCATAGACGTAATGCACATCCACTTCCCTCATTATGCAAATGTTAATTGGGGCTTTAACAAACATGTGAGGCATGCATGGTTAACGTCAGCAGCATCTTTGTCTCTTCTACAAACTCCTTTGCATCTGCCACAAAACTCTCCTAAACCTCAAATCAGGCTGTCTTCGCTGTAGCTTCTGGATGAAATCTGTTTAGTTTCCTTCAGTTCAGATGAAACGCTACACTAAACATGCTCCAGGGCATCTGGGAGTGCCTGGGGGCCTGGTGAAGCAGGGGATGGGAGCTTTGAGATGGCCCAGACGGGCTCAAGCTCCTCTCCTCCACAACAACAAGGAGCCACACTGAGACAAGCTCAGACCCTGCAACCCGAGAGGGCACAGAGGTCCTCCAGTCTGGAATAAATGAACCCAGATGCTTCCCGCAAATGCACAGCGAGCACGGTGAGGGAGTGTGTGGTGGGGGGAGAGAAACAGGAGGTGTACCTATTTTTTCCTGCCCCTGGTTGAGGCAGTTATCTGTCAGATTCCTGCGCTTTCTCATAACCATTGATCACAGAGGCCTCCATGCAAGAAGCATTGTGGGGAAATTATCAGAGGGGCATTTGTCTTTGAAGGAGAACGAGAGCAGCAGCAAAGCTTTAAGTCCTTTCCTGTTCCTCTTCCTTTCGAGCTGCCACCTGGGCGGAGAGAGAAGGAGGGAGGGAAAAAGAAGGACGGTCTCATCTGTTAGAATTTCTTAACTGAAGTTCACGTTAGTACAAGAAGTATTAGAAAGCAACATGAAGAGGATGATTAGATATTTCTTAAGGATTTTTTTTATAGGGTTAACACATCGCAACAATCAGAGATGATGAAGTGTCACTCTGCTGATAGTTGCCATTGTATAATACAGAATAATAGCTACCTGTCTCACTTTCGAAATTCATGTTCATATTTGTAAAATAATAAGAAGCACCAGGCTGCATCTGCATCTGTTAACTTGGCTTGGCTTGGCACAAATACTAGAAATAGGAAAAACAACTAGTCAGGCTATACCTAAAGGTAAAAACAATTTTACCAATTTCTTAGGGGTAGGGCTGAGCTATATGATATTGGTAGTTATCATAATATGAGAACATATGTCGCCTAATTTGGATATTGTTATATCATGATATGGCATAACATTTTGTCTTGAATTACAGTAAAATTATGTAATTATCAGAGTGTTCCAACTGTCATATTTGCTTTCACCCACTTTATTCATTTTTAAAATCAACAATACTGTTGATTATTTAATAAAATTCTCATTGTGTTGATATTTTATCATCATATCATATGGTCCAAAATACTGTGATATTCAATCGTGTTGCCCAATCCTAGCGTTTTTGAGGACATTTTGAAGAGAAGTATCACAATATATCCTGTATGCATCAGTACCCGTCTACCACGAAGTCTAGCACAAGACAAGCATAAAACCACAATGTATTATTATATATTTTTAGGGTTTTTGAAACAGTGAAACAGCATATAAGCTATTAATAAGTGAGCTTTAGAGCTGCTTGCTCTGTTTCCTGTCCAGGTTATGCTAACCAGCTAGTGTTAGCTTCATATTTACAAATAAAATCATGATATAATATCATGATTTTATGATTTTTATACAGATTTTTTTCTCATCATCACTGAACCATGGATAAATGTACAATAGCTACAACATAATTCATTCAGCAACTGGAGCTAAGAAGTCACTGTATACACAGGTCCTGTCTGTTTTTCACTTGTTTGTCATTTGCAAAGCTAATTCTTACCAGTGGTCCACCTGCAGAGTGTAACCCTATCTCCGAGCAGAGGTGGGCGTAATAAAAAGAAAACTAGCTGGATGAAAACATTGGAATGCAGACGTGTTCTTCAGCGGTGCTTCAAAGCGCCTTTTTCCACTGCAGACGGCATCGATGTGTTTTTCACCAGGGACCCCGGGAGTAACCTATGTCACTACCAATCTGCCAGGCTCTCCTGATGCCATCCAGATGCCCCATCCTGAAACACACACCGGCTTCTTTGTTTGCACCACTTGAGGTTCAGACTCCCACTTTTCTTTTTTTTTTGCCAGGTTGCACCTAACACATACACAGATGCAAGCCTGCTTGCACAGATTAACCAAAGGAGATGCACACTTTGGATCAGAAGTCGTGTTGGGATAAACACGAAAAACCCACCTCTTGTGTGAGGTAGATGCAGCAGTGAAGAATAAACAACATATTTCCTATTTCACTTTAAGTCTCGCCTGTTTTAGCTTGCTCCAGACCTGCCCTGCCACGTGGGAAGACCAAGAGTTAAATTAGAGAGGACTAAATTTCCTGAAATCGTATGACTGTCAAGTGGACTTTGCGCCGTTGTCTTAGAAGAAAAATACCCAGGTCGCTCCATTCAGTTTTGGGGAAATGAACAGCAAAACATTAAGGGCAGCTGTGATAAAAAGGTATAGGCCTCAAAAGAATTATGAAAGAAAGTTGTCTGTGTTCGATGTCAGAGGTTTGTCGACAGCAACACGCAGCTCCAGTGTATGTCATCAGGACTGTTAGTAAGTGCTGACATCTATCTGATAAGGGTGACAAAACATAAAGCACCTACGTGGGAATTTGTGTGCGTGTGTGTGTGTGTGTGTGTGTGTGTGTGTGTATCTTCATGCATCGCCAACTCTCATTCACGTCTGCCGCTGACCGTGTCCATGTGCTTGCATTAGCATCTTTTTTTGTGCACGTAGATTCGAAAATGTGCGTGTCTTTGTCATTGGTGCACATCTGTGAGTGTGAGACAGAGGGAGAGAGTGAGCGCATGCCTGCGTGGTGTGCTGGCTGGCTGTCCTGCCTGGAGGGGGGATAAATGGCTGAGTGTTGTTGTTGTCCAGGGAGCAGACACTCAGACAGCTGCTCACACATGATTAATTGTTTCCTCGTTGGGACTGGGACCAGTTTGCTATGGCTGGGCCAAGGCCTCCCAGCCAGTCCCACCAGACATTCATGCATGTGTTTGCGAGCCATGGGGCGCATGATGAAAGGCAAAGGCAGCAAAACGAGCACGATAAAGAGTTATGTTCTACTCCGTGACTTTGTCTGTCATTGAACTCTCATTTTAAACACGTGCTGTTGTTTTGGTATTGGACTTTCAGTGTGGTCATTTTTATTATATTAAAGTTCTTCCACTGACATTCGTGAAATTGTTTCCCTAACTGGTGTAGCGGTGATGCAGATGTACTTAACCATGCATGATTTACTTGAACCAAGTGGAAGAAGCTCTAGCTGTTGCCTCAAATCGTGAGTGCACATTGATTTCTCGTAGGTCAACACTGCTCAGGTTGATCTACGGTGATGCCGGGTGTTATGGGAGTGCATGAGTGAGCCTGATGATTGATTAATTACAATTATCAGAGGGCTGATAATTCACCAGAGATGATAATAACATCAAGCGTGCATTATTGCTCTGGCGGAAAAAAACCTCTCCAGTGTCTAAATTGCCCCACTTGTTAATTTCTCTTCCTTCACTGTCCAATGCTTTTAAGTGCAGCAGGACAGGTGGATGGCTGATCTGGTGTGTTTGGAGGTTTGGGAGGGAATGGATGTAGGAAAAAAAAAAAAAAAACAAGAGCCAAAATGGAAAACAAACTCCCTAATTGGCAGGTATCATGGGCGTGCAGGGAAGGATACGCAGCAGGGGATGTTGTTGCCACGGACGTCACAGAGTAACATGCGCTGCCATCCTCGCAGGGCCATTTGGTATGGTTGCACATTAAGGTTTAATGATGGTATGAGGATGAATCACATGCAGCACCAATTCCTTTTACATTACATTCCAAATCACTGCAGTTATTATCGCACTTTTGAGTTTTAAAATAGATGCAGAACGTTGACTCGGCAAGAGTTTATAATTTTGTGATGTTTGTCATTTTACACTGTATAGCCAGGCTGTCGGCCATCTTCAGGATGACAATAAATTTACACGAACTGTAATAATTACAAAAATATAGAGTTAATAGAGTTTAGGACTTTAACTCAAAGACTATTCATTTAGGTGACTTTGACTTTCACAAAAGTAATATTCACTTTTACTCAAGTATGACCTTTGGATACTCTCTACAACATTATTTAGAACCTAAAATACGAAGCAAAACACACATGTTATTGTTTCAAGTGACTCTTTTATTAAAAATATAGTTGTATTTATGATTGAAAGGCAGCTCGTCCATCAAACTGTGTGAAATTCACTGTAGTCAGAGGTGCAGTTTGTTACTGCTACCTTGCTAAGCTAGGCTAGTTGACTTTGAGCAGCACCAGTTTAACATATCTGGTGTTTCTTTCAGTATAGTTAGTTAGGTCGTCCCCTCCTATTAAATAATGCCTTACTTGATGCGTTACAACAACTACAACATTTTTTTATAACCCCTAATCAAAAGAAATAGGTGAGAATCGGTTAAAGACAACTTAGCTCAGGCTAGCTCTTTTGCTTCATGAAACCAGCTGGAATATGGTAACCGCTTGTTTTTCTCTCCTCTGCGTTCTACTTCTTGAGAACAGCTTCTCCCCAAACAATTACAAATGCATCACATGATAATTTTTCCTGTCAGATTATCATCTTTACTTAATTTTGACCAGACGTGTTGTTTTGGCCTTTAAGGGCAGTTATTGTGGGGCCATTATCTCTGCTCAGTTTTTTACGTTTGTAAAAAAACACACCGGGATATCTGCCGGAGACCCACAAGAGGGATCACGCCGTAAACTGCGTGGCTGAAACAGGGCACTCATAATCGGCGCTGACGTCAAACCAAAGTCTTGTGTTTTCATAGTGATTCGACCACCGAGGATAGTGTTAAACTGAAACATACCCATCTGTTTCTGTCTGTGTGCCAGCGCGTCAAACTGGGTTAAAATCCGGACAGGTTTAAGTGACGGTGAGGCCTTGGCGTGATTCCCTACTGTATCTCAACTCTCCAGTGTCACGTTCACATGCTGAAATTTAATCCGTCCTTATTTTCAATTGAGCTGTGATGACGTTCACAAACACACAGCGATGTTTCAGTGTGATATACTGTATCTTTTAGTTGTATTTACAAGTGGGCGGGGTCAAATATTTCCATCATGGATTTTTATTTCATAACCACACGTATGACCTTTTGGGTCAAAGTATGGTGTTGTTAGCACATGGCAGCTTTAAAGTGAAGACATCTTTAGATCAAATAGCAGTGTCTTACATACAGAATATCTATTTCTTAGAGAAGGCAGTTATGCTTTTTGCGGCTTTGAATTGTGTGTGCTGAATCGCAGTGACAGAGGAGGAGGATCTGTGCTGTAGTTATGTTTAGAAACTGGTTCACCTGACTGAACTTAAGGAAAGACATAAAATTATTAAACACAACTACAGAAATTAAGCTGAATAAAAAATTTTTACACTATAGAAAATATTTGCAAAACAAAACACTAACCTATTTGAAAAGACTACAGCTAGCTAGCCCCGCTTATTTTAGCAAAACAAGTGATTAAAAGGGGATAAACAAGTAAACAACAAGTAAAAACAAAAGGTTTCTCAAATCAATTCATAGAACAAAGTGGGGAAAAATACACCAACCAGGAACTTCCTGGAGTCTTTACAGGTCGTCATGGCAACCCATTACAGCCATGATAAGACTGACACATACCCCCGATGGGTGTGTTTATTTTGTGTTGTTTTTATTCCTTGTAGGCCTGTTTGGACAAAATCAGCTTTCTCATCTGTTTTAATGCTAACTCTCACTCTAACTCTAACCCTCCTCTCGCCAAAGAGGCAATAAGTTTATTTTCCAAAATGGTGAACTTCTGCTCAATGCAGGACTTAAAGATAATAAGGATTCAGTACTTCAGGTGATTGGCTTGCATCACAATATTAATAAAAACTTATATAGCATTCAAAAAATCTACTTTGCCAAGCTGCCATGTGTGTGTTTTAATGCATCTATTACTTTCTTTTCATAAGAAGTGTTTATAGGATATGGCGTGCAATGATAATAATAAAAAATAGTTAAAAATAAAGGCGAAAAGAACAGCTTGCACAATGTAGGGCTCCAGCTTGCTGACAATTTAATGCTCCTTTGTGACGTTATGAGCAAAAACTGGCCATCATCTTAAGAAAAACAAGTGCAGCACCATCTTAAGTCAATCAAAAAGAAAGAATATTCAAAAAAATCAATCTTAAAGTGCATACAGTATATATACACACAAATAAAATTTGTCTTGTAAGGAGACCAAATAGTGATAATGTACATATATGTCAGTGGCTGCCTAAGGAAACACAAATGAAACCACAAATATGTATGCATTTTATATACAAATATATCAAAACGGGACCACTTCTTTAGGGTCTAGTGTTAAGTACGCAGAATAAGCTAAATAAAAAAGTGCCTCTATATGTCCCAGATGTGGTGCTATGTTAATGCATAGACATTCAGAGATACCAGTCTTCTGCGTGTGTAAGGTACACGTGCCACAGTGCATTTTGCAAATTTGCCTGCATGCATGCAGTCAGCACTGTCTTCACGTATCCACATTCTTAAATATTAACTAAAAAAATGTTACCCGGCACATGTTATCATTGGTACATTATTTGATGGTTCATTATCTGCATGTCCCGTGAGCCCCTAGAAAAGGGGGCTCAAAATTCAACACAGGATCGTTTTGATGACTGGAGCTGAAAAAGCCGCCTATGGTCAGTCCATTCTGAGTAATTGAGGCAGTTAGGACAGCGGGGACTTAAAAGCCCCGGTCCTCCTTGACAGTGATGGCTGTCCTATAAGGGACCCTCAGTAGGGGCCTGATGTCTTTTGATAGGACGTTCGCCGGCATCCTTTGGGGCTGCTTCAGCCCCCACAATAAACAGGCAGCCCTTTGTCACATGGAGTAAGGAGTCTGAGGGGTTGCTCCTCGTTATTATTTTCTAAAGTAATTATACCTTATTATCTGTGTTTACGTTAGCGGGGGTGCAAGCGTGCAGGTGTGGGCCATTTGGCAATAGGATGGTAGTCTCACTGGTGAACGCACCACGAGCCAAGTACCCTTAAAAAAAAAAATCTCTCCCTTCCAGCTCTACTCTTTTGAGTTTTGGGGGGGTTTAGTAGTAGTATTGTAGCCCCGCTGCTAATTTCAGCTCAACAAAAGAAACGTGCAATTAGGGCTATTATAGTAGCAGCTGCATGCTTCCTGACTGTGTAGCGACTGCTTCGTCTTCTCTCCTGCTCGGCGGTGAGAGGATTGGAATAGAGGGGAAGAGAAGGGCCTGCAGTGGCGGAGAGAGGGATAGAATGGTCACAGTAGCCTCCGGTGTTTGCAGGGGGGGAAAAAAAAAAGAGAAAAAATAACCTGGGAGGCTGGTGTGTTTCTTCAGTGTAGACACAGCAGGGAATTTCACCCACAGGCTTGTGGGCCTTGAGAACAATGGACCTGCCATCTCCCAACACGAAGTGTTATGAAATTGTCCTCGCCACAGTTCCATTGGCTGCTCTCTTGCATGAAGTCATGTGGTTTCAGAACTGCGTGGGCGAAGGGGAGACAGATTTGCGAATAAGAAAATGCTTCTTGATGAAGCATTAGGTGTTTCCCACAGACTGATCCAGCACATAATCTGGTGAAAGTGTCAGACAAATCACAGACGGGGGGGAAAAAAAAAGCAACCCATTGTTTAAAAGACTGAAAATGAGAACTTTCAACAATCCCGAAGATTGGGATTCGGGTCGCTCTGAGTCAATCAAAATCAGGCACCGTGAGCCCTCTCATACGAGCCAAGGTGAATCATCAAAAAGGAAGAACAAAAAGGCCTGCGCAAATGAAAGCAGCCTGAAAAGCCTGCTGATCTGCGTGAGGCTGAATATTGAGGGCCCGTGGAGGCCCTCATGGCATCAAACACAAGGGACCAATCTCATGCTTTCAGCACAAACAAAATGGTTACAGGTCCTCCTCTGCTGCAGTCACTTACCAATTCTCTCACTTCACTGACTCCTCAACGCTTAGAATAATCATTGGGCGAGATCCTTCAGGTTCAAGGGCACAAACAGATCAGAGTCACACCTGTATGACGCAGAGCCCTTGGAGTTCACTTCATGAGCATGCGACCTCCCTTTATTTCCTGCAGCGCTCGCCAAAGAAATATTTATTTTCTTTATTGACATGTATATGAGCATTATCTTTCAGCCACAATGCAGGCCGCACACTCCAGAGGGCCATCTCATCGTGATATCCGGCTGACTGGGACAGTAAGCGGTAGCGAACAGGGGGTTTGTGTTTCCCCAGAAGAGAACAAGAGCCAATTGTTGTCACAACGCTTTTAATTGCCGACACTCAAACGGCTGATCTAATACATTTACACCTATACCAGTGTGTTCAGCCTTCAGTGCCAAATCGTGGGTGGCGCGAGATTGAAGAGCAGATTGATTCCTCCCAAATGTAAACAACAAGTAGTGCTGGTGAGTCAGCTCCTCAAGAAGAAACTAGCAGGACTGGCCACCCACAAAGAGGCAGGCAGTTGTGGAAAAAAATACCCCAAATATGTGCCACGATGATCCTTATCATAACGCACAAACACCTACATCAAAGCCCTAACTTTTGAAATGTAAAGTGTTTTGAAGTTATAGTTTGAATTCAGAACTTTCAGTGTTGCATTCAGAGCTTGTAGGATTTATATTGTCCTAACCGGACCAATGAGTTGATACATACATTTGTGACGTTGTAGCTCATGGAAAGACATATACATAGGCAGCGTCAGGCTTTTTGCATTACTGTCAATTTCAACAGGAAGCCTGGGATTTTTCTCATATATTCGGATGCTAAAACAATAACTTGATGAAAATAACATACTTTTTTGAATAGAACTACTCATCCCTGAAACGCAGCTCAAAGTGGTTACACACAGCAAATGGTATAAAAACAAGAGCAGAAAGAGCAAACAAGCAAAAAAAACTGCCAAAAATTATTTTAAAAGCAGAAGAAACAAATAGTTGAAATAAAGGTATTAAACCATATTATATAGAAAGCGGTAATACAGTGCAGCTAGGTAAATTCTAAGGTAAAATAAAACATATGTTTTCGGCTTTTGTTTAAAAATACTGAGTGAGCTGTATTCCTTAATATTGATAGGTCAGAGCTACTGTACTTGACAAAAACTGCATCCCCAGTTTTCTTGCAGCTTTTGCTGGGAACTTCTGTTAAGGGACAAATAATTAAGGAGGCAGTTGGCAACGTAACTTGATCCTAGACCAGTAACGATAAGACAGTCCTCCAGGTCTCAAAAATAATTAGAACTGAAATTGATATTGCAAGTATTTCATTGTATTGGCATTTTGTTTTTTCCTCGTTTAAGAAAAATACATTATTTGTTAATGATTTTCAAAGTAGAAGTCAGAAGCCACTTAAGATGGAGCTTACCTTGTGGATGACACAAACATTTTATTACTATGTGGAAATTAAAGCTAAATGAATTTGTAGTGGAAAACATTTGTTGGATCTTAAATGGGTGAAAGCTGCAAAAATTACGCAGGATATGAAGTTCACGAGTAAAACTCTTTAGGTGACTTTCCCCTCCTTGGAGGAAGCTGTTTTCAGGATGAAAGCTGCCTCGGTCTTACTAGCATCCATTTCATCTCATTATGATCCTGGGACCAAGAGTCGACAAAACACTAACAGAAATCATTTTGTCGTGGGAGTGCGGCGAGGACAAATTGGCCTCTGGTTCAGTACAAGAGTCCCCGCTGTGCCAAGCGGAAGAGAAGGGCCTGGCTGGCAGTAGGGGCAGGCCCAGGCAGGGCAAGCTGGAAGACCCCATGCTGAGACCCCCTCCCTGCCTCTGACAAACATGGCAGTGGATAATCTCTCCTTGAGGGCCCGGCATTGTAGGGGTGAGGGGGAAGGGGGCTGTTATACAGTGAAGCACAGATGAACTGGCTGTGAATGCTGCATGAAGAACCAACACACACATTGCATTGCCTGTGCTTTCACTTCACACTACTTATGTACGTGTGTTTCCCCATGAATACCATTTTTCTTTTCTTCCTCTCTCATCACTCTGACAGTTCCAATAAACAGAGCCTTACATTAAAGTGTGGCTGCAACAAACAGATCACAAATATAAATTCTGTTGGCGCACTTGAACTTGTGTAATATTCAAAAATCATAAAGTCCACAATAGAAGCGCTTTGTGTCAGAGGGCAGAAACAAGCTGTCCATTACAGGCAGACTGGGTTGACTTGGCAGGTGCATCTCCGAGGGGATCAACAGCTCTTAGAAAGACTGTAATTTGTAGATATTTCAGCAAAACCCGGAGTCATCTTCCATACAGAAAAATAATAGCGACAGAGAAGGATTTAGTTATTTAAAAAAAGACCCGCAAAGACCAGACAAAAACAAGACATGCGCTAGATTCCTGATCATAGACAACTAAACATCAGTTAAACTCGGGCACTGGCTATGTTGCATGAATTAGACATACGAAGGCAACTATGATGCACTCATTCAATTTCAATCATTTTCCTGTGATTATTAAGAAATGTAATCCGGTTTCTTCAGGTTAGATGACATTGTAACAAGAAATTGATCTACAGATCAAACATGCATATATATTGCAGTGAAGTTAAGTAAAAACACTCAAAAAGAACTGTTTTCTCCAAACACTTTACTTGCATTAATATTTGTTATAAAAGAAAAAAAAAAGGAACAAACTGATATCCTCAAATCTCCTCTGATGGTATCAATTCAACCAGTTATATTGAAACATGAATGTCCGTATCCAGTGCCGTCGAATACTGAAATCCAGTCGTTATGACATCTCCATCTTGTAACCATGTTTTTCCAGCTCGGCTCTGCAGGGAGGAAAAGGAAAATAGAAAGATCAAGTCAGTGGAGATGATTACAGGTGGGTGGTTGAGGCTTAAGTACCCTCTGATATTGATTGTGAGAACCATTAAGAGACGGAAGTGAAAAAAAATAAATAAATATTGCATAACGTGTGTGGCTATGGATTTTATGATTACATACTGTATATATGGCAGCTTTGCCCTTTAAAAATAATGATATCTTTATGAAACAACTTAATAGCGCAGCTATAATTGGCCTAAATAAAACAAAATAGCATATGGGAATCTAAAGTGTACTCAAATAAAAACGAACCAGCTACTTATCTACCAACAGCTATTGATTATTCAATAAGTGAGTGTAAACCTTGACAGCAGAACTGATCTGATGACAGCTTTGATGTATAAGATGTAACTATTAAAATAGTAATACTACTGTTAAAGGATCGTTAAGGTAGCTGATTGTCTTCCTCATGTATTATCTTGAAAGGCAAAATTCTTGTTTTCATAGCACGATTTCAGAAGTGACACGTCTGGTGGCTCACCCGATTACCAAAAAGTTAAGCTAATTACAATGAGCTGCAAGATATGAAACAATATGTAGCTTACTTTTAAGGCCCTGGTGACATTTTTTTATTTGCTTGACCTTAAATGTACATTTAAACAAAGAGAAATATTTACAAAACTCTAATACTTCACAGTGAAAAATATTAGTTAAGGGGGACCTAAAAATCATGACAATTATTAGAGATAATCTACAGTTTGTGTTGTGAATGTTTCATATCACCACACAAAAGGAAGATGTGCAAGAAACTGGACAGAACATAACGCTAAGGGTGTCCACTTTGGTTGATTTTAAAAACAATTAATACTTCTCATCAATGAGTACAGGTGCAATTTCTTCTGGGTGGATATACAGAAAGATCTACACATTCGCGAAAGTGCTCACAATAAGATCTGTGGCATATTTTCTTCAGCAACCAGGTCATGATTTATGATCTGTGCACCACAAGGGCCATTTCGTTTTATTATAATTAAGAGGTGGCTCCAAAATTTGATAACTCACACTCAAATAATCTAGATTAATAAATAGCTCTACAGTTAAGAGAGAAATATAGATCTTTAAAATTGGAGTTTAATCCAAAGGAATCAAATCATACAATGAAATTTGAAAATGTCAAGGATTCACACTGATTTACAATTACTGCATGCAAGTCACTAAAGGACAGTATTTAGCATTGAACAGATAGGCTGTGTGTTTCTTGCAAGTGGATTAGCTCCACAAGTTTGGTTTCATGTAAAGAAACTTTATATTAAGAATCACTTTAATAACTTATGAGTGGTCCAGCAACAAGTAGACAAGCTTTAAATACAGGTGAGAAATTGAAGACACACCAGATGTTTGCTCCCAGACATTCTGAGGCCGCAACAACACATTCTTTTAGCAGTGTGAAAACAAATGTGTGCTGGGCCCAATTCAAAAAGAGTTTGCTCAACTGATGTCCTCTGTTAAACGAGAGAAAAGATAAAAGGCTTTTGTTTAGTGTTGTACAAATTAGGTGGTAGCGTGCTACCTTCTAAAGTAAGCCCGCTGAAGCTTGTGTTCACGGTCTATTTAAACTGACTGAACATGTACCTGCAACATACCCTGATTTCCCTAAAAGTTGTGCGATTCTGAAGGCGATGAGAAACTTCTAAATCTTTGTTCCTTCTTACACATTTCATTCAGATTGGATTTATGAATGCCAACAACATTTATTGTACCCAAAACAGGCTGTTTGTTACCGATAGCTTGCAGACTACCTTTAGAAATATCAATCCCAGTTGTGTGAGGAAGAACATTTCTACATTTGTGTAACTTTGTTTATGGCACATTCTCAGTTATTTAGACCACACTGCAAATTCGGAAAATGTTAACATTAAGTTAAATCCTTCTTTGTGCCTGGGTTGAGTGTAAACAGATAAAAATAAACCAATCTATCTGTTAACCAGATCTGTAGTAATGGAAACACTGACCAAATATGGGTACGGTTAAACGCTGTTTAATTAAATGTTAAAATCACCTCAGCTGATTTGAGAAGTCATCCTCTACGTTGTCATCGTCCCAGTTGTCTTCCCAAACATGAGCATCTTCATCCTCATCGAGCCCCGTCCAGTCTAGACAGTAACACGTGAGATTCAGTTCAACGGCAAAACAAAACAGGCAAACACTCGTTTCAAACTGTCAGAAGGAAGTAAAAGCTCAGCTGAAGCGCGTAAAAAAATGTAAACATTACCTGCTGCTTACACTCTAGCTCGGCTTGAGCTAGCAATATCGTTAGCACGTCTAGCTAGCTAACAAGCAAACGCTTTCAAGAGAGACAATAACAGAGACATAAAGATGGGATAATAAAGACATAATGACCCTAGCCTTTAAAGACAGCGAGTTCTTTTCGTAATCTATCTTGTTCAAGCTAGTGTAAAAGAGCTAGCTGTGTTGTATTAGGAAGATATCTTGCTAATGCTAATGCTATTATGGCTAGGCTAGGCTAGGCTTGGCTAGCTGAGTCACTGTCGCCGGGCCCAGCATTGACTACACTAGAGTTGATGATAGCGTCGGACAGTACAACGGAAACAAACAGCAGCGTTGCTTCAAAAATATTTAGCATTATTTACCCTCGGCCGGGAATTCCTCAAACTCGTCGTCCTCCTCCAGTAAGCCCAGGTCCACGGTCTGTTTCTTGTCTGACATGTTGGCTGTGTTGCTATTGAACGAATGCCTCTAACCAGAATCGGAGGTTCGAGCGGGTGAAAACTGCGCAACAGCGCGCAGCAGCCGCCACGCTTTACGGCAGGGAAAGGTGAGGCTTCACCGACTGGATAAACAACGCGCGTTCTTCAGCGCTGTGCAGTATTTCACTGTGTGTAAACGAATTTTAATCAATATGCATGTGTGTGACATAAGAAATGTAAAACTGAAATTATGCACCTACCAGGCAGAAGGCAAGTGGCACCAATTTGGCTGTAACTGATAGTGATACCCTGTTGCTGCAAGGAAATAAAGAAATATTATTGTTAACATATATTATTATTATTATCATTATCATTCTTGTTATTATTATTTGAATTTTTAGACTTTAAAGGAGCCCTGAGGTGGCATTGCACAAACACAATAACACTAACAGGGACATTTCATCTCCAAATCAAAAATACATATTTTCCTCTTAACTGTAGTGCTGTTTAGCCATCTAGATTGGTTTGGGATCAGATGCAGAGTTTTGGAGCTATTAGCTGTAGGGATTTCAGCCAATTCCCGAAAATCATGGAGCTAAATCACACTTTTGACAGTCAAATTGCCAACAAAACGTCTCAAAATCAGGACCTGGTTGCGCAAGATAATCTACAAACAAACAGTTTCATGTAAGAAGTATTATTTTCAACTACACACTTGTGCTGTTTGAACATGATTAGATACAAAAAAATCCTTTGGCGATACAGAAAGAAAATAGTTTCTACACCAAAATACTCTCAAGGTCTAGCTTTTGAGTAAACAGGTCACGATTACTGCAAAGAAACATTGCTGTTGAGTTTTATAAATTATATTGGTTCTAAAAGAACCACAAGACAATTTAGTTCTGTTATACCTATATGAGAAATGGCAGAAAACCTCTACACCTTGTATCTCCAAAACTGAGAAACTCACCAAGACAGTCTAGATGGATAAATATCACTTCTTGACAGAGGAAAAACATAACATTTTGGCTTTTGGGTAAAGTGTTCCTTTAAGTGTGAATTAATCCATTACTAACTTTACTGATAAAAGTGTCATACTGTAAATATGACAATAAAAGATCGGAGGTGCACAACAATATTTAAGATTAAGCAGTCTTCGTTTCAGCCGAATTTGGAGTTTTTTAAATAAATTTATCTTAATCTGTTGATTTTATGATTGGACCTTTTGGATTAAAACATGCAGACCATAATGTGCCACATAAAGCTACTGTGACGCATCTGTTTTCCTGTTTCTGTGTTCATCTACAACATTGGTTGAACATTAAAAGGTTGGAGCAACATTTAGAAATACTGTATTTGGCAGTATTTGGGAAAACAGAAAAGTCTTTCTCTCTTCCCTTCTGAATATCTCCCTGCATGCCTTTCTGTCTCAGACCCTCCCTCTCTCTTTCCCACAGCACCAGAAAAGCCTTGCTCAGTCCTCTACATGGTAACTCATGTGGCCTGCCCAAATAATGAAGTGGCAGCCACAGCTTAGGATGTATTTTAGATAAATGGGTACGCACATCTACCGCAAAACCACTGGTACCACAATGAAAATTGCTTTGCAGCTGTCACATGATGACAGATCGAGCAAACCTCAACTTAGGCCCGACGTACTTATTCTATTTTCAAATTATTTTGTAATCATCCTAAGCCTTTACACATGACAACGCCACAACAGTAGGTAGGAGGAAACATGAAAACGACACGGAGAGAGAGTGCAGGAAGTAAATGTGACTGTGATCAAATGGCCTCATTCAAATTAGATGTGTAAATGCGTTTTTGACCGTGCAAGACTTTCAAAACAGAAGGACTCAAAGTTGAATAACTTCAGCAACCTTTCTAAATACTAAAATACTGTTTTCATTTAAAGTTATCATTAAAGGATTTTTAACACGCAGAGCTGCATAATTCTTTCAAATCCTCTTTCAAATTATATTTGTCAGCAGATAATTTCCCTAATTAGCAGATGAATTGTTTAATTTGTAAAATGTCTGAATATCTTCAATATATTAAAGACAGCCCAGAGAGACAGTCTTTAAATGTGGTTTTCAAAGATAGATATTCAGTTCACTGTTACATAGGACAAAAAAGGATCAAATCCTTACAGCTGAGAATTTTAAAAAGTCTATTTTCGAAATGAGGCTAATAGTCCATTATCAAAACCACTCTCAAATGTGTCAGTATTTCTTGACAGATTTTGTCTGTAGGCTAGAAAAGGCCAAGCAAATTATGGGAATTTGATTTATAAACGATCGTGTGTCTGAAGTAGAGCTGATCAGGCGGAGGTGAAGCCCTGGGAAGTGTCTCCCCAGCATACCTGAGACTGGAGTTATGCCGCGCCTGGCGCCTGGAGTTTCTTTGCTCAGGTAAAATAGGAGGAGGTGGAGGTGGAGGTGGGTGGGGGGGCACATGCATACAACATGGCCACTGCAGACAGACTCCACCATAACTCGCGCCCGAGTAGCAGCATCACATTTCTCTCCTTTCACGAAGCCCTCTGGGAAAGGACAGGCCGACAGCCGCTGTAAGTACACTGACAGAGACAGACAGGGCAGACAGAGGAAGACTCCGGCTGAAGCCCGCCTGGCCAGTCTGACAGTCTGCCCCCCACCACCACCAAACCTCCAACCCCTGCTGCCGCCCGGCTCTTGTTCACAGGACCGGCTCATAATATGGCCTGGAGGCGGTGCACGGTGAGAGGTGGATGGATGGATGGAAATGGGGTGGAGGTTTGTGTCTGTGACCAAATAGTCCAGATCACTCCCCAAAGATAACAGACAAGACCTCCCTTTCCACATGTCAGAGAAAGTGACACAGCATAGGAAGATAGCAGGTTGTCTGCTGTGTCGTCCAGCAATTTACTTGACGGACCCGCAGACACTTTATCCAGACGCCTTTGTATCGTCATTATTTTCAACTTTTACTTGTCTTCCCGCTCAAAAATTAAGATGGCCCAGAAAGTTTCCTCTGTGCTTAATTTTTGTGGTCAAACTTATGAAGCATTAAGATGAGAAGAGTAACAGGATGTGTGAGTTTAAAGAAATGCCCCTAGAATCTACGAGGAAAGTGATCATCTCGGATTAAGGAGACTAAAGCAGCCAATTAATGAGGCATAGCCATAAAAGAAACGTGTAAAATGAGCGAGAGTGATATGCTTCCAGCATATGTCTGTCAATATGCTGTATTAAATTTAATCCCAGCCAGTCAGTAAGTCTGCTCCATTGTGAGTTGTGTGGAAACGGAGTCTCTACTTTTCATACATATCCAGGAGAGAACAGAAATGTATGTAGTAACACAATCAAAAATTCCCATTGGTGTCAAATGAACATAAACACGAAAGAGGAAAGGACCTTTCTTTCCTGTTTACTTTTTCAGAGTCATTTTTTCAGGGGTCCCATTCATTTAGATGTCTGTCAGGGCGAATTTAAGTTTCATATTTTCCCCCCTGTCCGTCTTGAAAAGCTCTGTCATCTCGGGCTAGAGGTACAGTTTGCCAAGAGCCTAATGGCCCTTTATGATGGTACAATCTGATGCCTGTCCCGGCTAGCCTCCAGGTAATCCTGTCCACCTCGGCAGCTTAGCCCTGCTCGGGCTTAAGTTGCATATTTTGTTTTTATCAGGACGCTGCTGATAAATGCTATCAGCGAGGGAGAAATGAAATATGGGGGGTCTAGCTCCATTTTGCCGGAGCCCCTGCTGGTTGAAATCTAGTGTTGAGGAACAATGACACCTCTATTGGTAGAACTAGACTGCATACAGGGTTGAAATAAACGTTACTCCCAATACTCTTTGCAGTTCCTTGCCAAAACACAGGCTTGGACAACCTTTAGATTTTTGATTCATTTGCATAGATGCACAATAATCCTGGAGCATGAAATGCTTTCACACAGCTGCTGTACTTTCAGACCTCCAAAATATTATTTAATAAAATCCTAAAATTACATGCTAATTTATTTCCAGTAATGTGCAATAATAGTGTGCTCTCTCTCTGTCCATGGTCCAATGCCGTGGACCTATACCGTATGTGAAAAGCACTTACACACTCTTACCATAGGTGATAACCCCCTCTGTGAAAAGCACTCTTATTGAAAGTACCCATTATCTGCAAAGTCTATCTTCACACTGACACAAAGTCATTAGCTTAAGCTGTCCTCTGTGTAAAATCATTGTTAATCTATTTGGCAATGGTGAATTGACACATACTTCCATTGACTACTGCAAATAGATTTACAGATAAATGGAGCCGTACAACCCGCAGATAGGAGGAAATGTTACACTGCGTATTGAAATTTCGGAGCTCTGCTATGTTTGGAAAATGCTTTTGTTTGAAAAACAAAACATTTCAAATAGCAATTGGACGATGAGTTTCCTCATCAAGTCCAAGGAGGTGATTATCCTCTCTCTCGTTTATGCTTATTGAGCCTTAACTATAACTTAGGGCCGAATTGCACCAATTTTTTTTTTCATATTCCTTCACTGTGTCACTTCATGGAGACATGCTGACTACCTGGATTTCTATTGTTTCTAAAACAACAAATGCATCTTTCTTTATTCAGACTTCAACCCATTCATTTTATTTTTGCCGGATATTTTAAGAGAGTAGTTCACATTGTTTGTGTGCCTTTTCTGCCATTTTTCTTCCTTTTCCTCGTCCCCAGTCATTTTCAACTTCTCTATCACACACAGAAGCACATACACACACACACGCACGCACCTCCCTCTCTCTCTATTTATAGTCATGGTATATCAAAGTGTGCATTTTCCCACACAGCATGGGGAGGTGGGGGGGTCGCTGAACGAGTGACAAGACCTGCTCCGCTCCTCACTGACACCTGTCAGAGCCTCATCTGTCATCTGTGTGCAGAGATAGAAATGAGCAGGAGTGACACAACATGCCAGAGCTTAAAGTGACGGCTTGTAGCATCTCGGCTGCGGGCTTCTAAATCTGCTGCACCGCTCGCATGCTTGTGCACCAGCTGGGTAACAGTAATTATCTCCTCCGAGCCCTCACATGAATATTGTTTGTAATGCAGTGTCGTCAGGGAGCTGGGACGCTCTGGCCTATAGATACCTAAAGCTTAACAAGACGGAAAGCTGTCGCAAGCGATAAAATTCACCACTGCTGCATTCACAGTGTTTTGCTGTTGAACCCTTGCTTGATCTGGTAGCTGTGGAAGACGACTAGGGCCAGGTATGAGAAAAACAATAATGACAGGGCTACTATTTTTTTTTCATTAGGCACCTCAAGAAAAAAGGAGAGAAACGTGGAGAATGAATGTTGAAATACAATTTCGAGAATAAAGTCTCAGACGCCACATCCGCCTGATCAAACAACTTGATCAATTGTCTTATTGTGTCTTGTGGTACTACATATCCCCTATGAATTGCACGCAGGTGAAACCATCAGTACCTGTGCATTTGTCCATTAGCCACTATCTTAACTTGCACGAATGTGGCCACCTCTTCCAAGCTTTTGTGGTTTATCCATCTGAATAACTCGCTGTTTTCGACACAATCTCTTCAAAGCCCTAATGCTGATAACTACACTGTGCTTATGGGTTAAAAGATACATTTCTTTGCCACTAAAGCTTATTCTGAATCACAGTTTCACCAGTTCATCTATACGAGGCATTTTGTAGATGCACTGTTCAAAGACTTAAAAGGTCAAGTTTAAATTCACAGAATTGTGTTTCAGCGTCATTCTTGCTGAGTGCATCATAAAATAAAAAAATCTTAGTCCTCTCACAATTATACTCTCGTGCCTGGCCGTAATCCTCTTCCGTAGGTAGCTCATCTTGGCTAATGTTAGCAAATTGTGCATATATTGCTATATAAGGGTAGTTCTCTGACTATAAGGACATTTTGGTATTTAGTTAAACAGTAGTTTAGCAGAAAACAGTAATTAGCATTTAGCAATATCCGGTATTGTCAACTGGAGCTGCAGTGGTCTGGATTAGTGAAAACTGCATGGTTTCAGTTTAGGGAGCCTTGAATTGAGATTGATAGGTGGTACCTGGACCACATTGATTTAACCGCATCAGCAGTGTAATGTAACTCTCTTCACTGTTGATTTGCTCTAATCTCTATCTGAGTAAGTCTCCACACTGAACACTGTGACTCTAATCCCCAACATGTGGCCATCCCTAGCCCCGGAAAAGTCTGTGATTGGTCTGATTGATAAATGAAGCCCTCCTTATGCTTTTGGGCGTCCGCTTGAAGGGGGCCTCTGTGGGTCTGGACTATGTCCAGGAAACCCCGGGACAGCCACTTATTAAGTAGTTAGACGCTCAAGATGAGACTACATACATGGACCACTGGTGGTCACCTGGGCTTGGATTTAGCTTTGGCATCCCGCAACCATCAGTCAGGTCTGACGGTCTGACTGTGGTTTCATGTTGTGAACTAGATATAAATCTTCTCTTCTGTGTGAAGGTCAAGCTTTGTGTTTTGTTCAGTCTGCTGATGTAGAAAGACGTCATTATTAACATTTGCATCAACATGTGTATAATAACAACTTTGTCCACAAAATAGGACAATATGAAGTACAATTTTTTTTTTTTTCATGTTTTTCATTGGGTTTAGAGACTGGGTTGGAAAAAAGACATCGGGCTCTCTCAGCCTTTTCGGTTTGTTAATTGTTGTTTTTGTTTCAGTGATTTCATAAACAAAGACACACAGTCTGATTCTCATCAATTTTACAAGTTTCAGAAAGAAATAGAGTAACTAAACATCTAAAATGAAGCAAAGACAATAATACCCTCCATATACAGTATATGGAATGATTACCGTGTAATGGTTGTCTTTAACATCTCCTAGATGATATTATTCATGACATGTATAATTTATCAATTGAGCTGGATCTTTGTGCCAGTGAAAATCATCTTAATGCCGGTCCAAGCAGACATGAAACCAAAAATGATTGCTTGAGATTATGGCCATAGGTGATTGGGACAAAGCAGAGCAGGGTAGAGCCCAGACCAAACAACGTGAAAGGGAAAATGGTGATTTGTCATTAAGACATTTCAAAGAAAGGCCAAAGGTCCAGTTTATGCTTGTTTTAAGATTACCCCGATCACTCCCCTAGGCACCCAAACACATTCTTTATGCAAAGCATCCCAAACCAGGTAAAACTATGTCCTCGCACAATGTATGTAGTCTGTTTTGGTTTTGAGTGCTATTTGTTTCTGGACTCATAGTCTAGACTCTAGACTCATACTCAGTACTGAGAGAAGCTTTTTTTTTTATTATTATATAATGTGACTGCCTGGTATGGTTCTCTTGGCTTGAATAGCATTTGCAAAACATGCTCCCATAAAACTAGAATCAAACAACCCGTTTCTTGAATGGGACGTTGAAAAATTATTTACAGGCAAATAAAAGTTGCGTGCGACCATGTAAAACGCTGCCAAGCTCGAGTGCATGTTTCTGTTTAGCATAAATCCTTTCACTAGGAAATTTAGCAGCTGTGATTTGCCACAGACTCTTGTTAATCCCCTCCACACATTTGAAGGCTGGCTGTCCAATTTGACACTGCTCTCACTTTCTATTGAAGGAAACAACATGATGTTTTTGTGCTTTTGTCAAAATAGCAAGAGAACCATTTCATTTAAAGAGCTCAGAGGAGGGAGTCTGTTGATACCTTCTAGCCTGCAGGCACAGACCCACAGATGTGCATCAACACATGATGACTGTTGGTGACCGTGGCTGGTTGTGCAGCTGGGACTGGCCGTCTGGCCCGGGCCAAGGGCGTTGGGGACCAAAAGGAATAAATGGTAGCGTGACTGCGAGCAGCCATATCATGACCCCAGCAGACGCACTTCCATGTCTACGCACTATGCTGCACTTGTTTCCCTGTCAGAGACGGCAGAGACAAAAGAGTAAGGAACTTCCCCAGACCCCCATTTCGAGTGTTTGGACAACTCTAAGGCCCCTGCAGTGCCCCCGGGGGGCTCTCAGCTGGACTGGAGAGTGAGGGGGACCAAGAAATATGGCAAAGCAGTGAACACAGAGTGATTAAGAGGGGACGTGTGTGTTGTGAGCTATGGGGCGATGAGGAATTTATGACATCATTGTTGCAGGATATTTAGAAAAGCTATTTGTCATTTATAGCTGCAGTAGTTCAGATAATGTGTCTCTTTTAAATATTAATTTATTGCATGAATGTGAACGATGAATCTTGCTTCTGTTTCGTTAGTTTGGCTTTCCTTTTTAATCGACTGCGTCTACGACTCTTATTGGCATATAAAGTCTGTTCACCTTATCACTAACATATACTGGAAGCGTGCATAAAAAATCAAATATTTGTGGGGTTTATGTCAGCAGGACATCCATATCCAAGGTTTTATAGAGCTATGACTCACGGTTTCTCAAGTACATGTTTATTTGTTTGTTTATTTGTTGGTCATAAATTTTTGCGATTAATGAGCAACCTCAGTGAAACACATAAAGCAGAACGGGAAACACTTGTAATGGACAAAGCACAACTTATTTTTCCAGCATAAATAATGGCCAAAACAGTAACTTAAATAGTCTGCTGCAAAATCAAAACCATCAGCAGCGTGAAAATCAAACAATTGTTGCTAAAGAGGCTGTTGTGAGTCGAGATGCCAAAGCTTTTAAGATGTATTGAAAGGGCAACTAAAAGAGCCATCAAAAGAGGTTTTTAGCAAAGGCTTGGGAGTAGTTACATGTACGCAGCTTGGCCTCACCGGATGACAAATTGTCCGGCAGTGGGACAGGACGGTTCAGCCAGCTGGTTGGCCCCATCGGCGGGTTGATTGATGGTGTTGATGTTCTAAATCGGCCGCCAACACACCAAGTACAGGAATCGTAATAGCGCAGCTTTAGATTGGCCCTGTAGATAGCAGGAAGTGAACGGGGGGATGCAAGGAGGGGGCAACTGCTGGGGGAAAAAGGACACGTTCCCATGCATTGCGGGGTGTGAGATTTGACCAGCAGCTGCAGGTTTAAAGAGTCAACAGAGGTAAAGTTAGAGAGGTGAGAAGACTGCATGGGTAATTGTTAGTGAAACCCCATCAGATGTACACAAAGGGTGAGTTGTATGCTATATCTCCCAAGCATCTGCCCTAGATCTTGCTTTGTCATGTCTCAACAGAATATGTGCAGGGTCATCCTGACTTAAACAACAAGCCTGTGGTCGAGGCTCAATCACTACTGTCAAACAGAGGTCAGAGCCGGCGTCCACAATCACCCGACCAACGTGTCTGCAAAGACGAGCGAGGGGGAGGGATGGTGATGAAAAATGCACAACTTCCCACTAATTGTAACAGGGGCTCCTTTATCATAGTTTCAGGCTCTCTGAGTAGCACACTGCAACTTTGATCAAGAGCACGGCAGTCTGGGATTGTGTGGGAGGTGCTCAGATCTCGACACACGCAAAGGGGAAACACAAGGCACTTCACGGGTGTACTGGATCCTTCCCACTGCTGCTGCAGAAGATAATGACATTTTCCTGAAAGTTCAAGTTGTGCTGAAGTAATTTTAACTGAGATTATAGTTCATTATTAGGAAAGAAGTTAATGGAACCCACCCACCTGCCGAGACAAGATGGTTGGAGAGGATAACCTGGCCTTTAGATCCAGAATGAGTCAATTAATCAAGATCGAAGTGTTTGTTCTGGAGAAAAACGTTTGAGTTAATTTGCCAAGAAAAACAATTTCATGCAAAATGTTTCATGTTTTTGCAGATTCTTTTTTTCTTTTTTTTTTACTACGTCTGCAGAATCTTTCCCCACCACACATGAACACACAATAAGCATGCAGATGTTTCCCCCCAAAAAAATCATTTTAACTTACTGAAGAGATAATGAAGAGTTTAAGAGGAGATAACCTGTTCAACAGCAGTTGAAGCAGGTCTAACAGTAAGAAATAAAATCATAATAAAAGTAATAAAATGATGAATTCACACCAAAGGGAATAAATTCTAATACTAGTTCTATACTAATACTAATTCTAAGAACTTTGATTGTATAGAAAGGTTGATCTGTGTTTTTAATGGCCCAGTAATGAAAGTGTGACAACTATGAGTATTGTGATCATCATCAAGTTTATTTGCTCTAGTCATTAGCCTCCGTGAACATCCAGAGAACTCAGAGCTGTTCTGGTCGGGGGAAGCTAATGGGTGAGAGGCTGACAAGTCATGTGTACGAGCTTTTGTTGGGCTGGTGTCCATTCGGCTTTGGGCCACTTTCAGTGGTGTCTATGAACCGGCCCCATTGTCTGCAACCACACATGCAAAGGCATAGGCACACACACACAAACACACTGACATAATGGTCAGTCACATGTCCTTACTAGTAAAGCAAGTGAATCTGGCATCAGTGCTTGCTAATTTAATAAAAATATAACTCTTACCTAAACGTATGTGGCCGGTGAGAGTATACTTCTCTTATCAATAATAATTTATTAAAAAAGTAAATAGATTTCTTGTAAATTACTCAACAGAAAAAAAATGAAAAGCCACATTTCCACATGTCTCTACACTCACGCACTTCTGGAATAACATGTCTACACATATAAAGTAAATAAATAAACAAAACCCGGTAGAGTTATCAATGTAGCTCTGTCACTGGTTAGAGAGATTATCTCTCCTTGTTTCCAAGCGGAAACATTATGGAGCCACGTCTACAGTGAATATGCTGGTATTCTTGTAAAGAAACAGAATATCTCTTCACATACGTTGTTACTAAAATTCATTTTAAACCTGCACTGCTTACAGTTTTGTAATTCTTTCCCATCATTGTTGGCACATTAGCTGATATGTACGATATGCTATCTGCTCACAGGTGTACATCCATGTACAAACAAAACAGGCCCTACTCCCATAAACATAACTCTATCCATTATTAATAATTTCACATGGCACCTTTAATTTTCAACCAGACCTGAGAGGTAAACTACGAAGCCAGTTCAGCAGAGCCAGGGCTTTTTCTTGAAAGATGATTTGACAAACCTGAAGTTCTAGTAAGAGATGATAGGTATCACAACCATAAATATCATCTTTCTTTGTTATTCAGGCTTTCTGCTTCACATTCTGTGCACATTCACATAAAAAGGGGATTTTTGTATGTCATTTGAATCTTCTTTTGCACAAAATGAGCTGATCCTGTGCCGCCTTCCTCATTCACTTTGAACAATTTGTTAAAATGGAGAGCTTTTAAGGTTATTAATAAAATACATGATGGCAAAAAGCAACATTTTTGCTGCACCTGAAGCACAAAGAACGGCATCAAAAGTTGCAGATTGTATCATGTCTATATGTATTTCACCACTAAATTCACTCTGTGATTTTATCTCTAATGTGACAACTTCACGTGGTAGCAAAATTTAAACTGATGCAGGAGATTCAAGCATTGCATTGCATTTATTTCTGTCCCTTACTGAACACTTGAAATCACAACTCAAAGTGAAAGTGTTGTAATAATTGAATATTACGATAAAATGTCAGTGGAAAAATCGTGAGTGTGTGGATGTCCTAACATTATCAGAGGAAAAACTCAAATGTTTCTCCGCATCACCCACATTTATGTTACATCAAGATGCATAGTTGCAATATTGTAGCTTATTAGACCTACAGCCCTTGTTTGGATGACGTTACTGTTCGCACTGTACTTTAATGTGCGGCTCTGCAGATTTGAAGGCCTGTGATGATTTTCCTCTGCCCAGAATTTATATCTCACAGAGAAATATCGTCAGCAATAGTATTATTGAAAAGGGAAACTGTTGCTAGCCAACTTTAAGACGACACTCGCAGCATGAGTTACTATGAGTGTCTAGTCAAGTTAAACCCTTGCTTTCTACCCAACACACCTTGCTCAGACACTAATCTTGCATTGAGGTACATACCTCAGGTATGAGAGCATGTAAATTTTGACTTAACTGAGATTTAATGAACTGTGAATGTAATTAATGAATGTAATGAATCCCAAATTGAAAAAAAAGTAACCAGTCTATTGTAATAGATTGCGTATCAGTGTATTGATGCCCAACACTGAAACATGAAATAGCAAATAACCGCCACGAGAAACAAGAAATAAAATACATCTAATTCTACCTGTTTTGTCAACATAATGAGGAAATGGTCCTACTGAATGGCCAAACTGAATATATCAGCCTTCAATTTCTATTCTCTAAATCAGACATAGTATCACTCTTTCATAATAGGTGTAAAATATGATGCATCATGTTGACAAAATGAGTGAAGTGACAGTCCGATCCCCAGCATAACCCACACACAGACCTCTGCACTGTCCTCTGTCTTTTCAGAAGGCTTTGCGACCACCCGGCGTATGATCCACTCTCTGGACATGTGTGCCGAGGGGTAATTTTCACCCTTTCCTCCTGAATTAGAGTACCCCCTGCTACACACACACATACACACACACACACACACACACACACACACACACACACACACATACGCACCACTAACTCCGGATTCTTGGATAATTTTGGTCACTTTTCACCCTTGGCAGACTAGTGCTGTACAAATGACAGAGGCAGAACAGGCTTTGCAGCTGTGTTTCTGAGACCTCACCCACCCCCTATGAAGTTCACACACTCACACACACACACACACACACACACACACACACACACACACACACACATGCACATTTGTACACACACATACCACCCTCTGGCACAGCAGTGGAAAAAGAACTGTAGTTACCTCTCTATGTTCCATGACTATTGTGTGTCTGCACATGTGTGTGTTCAAGTGTATGTCTTTCTACTGTATCTCATTCTCCCCACGTCGCTCCCTCTCTGCCCCATTCCTCTCCCTCTTGTCGTTGTCCTCCTCCTTTTCAGATCTTTCTTCCTCGCCGTGATTTCACAGACCTCCGCTTACTCCATTGTGCTGAGAAACAAAAAAAAATGAAAAACGAAACACAATCGCCTTGTCTTCTTTCTCATCCTAATAAGCAGCTCCAAGTTTGATAATTACACGTTCAGCCCGCCACATGAGTTTCTATGCAGTGTTCACATCAGGCAGAAAGCCATTGACTCCGTTGTTGAGGGGAGCAACTATTAGGAGTGACTGACAACTGTCCTCCTCCCCCTTTGGTCGTGGAGGCTGTAAAAGTGAGAACAGTGCGGATCAATTCTGTCTTGTTAGGGAGTATGTCCCACAACATCGCCGTGCAACCGTCGGCACAGGCAGTGGACCACATACGTCGCAAGGCCCATAATCCATTCCATAACCTATCGACATGTGCTGCCGATTAATGGGGTTTCTGTGGAGCGAGCGCCAAGGAGACAGCCAGACTGAGGGTTTTCTTCTGTGGCGGAAGCCAATCTGTTTAGGATTAGGGGAATAACTGGTGTGGCTGACACCGAGGCATCCAACATGCAGGGCTGAGGAGAGGAGACGGGAGAGAGGAAGGAGTGCAGCGAATGTGTTGACAGGGAGTTGATTGTGTTTTGGCAGGGGTCTCATCATTGATGATGGTTTGAATCTATAAGTGGTGATTGTCTCAGGAGTCCAAATATCTGACAGCCATCTGTGGTGTTTTTAGCGCACTAAACCATATATTGGAGGCATCTTCATCCCTGTGTGAGATTCTGGTCTGTTAATTTCAAGTTTGGCTGATTTTCTTTTTTTTCTTCAAGTTGTTGTGGAGTATCATCTTATCCTGGATGATCAAAATAAAGGAAACACTGTTCTTCTCTGTTTGAAGCGGAGCCATACCTTATCTGACTCCTCCACACAGAGAGCCCTTCTTTTGTGAAGCAGTGGCCCACTCAGCCATTATGATGGCAATCTTGATGATTAAAGACCCGTGGAACAAACTGGGCTACCTGTTACCATGATGTCATGTCTCGTCTAGAGCAACCGCAATGATTAACATTTAAGGCCTTCAGAGAACTTTACTGGATGCTGTTTGTGGAAAAATATCAATTAGCTCTGGTTTATGTTGTGGATCTAAAGCTTCGGCTCTCAGTGCACATTTAGGGGTGTTTACCATATGTAGGTGGAGATGCCGATTTTTTATTTGGTTGGTGATGTAGAACAAACGGCCGTTTCTTGAAACCACACTTTTGTGTGTGGGCTTGACGCAACCAGTTATCCCTCTTGATTAAAAGGAACAGCTCTTCACGCTTTTTTAAGAATGAAGTCATTTACTTGAACAGGTAGGCTCTTGAGACCAAGACCTCTTTTTCAAGAGCGACCTTGTTTACACAATATGTACAGTTTAACACAGACAATACATGATTCCCAGACAGGCATGGCATTTTCTACTTTTGGAAAAGTAAGTGTGATTGCATCTACAAAGTAAAGCCTTTTTAAATGTCATGCTGAATTAATATTTTTGAGCTTATTATAAGCAGCACACGATTTTAAATCAGGTTTTCCAGCTTCAGGTTCATAAGCTACTATGTTTAAATACAAGCAGATTGCAAATATGATTGGGCAATTCTTGGAGTGTAGCCATCTAAATGAACACCATACAAAGCCGTTCCCCTCGACTTGTTAAAGGGACTATTTTGTTCAGTGTTGAATGTTAAAAGCATCACCTGTGATAAAGCGCATTGTGCTGTGATACACAGCAACAGGCTTTATGGAGGAGGGAGAGGCAAGCCTGTATACAATATCACAATCATCATTTGTAGACAAAATTGTGTAGTGTACAATTGCTTTGCAGCAAGCGGGTGAAAAACTTAATTTCTTTCTGTAATAACATCCAGGTTTTAGTTTTTCTAAAAAAACTCCTCCTTTCATCCTCCTCCTTCCCATCTCACAGGTGGCTGCGCCCCAGGATTGCTCACATGCAGGCAGGCTCTTCTCATCGCCCGGGGGCCTTGGCCTCTCAAGCACTCCTCTGGGAGATTCCACCAGTGGTCCGGGCCTGCGCTCTTAATGCAAATGTGCAGCTCAAATTGAAAACCTGAGCAACACACTCGTGCGGTATGCGTAATGCCGATTCCTACACATGCAACACCCGACCAAAGCATTCGCCTCCCCCTGCCTTGTCCCCCATCCTTGCTCAGGGCCTTGTTATTTTTGGCCTGGGGCTGGGACGTATGTCACCGTGGAGCACGTGTATTGCCTTGTTAATTAGGGCTACCTCAAAGAGGGCATAAAAAAGTAGGCGATATTTATTAGGCAACAGTTTAGCTGCTTGTCACGAGTGCGTGTCAGCTGTGTAAAACAAATTTGAAAGAGTGAGTCAGAAAATGTTCCGTAACTAACCATCGCTACCCTGCTGCTCTTACAGAGGCTGACGTTTCAGGTTTCTTTGCTCCGATTCACACACGCTCTCACAGATTCACACTCTCACGAAAGATGTGTCCCTCTCCTAGTAGTATTTATTTGATGTAATCAAGCGGACAGAGCGACGTTTGTCTCTGAGTTCTGGCCGTACACGACTCCTCTTACAGTAGAAGTACAACACTGTTACACACCAGAAGTGTGCTAATGTGTGATCATTTACGACAGACATTTTGAGGTGGTTATGTAAAAGCAGACTCGTTTAATTTTGTAGTGAGAGCTATTAAATCCAAGAGGGAATGTGAGTTAGTGTTACTGTAGCTGTTGTGTTGGAGATTTGTTACACACAGTAGGTGTTGCTACACTTTGCCAGTAAAACGAAGCTTACACTGTAATGGATTGCTGTAAATTTACTGTGGATTTAAAACAGTCAAACTGTAATTCGCAGTAGTTGCAAAATGGCGTTAAATGTAAAATCTTAGCGTGTAAATTAACATTTCATTTGTAACAGCATTAAAGAGTCATTCCTTCAGTCAGTCACTATCCATTCACGTTGCACCGATGATTGTAAGGTAATGTTTCTGCTATGATGATTACACCTTTTTTCAAACTGCTCATAGTGCTTTTTTGTGTAATATGATGTCACTTGGCTGCTCCAGAATGTGACTTTGGATAGTATCAAAGAGAGTGGAATTCATCCCAGAAAGTTTCATTGCTGTGGATTTCTGCTTTTGTACCTGCAATCCACCAGCAAGGGTCTCCCAAAAAAGTATTCTGACAGCTGCATAGAATCTAAGGTTGTATTCATACCTAATAGTTCGCTTCCATGGTGTGGACTAGATACAAATGGGATACACTGTCTCATTTTTCAGCTGGTTTGTTTCGCATTCACAAAGGAAAATCTCAAACGGACTATACAATTGTTGACGAAAGTCACGTGCAAAGAATACCATTCAATAACTGGTCTGATGGTTAGTTGGTTAGAAACAAAAAAAACCCCTCACAATTTCTTTTGCAGCCGTCAGACATCATGGAGCATCGGCAGGTTATTTTCCTGCTCATATGGCGCTTAGGTGTTAGCGGATGGCACATACGAACGTATGGTCAGACAATGTGCAGTGATGAATTCAAAGAAGTTCTGCAATAAGGAGAACATACCACGCTCAAATGAAATCCTTCTAAAATCTGTTAGCAACAGGAGATCTATGAGTTCAAACAACAAAGCTAAATATAACCTAGCTCATTTTTCAATGTTTTCCATTTTTCCAACTTGTCCAAAATTTCGGCGAGGTGGTCATAACAAATAAATTTGTCTTTATCATCCGAAGAGCTGCCACTTTTCTGCAGTGCTTTTCTTATTTTTATGTATTGTTGACACAGCTTCTTAACATTAAGGCAACACTGCCCAACATTTTGATTAAACCCACTCTGCTTCATTCTTTCGCTAAAGATTTCAAACACCTCCGTGTTCTTGTGTACTTTTTCCAACAGTTGAGAAATGCTCTCTTTTGCCAATATTTCCAGAAGGCATTTCTGTTCCTCATAGCTCCATGTTTGTTCCCTGCTGCTCATTTTGTTTTGCCACAACGTGCTAACTTCTCCTTCAGCTACCAAAAGAGGAGATGATGTGTAGATAGTACACTTGCAGTTATTTGCTGGGAATGGGGTTTCACACCAGTGATGATCTGCTCCAGAGTTCACTTGCAACACTCTGAGACCACCTTTTTCAAGCGGTCCAGAGTCCAGTTGTTTGGTTCACAGCGGAGGACCCGGACTGTGTTCAAACCAATCCACACAAGCCACACCTGGGTGGTAAAAGCTCCAGGGTTCTGTTCAACCTGACTAAGCAAGGCTGGTGTGAACGTGACTGAAGGAACCAATCTTCACGGTTTGCAGGGGTGGGGCTTAAATTGTAGAAAATGTACAATTCTGATGCAACAACTTGTTGGCGATCTTGTACAAGTAGCTCCTTCGCTTCTTCCTGAGAATCTGCGTCTGGTTATAACATGTATGGCTGAATTACTCCAGCATCAGAAGTTGCTACTGTGCAGCATATGGTAGACTAATTTAAAAATCAGAGGATTAGGCATAAAGCGATGAGTGAAGGCAGGGCAGGGCTAACATAGCACATTCTTAGTTCCCCACAACATAGACGAGGCAAAGGTGGAAATTGAGCCATTTTAAAGCCACAAAGGAAATTTTTTAATTAAAAAAATAATCAATATATGTTTAAACAAGAGTTTATTCATTGGACTTTAACAAAATACTTTTGTTAAAATCTAGTTTTCACTAAATCTCACGAAGTTTGCAAGCTTTGGGTCGTCAGGCAGAGAGTTTCAGAGCCTGAAAAGTCCTGACCACAACATCCAATCTCATTTCAAATAGAGAGTATCAGGAACAACCAGCAGAGTCCTCCGCGAGGACATTAAACCCATGCTCTGGCTTGTAGGAGAACAGCAATCTAGCTGGGAGCTCTACCATGAAAGGCTTTAATGATTAATAAAATTTAGTAATCGATAAAATCTTAAAATCTATCCTAAAATTGACTGGACACCAAAGAAGAGTGTGTAGAACAGGGCAGATATGATCTTGTCTCTTTTGATTTGTTAAAAGTTGAGCAGCTGGAATTCTTAATTAGTTGTAGATGTGAAATTACTTTGTAATTATAATGAATATAAAGAATATAATGAATTACAACTACAAATATTTACAATATTCAACAGCCAAACTGTAAACTCATGGGATGAATTTCTTCACAAAACTCACCACCTTTTTCCTATTAGACTAAGAACCAATATCCATCTTGTTCATGGAACTTATTTTTTTTTAATTCTCTTCTTATCGGTCATTTTCTGAATATTTGCTTTTTATTTCTTCTCCATCTTAAGAGTAACTCCAGAGCGGAGCATTCCACCCGAGATAAAAACAAACATCCACCACTTCTTCCAGACACTTCAGTGTGACATTGATGTAGCGTGTCACACACAAACTCTTTTGTCACCTGTTTGTCTTCCTCCAGCAAACACAAAGACTATTGTTTTTATTGTTTTTGGTTTTGTGCTAAGTATTTTGGCCACTTCTCACCTGTCATTCACGTCTATGAGAATATGAGAATGTCCATTCAGCAGTGTGAAGGGAGAGTCATTTTTTTTTCGTCTAACTGCACTCATTTTCCCAGTGAATGGACAAACGTGTGATTGTGCAAAACACAAAGGACCAACCACCCATTAATTGTTCCCACACAGACAGATTTGTGATGTTCTCACATCTAACCATATACAGTATATCTGAGCGAAGCCTGTTGTACTTAATACAATAATATCATAGTTGCATTCATCGCAAAGCACTAACCTAGTACATTGTAGCCTGTGCAGGTTGAGGAAAGAGTTCTGGCGGCAGGGACTACCTCGCAGGATGTCCATCAGGACCATCAACCATCCATGCACACTCACACACTGGTGACGCGGTAACTGGAGCAATAAGGGGTTCAGTGACTTTAACTTTTACATGTCTGAGATTGAACCAGGAACCTCCTGATGACTGGACAACTGCTCTACCAGCTGAGCCACAACTGCCCCTCTGGTAAATACACTCGGGCTGAGATTTAAACCCTGACTCCTTTCTTCTCCCTATAGCTGATGTAAAGCTGCACCCTGAAGTGAATGAAAATCCCAAAATTTTATTTTATTTCAAATTGAATTTTGAATAAATGTCTGCATTTTGATACAGCGTTTGCATCTAAATATATGCCACCATAAACGTCACAAAGTTTTAGTCAACAATGGAAATACACCAGACCGTTATGCTCATTTTCCGTGCAAGTTCTAATAACTTGTTGCTACTGGGAATATAGGAAAATATCTAACTTGCTGAGTGTTGTTAGGCTCATGCAATGATTGTTAGTACAGTACTGTTGTAATAGACTTACAAATAGACTTGCGTGCATGTATAAATGTGATTATGGTGAGAGCAGCACGATCACCTATTAGAATTAAACATAGCTCTGTTGCGCTATTTAAAATTATTGCTCTGCCTCATAAGTTTATGAGACACCATTAAGAGCTTTTCTCCAGTTTTCTCTGTTCCACTTTAACTTTGTGTCTCCTTGGCTCTGGCAACGTACTTTAAATAATTTAGTGATGGCATGCTTCACTGCAGAAACATTAGAGAGACTGAAAGAAGTTCATGCTGGTCACTAAGTCGTTGAAAAAGAGGTCATCATTTTTGGTTGATGCGTCATATTTATAAATATGATTCTTTGTCACGGTCCCGCTAAAGCCCACAAACTCGTTCCTTGATTTTAGTCATCCTGGCACTTTTTGGCCTTCACAGATTTCATGGTATAAACCTAGGCCTGCAAATACCAGCAGGCCTGAATACATTACATCATAGGATTTCTTAGGTTTTATTTGCAGGTTCGAGGATCTGATGTTTGCATTATTCAGCTTATTTGTTCAATCTGGAAAGAGTCAAACAAACCATTTGTGCGTGTCTTGTTTTGACTCCAGATCCAGAAGACATGAAGTTCATAACATTCCGGTCACCCCTGGAACAAAAATGTTCACAAAAATGTTGAATTCTGAAGCTATTTTTGCTCTTCTGTGCAAAGAACATCCAATCAACAATGCAGAATCTCCCATCAGTAAGTTTGGTTTATGTAATGAATGTTTCCATCAAAGGCTGGTTACACGAAGATGCATCACCAACATAAATAAAAGGCTTTAAAAACATCCAAGTCAATGCTTACTGCATTCAACACATAAGTCTAACATATTTTTGAAAAAAGCTAAAAAATGACAAAGGGAATTACTGGTTTCTTTGTTTTTTTCCCTTGATCTTGTTCCATCCATCCATTTTCTAGACAAGCTGCCAGTTCATCGCAAGGCTGACATATAGAGACAAACGACCATCCACACCTACGGGCAATTTAGACTGACCAATTAACCTAACCTCCAGTTTTGCATGTTTTTGGACTGTGGGAGGAAGCCGGAGTACCCAGAGAGAACCCACGCAGGCACAGGGAGAACATGCAAACTCCACACAGAAACGCCCTGACCCGGGATTCAAACCCAGGACCGTCTTGCTGTGAGGCGACAGTGCTAACCACTGCACCACTGTGCCGCCAAATGATGGGTCTCCTTCGAGCCGGATTCGAACCAGCGACCTAAGGATTGGTCTTGTTCCATTCTATGAAATGGGTTACTGGTGTGCAGAAGCTCTCTTTTATTTGACTGTGTACCTCACTGGGAGAAAGGAAAAAAAGGCTTTGTATAATCACCAACCAGCCGTATGGCCCTAAAAAGGAATATATATATATGTTGCCAACTGTTTTTTGCACAAGACATTAAAAAAGAACACGAGAGAGAGCGCGCGAGAGAGAGAGAGAGAGAGAGAGAGTCAGAGGGAGAGGTTTCTGACCGCAACTCATAAACCACACTTTATTTAGACTGGCGTGCACCCATTATTTGTTCACAGGGGCTTTCAGTCAGTCTGAGGGAAATATGTTCCAGCATCTGGGGGGAAGAAAGGGGGGCATGATGGAGGAGAAAGAGAGAGGAGGTGGGATGAACTCTTGCCAGGTGTCGGCTGTTGCCATGGCATTCCATCAGGTGACTCCATTGCTGCTTGGCGGGCTCATCAGAGCCTGAATGCCAGTGGGAGGGTGTTTCCGCAGCAGAGGAACCTAAAGTGGCTCTAAAGCACCGGGCTTCCAGCCTACGGGAATGTATAGCGTCTGACCTGCTGGTGTGGTGCCTGATTGACAGAGATGTCAGAGCTGTGTAACATACTCAAGGCAGGCTTTCTCTGTGCCACTGTGAATCATATAATCACCATGAGATGTCATTATAATCAAAAAGCGGGGTTTTATTAAATCCCAAATATTAGTGACATTTAACCCTGCTTATGCATATCGACATGCATGAGCATGGCGTCATTGTTCCATCCACTCCTGTTCATTATTATTGTGTGGCATTGCTACAAATCGTCACCATCGATACACAAAACAGCTTTATATGTATTCCCCGCAGTGAGGTCCGTAAGTATTCGGACACTGACACAGTTGTTGTTATTTTGCCTCTGTACACCAGAAAAATGGATTTGAAAAAAGCAGGATGATCAAGATATGATCGAAGTACAGCCAACCAAGTGTCCCATTTTCAGGGCTCAAGAGTAATTGGACAAACTAAAATAATTATAAATATAAGGATTATTATTATTTAATCATTATTTTAAATACTTAACTTATTTGCAGTCAATGACTGCCTGAAGTCTGCTGAGTTTCCTCCCTTGAGACGCTTTGCCAGGCCTTCACTTCAGCCACCTTCAGTTGCTGCTTGTTTGTGGGTCTTTTTGCCTTCAGTTTTGACTTCAGTACCTGAAAAGCTGCTCTGTTAGATTGAGGTCAGTTGATTGACTTGGCCACTGAGAATATCCAATTTCTTCGCCCTGGGTCATCCGTCTGCACTGTGAAGCGCCGCCCTGTTAGCTTTGCAGCATTTGGCTGAATGTAAGCAGAAAGTACAGCTCTATACACCTCAGATTTCATCCTGATACTCCCATCAGCTTAAAGATGCCTTCCAACACTTGCACGGACATTCTTTGAGCCTGATATTAAGAGTTCCACTGACCAGCTACCAGATGCAGGTTCCACTGTGAATCAACTCCAGACCTTTTATCTGCTTGATTTCTCACAGAATAATGAGGGAATAGTCCACAGCTGGTCCAATTAGTTTCGAGGCTCTTAGAGTTGGGGTTCTTATATAGAAAAGGCTGCAATTCTAATGCAACACTCTTGTGAGACCCCTTGAATTAAAGCTAGAAGTCAACGCTTCAATCATATCTTGCTTTTTTTTTTTTTTTTACAAATCCACTATTGTGATCTACATAGGCAAAATAATTAAAAATGTGTCACTGTCCAAATACTTATGGACCATTATGTTCCTGCTCAGCATCGACTGCATAAACTGAATAGGCCTCATTGGCTGCAACTCTTAGCAACTGTTGCTATGTGTAACATTGTTGAACTCCACCTCTCTGCTCGCTCTTCAAACGCGAATGACTAATCCATCACGGAGCACACTGAAAGCTCTTGGTGAGGCCTCTGGAGCCGCTCAGCGCCCCCCTGTGACCCCCTCCTGGATGCTTCCTCATTACTTTATAATGTATTCATGCTTATGCTTCCATGGCGCTCGCCCTGGCCTCGTAATGGGAGGAAGCAGCGAGCTGTTCCAATGCGCGCGACCCCCCCTTCATTTTTTATTAACAAAAAAACAGGCAGCACCAGCTTCTCGCCAAAGCTCACTAGGCTCCACTGTGCGCCACTGACAAATTTCCTGCTCTGTGACGACAGGATAGAGTCTCTGAGCATCAGTGGGGTACCTCCGCTGGCCCCCGGGAGACGCTGTCATTATGCGTGTTTGCAATCATGTGAGCTGAATACCTTGGCTGGAAGTCAAGGAGAGGGGCCTGATGGAGGCTGAGGGGAGGAAGGTGGGGTGGACCGGGAGGGAGAAGGGGAGAGAGAGAGAGGGGTAGAGAGGGGGAGAAGGGGAGAATGAGTCTTTCGGCTCCTCTGCGGTGTTCTGAGCTTTCTGAAATGCATGCGCTATCATGGCAATGTTGTGTTTACCACAGCGGGGAGGCGCACACAGAGTCACAGTGAAGAGGCGCGGAAACGCCAGACACAGCAAAATGAGCAAAATACATACATTAGGAATCTCTGTATTCACCGCACACAAGTCGAGCTGAGGGGGGAAAAAAAACTCATTTCAATATAAATGGATGACAAGCAGGGAGCGCGTGTCGCCCCCGTGGAAATATCCAGCAGAAGCCCTGGGACGAGTTTTGCCGGGAAGTCAGGATGTCAATGTTAATTTTCTTCCCGTTACTGAGGAGACCCTCTTTCTCTCTCTCTCTGTCTCCCCCTCCCCCACGGTCACCGTGCTCTTACTCAAAGAGGCCTTTCTGTTTCCAGCCTTGCAATCAGACACTGAGGAACATCTCCGCAGCAGGCTGCTGTGTGGACTGAGAGACCCAACATCTGGGGGCTGTATTGATTTCCAGTAAGGTGGTGGTGATGGTGGTGGGGGGGAGTCTCTCCGGTGAGCCATTTAGAGCCAGCACACTGCCAGTCTGCTGTGATTGTTATGCCAGTGGCAGGATGTAGTAGGCCAGCTGCTTGTTTTGCACGGGAGTAAGCGTGCAAGTACAAATATCATGCCACCCTTAGAGGAGGCTGGGAGCCACACCAAAGGGGAAATTAGTCAATTCTGAATAAGGCATTGTTAACACTTTAGTCCATCAAGTGACAGCAGTGGAAACTTAAACTATGGTGCTTTGTGGCCCCTCTCACCTTCACGACTGTATAGTTATAATGTAACACATGAGGAGCTGTAAGGAGTCCAGTTGGAAACTACAGCTCGAGTCATCCAATTATCTCTGACTCTGTCTATCATGGTTCTATCACACCTCCTATCACCTCCTTCAAAAATGTCTTCAACAAGATCTGGTATAAGCTTTCATTTGAAGAACAGATATGTGGTTAAAGTAAACACTCAGAGAAAGTGAGTACTGTGTTGTAGATTTTATTCAGTTTTAAGCAGATACAGTCTGAGGGTTGCACACAATAACATTGTTGCACCTGCTTTAATTAGATTTGAATTCAAATGTTTGCAAATTGATTTAATATTAGAAACATAAATAAGTCATTATTTCAAAGCCATTGGACAGATTATTGTCTATACATGTTCATCGAAAAGTCCAGGCTACATCTGAGCAACACCCAGAACTTAAAAATAAAAGCAGCAGAAAAAAACCAACAGTCATCACGTGGCAGTTTGGCTTGAAAGAAATCTGTGAAACAATCATTGGATTATCAAAATAGCTGCTGATTAATTCGCCGTCCTGAGTGCTTGAGTCCAATCACAAATGCAGAACACACGGATGTCAGCTTTAACAGGGAAATTGCCTGGGCCACAACACATCTTAAACTGTTTTTTTCCAACATGCACATGCAGGCAGCGGAGTTGCTGGTTGAGGGCTAAACAGGGATAAGACAAAATGACAGGGGTTTTACCATTGAATCTCTTTAGCAGGCCACTGACACATGAATGAGGGCAAAGAAAGGGAGAGAGAGAGAGAGAGAGAGAGAGAGAGAGAGAAGAGAAATCGAGGGAGAGAGGAAAAAAAGAGTAGACAACCAATTTGGGAGTAATGCAACTAAAAACTGACAAGTGTAATTTCATCCATCTGGGCCAATGTGTAAAAAGCGCTGCTCCGAACATTCCCCATGATTCCCCTTGATTGATCTTCCCCTGGTCTGAAACATCTATTATTAGCCACGAGCCTAATAGCACCAGGATGGCTCAGTGCTCTCCCAGGGGCCAATTCTCCGGTCATCTGCCCCTCACTCACCACAGCTGTGGAAACCAACCAGAGAGAGGGAGGAGAGACGGTGAGGTGGAGGCAAGGAGGAGATGGAGCTGCCAAGAGGAGGCTGGAGGCGCATCTATATGGGGAGGGGGTTAGGAGAGGGAGCAAGGTGGAGGGGAGATGAAGAGAGGGGTAGAGTGGGTATGAAGAGGAACATGGAGAGGAGAGAAGGGGGACTGGATGGACAGGAGATGGAGACCAGTGGCTGGACACACATGTGGGAGGAGGCGGGGGGACGTGAGAGGAAGGTAGGCGTGATGGAAAAGCCAGGCAGAGATATTATAGAGGCGAAAGAAGGGACACAAAGAAAAAAAAAAAAGTTGTTCATAAGCATTTCCTAAAAGAAAGAAAAAAAAATCCATTCCACCTTTTAAAATTTAACACATCATTCACCAAGTCCACACTCATTTTAAAACCTGAATTATTAAGTGGAGAAAAAAAAAAATACACAATGTGTCTGACTCATGTTCATTTATAAAGAGCCTGACAGAAGACACACTTGTTTGAAATTATTATTCATTAAAACTGCAGGTCACACAGTTAAATTCAGCTATTATAATACAAGGAATGGTCTCTCTTTTCTAGACGTATACATAATATTGTGGTTAATTAATTCAAAACAATTTTCAAGATCATTTTAAATCACTTGTACAAAATCAAGAAAAAAACTGCACATCAACAATGCACTATGATGTACTTGCAAGCAGATATAGGTGTTTATTAATGTATCTGTAAACAATCAAAATCCTCTGTAGACACATAAAGTGGAGGCTGTTGCATAAATAGATAAATGAAAATATGATATACAATATATCTTAATAAAGGAAGTTATATCGTTGACAAATTTGCATGAGTACATTTTTAAATTGCAAATCAATTTTTAAACACTAATAAGTAAAGGCAACATTCGAGGTCCCAAACTCAGACATGCCATTCTGCCATCCCTTGTTGACATCCAAGGTTCGATGTCAACAATAAGAAAGTTTGCAGCATGAGACGGAGTGAGAAATGTCGATTGCCGTCTGGCACTTTTGGGTGATTTTTTGCAATGGATTAAGGTCAGAAGTCGCCTGTTAATTGGCCCTTCAGTCTCTTTGACTGAGTGAGCCTCAGGTGAGGCGTAATGCATTTTCAAGGGCAATGATGACAATAATGGGCTACCTTCACTGCACTGAAATGGACAGTCCTAAAAAGAAAGAAAAACCTCTCCACTCCAATCTGAGAGTTCGAGCAAGTGAAAATAAATGTTCTGAGGGCTTTCCAGGCAACAAATTAATAACTATGATATTACGAGGGTGGCTATAGACACGATCTTTTGCCCAAATTGTTAAGCTTATTTGTGATCTGTGAACTCAGAGGGCCCTGGACTGTCCTGCTTACAAGTGTCACAGCAGTTTGTATGCTTTATATGGTTTTGTTATACCTTTTATTTCAATGGTGAAGGTGCTCCTGTTTTAATTTCCACAAAAAATGGTTTGTGATAGTACTGCAGGCCAATAAAATTTCTCAAAAAAGGGATGTTCTTTTAAACTACTAAAAGAAGGATGGTAAACATACTGCCTGATGTTAAATGTTAAATTAGCACAGCAACGTAGTTTACTACCTGTGTGTACCGTCCTGTAACGCCTCCAACATATTAATGGAATTCAGTTTTTATAACATCTATAGTCTTCCTCCTCTATATTTTATGTGTTTTAATTATTTTAAAGATTAAGTGCAGTTTAACAGCCCATACGATACTTAAATGCTTTGAATGAACTGGACGTGTGAAGAATGTAATGATGATGATTATGATAATAGCAGCAGCAGCAGACGCGCACAAATAACCATGAAAAGGCTGCTGCTGGTAATAATATCAATAAAGGGGACGAATGTAAGAGCTGTGAGATAAACAAGGGGAGATTATTTAATTATTCGTAACACATATTCGCTATAAGTAAGTCTGCAAAATGTTTTGTTCTTATCTTTCATCAAAAATAAGAATGTGAACGTTTTTTTTCCCGGTCCGTCTCTGCATATTTCTGCGCGCACTCAAGACAAAAGGAGTGCAGAGCAAACCAGCACCCAGCCCGATCCGTAGCGCGGTTCCAGGTAGGAGAGGCAGACAAAAGGCCCACATGCTCTCACCTGAGAATCCCCGTTAACCCCACAGCTCCCTGGCAACCCGGGCAGCGTCCGAGATCCAGGCGCACTCGGCCGCCGCACCTCATCTCACCAGGTGTGACTCCTTTTCTCTTCACCTTCCTTCCGCTTCACCTCGCTCCACGCTCTTAAATTTCAAGCTCTTTTATTTTGCAGCCAGTGTTGTGCTATTGTGTGCAGCCCTCCCTCCGGTGGGGCATTCATTCCTATAAGAGAGCCTGGACTTTGCTGTTGGAGCGCACGCTATATTATTATTGTGCATTATGTGTGCACGGAAGACGTGGCGCTTCTCTTGCGAGAGATTCGACCGCAAAAAAATTCTGTTGAAAAATTTCTAATTGGATTTTCGCCAATTATCCATTATTTCATCCATATATTTCATTGATTCCAAACTAAAGACACCTCTCCATCCGCGGGGCTCCACGCTGCGTGTGGCGCGCACCGGAGGCGCGCTCGAGGCCTGTGGAGGGCTTTAAGCCACCTGCCTGTCCGGACACAAGACAGTACCAGGCACCCCCCAACCCCACCTGTGTACTGACGATGGCCGCCTCGCTGCACAATCTGTCGGGGTCACTGAATAATATCCAGATTACAATTAATTATATCCCCTCAATGAAAAGTCATACTAGAGGCCTTAAAATGGCTGCCTTTTAAATCTCCCTGTAATAAAGTCAGATGTATTTTTTTCACATGTAGATATAGTACTGATCTTTTTTTGGTGTTTTGTTGAGGCTATTTTACAGATCGTGCGCAAACATATACGATCGGTCGTTTTAACGCGTAACGGCAAGAGTCAATTTGATTCCAACATACTGGAGCACAACAACGGGAAAGGAACGTGCAATATTTGATAGGAACATTCTATGTGATCGGACTCGTTCACCCTTTACACCACAGGTTTCCTTACATTCTGATAAAAACAGATTTCATCCTTCCATTTTCTCCTTATTCTCCCTCTGCGTGTTAGGCCAGATGAAAAGGCGCAGTAATTATTCCAGAAGGTAGAGGAATAAATGATTGTCTTTGAAGTAGGCCCGGGCCTCGGACTACATTAGAAGCCAAGCATGTGATTTGCAACTGTTGGAGTAAAAACCCCTCACTCTGCTGCTGCAGGACAAAAAAAAATGGAGGGAAATGAGGGGGGCGACTAGCTGCAAAGTAAATGGCATCTTTGTTTGCTCCCCTTTGTTTAACGGGGGATTCTTTTTCATTTTTCCTCCTTTTTTCATTTTTTTTTTTTTTTTTGCTAATTCATTTCAATGGCTTTCAAACTGGAAAATGGAAATGTTGCCCCT
>KV751318.1:11644615-11655970 GCA_001698575.1 Mola mola
ATGTAGCTTTAAAAAAAAAAAAGGTCTATTTTCAGCATGTTTTTTTTTTTTTTTAAATTCTCACTTTTATTGTCCATTTCGACAACGACAAAACCACAAGAGGCGTTTGCCTTCTGCAGTCAGCAATCAGTCGGTGACAAGAGAAACAAGCAGGCTTGGGACGCGGGCCCTGAGTGGTGCCAGAGCACCGTCAGCCGGACCCAATGAAATCCATGAGTCTGGGAGAGGCCGTGAAGACCCACTACCATGGCTCTACACTGGGTCCGTCTGAGGGCCCCTCGCCTGCACCTGGGGCCACGCATATGCCAATTTTGCTATTTTGCAGGAGTGACAATGCGATCCTAATTTATGATGCAAACTTTAGTGTGAACTGGCGGGGAACGCATGAACCGCGTTCGTTTTCCGGTGTCGTCGCGCATCAGTATGCCCCTGTTACTCATGTCACTCATGCATCGGTTTGCATGAGTAACAGGGGCCCGGTTTGTGCGCGCCAACATTTGGGGCACGAGCGCATTGGACCGGAGCATTAGAGGCTTATCGGTGATCGTTTGGGGTTGCGTTTTTGTGAGGAAATGAAGTTGTGGTGGTGGGGGGTTCACCCTCTGATTCTAGCCTACAATGAAGCGTGTTATGCTGGCAGCTGTGTGTAGTATGCATCTGTGCTTCCCCTCGCCACTTCCCGTCCTTCACACGGCAAAGACGGGGATCTGTCCGCGCCTGGCTGTCTGTACGGCTCCAGAGACGGGAGACATGTTGTATTAGTGCCTCCTGGACTCTTTTCTGCAGTGACGGGCCTCGGTCCAAGGAGGTGGCCGGTCAGCTGCTGTCAGAGGGACCGACCGCAAGCGTCCAGCCGTCTCTCTGCAACTCCATGTTATGAGTATCACATGTGGCCATATAGGCCAGGAGAGCTGTGTGGTGTAACCACAGCCAGTGACATATTCAGAGGACGACTTTTAGTCATCAGTTTCGTACCAGTGGCAAATCTGTGCGTAAAAGTGCGCTCGGATGACACCAATCCTCGCCTCTCCCGCCTTACTGTTTAAACGGACAGTGACCGTGTTAACCATAAAATAAGGCCAGGTTAAAAGCGACGTAAAACACTCTCGTTTTTCCACATCAGACAGTGGATGTCAGGGAAATCCCAGGCCTGGAGTGATTTTAGAGAGTCATTCATCAGCGTTTATAAGACAGTTGGAAATAAAGACCACTTCTGTTCGACCACCACGGCCATTGATTGTGCTGAAGGTCAATCATCTACTTAGGGACAGAGTGATTTCTACATTTGCAGCTGAACGCTGCTCGTTTTTGTGATTGACACTTTGACGAAGTACAAGAAATACAAAATCGGCTAATTTCTCTCTGGGCTGTGAACTCCACAAAGGCCAGAGCACGGACAGAAAACAGCAGGTGACGCACGCATCACCAACGCGTTTTTGTTTTGTTTTTTTGCACAAAAATGATTAGTCAAACTGAAAAAAAAAAATCTCCTGTAATAAACAACAATGAGTCACGGTTGTCAGCACACATGCAAGAAGCTACATCCCAAACATGTGGTTGTCATATTGTCTCTAGTCAAACAAATCTGCCCTTTCATCGCCTCACTTAATCTGAGCGCGCCCAGAAAAAAAAAAAGCCCCCCGACACGCTCGTGGGACACCAAAAGGCATCACCCGCAATTTAACAATCCTGCGGTGGCTCACAGGTGATCCTGCTAAGGAAAGAAGGCGTCTCATTCAGATCTAGCCAGGACATTTAAGCTCGCGGAGCAGCAACCTGCGCTGTAAACCACGGATGTCTCTGCAGAGGCACTCAGAGGCGATTAGAAAAAGAGTGCAGGATCTGGTTTCTCTCCCGCGTGTCCAAGTGGAACACGGGCAGGGGAATTGGCCACTGTGTTAGATCACTGGAGGGGGTGACCGAGGTGTGCGTAAAACAGAGTTACCACGGGCAATAAAATCCCTCATCAGCACGCTGATGAGACTATGCAAAAGAGGCTCTTACCTGCGGCCCTCCCGATGATAGAGAAGCTGATTTTTGACCCCAAAAAAATTTTTGAAAAAAGAACATAAAGTAACCTGACAGTCTGACCAATCCGTCTGTGTGGCGGCTCGCGTCACTGCCTCGGTGTTCCCCTCTTGGTCCGCGGCTGTAAAATGATTATCCGGCTGGGTTGTGCACTTTTAAATCCCACAAAGTAAATAACAACCGTAGCCGACGATAATAGCAAGGTACCAAGTTCTTGTTGTAGAAAAGGAGAAAATTGAAACTAAACGCTGCATTTAGGCAACCGTTTTTGATAAGAGGATAATTGAGGCGACACTGGCGTATAATTAGGGGATAATTTATGCTATATCCACTCTTATTCCACCCTCCCAAAATAAATCCAGTCCATAATCATTACAGGCGAATTGTTGTTAATATTATAGCTGCAAATTGGCGAAAGTGCGGTCGCTAATCAAATAGGTTTTCGTCGTAACTTGATTGCAACCATAATTACTTTTCCATCTTTATTTTTTTTTTATTTTTATTTTTTTGCGCAATGGTTGAATGCTGCAAAATGGAACAAAAAGATGGTGCGAGGCATTATTTTCATATCTATTAAATGAATGCGTTATTATTCTAGATTCTATATAGAATTTCTTTCCGATTTCTCTCCGACGTCACAGTCCCTCGGAGGCGACCTGTATAATTTACATATATTGAGGACCCTATCAGGCCTCGTGTTACCACAGGGATAAAAGACACTGTCAGCTTACCTCGGTATCCACCCATCTATCTGCAAAATAACCTATTGTGCCTCGGGCATATTGTTATTTGATGTGTCACATGTGCCGTATTTTGAATTGTCTGAAGATGCTTAATCATATGGTCAGTGGCCCCCGGGAGAAACGAGCAGTTTGTGATATATGTTACTTCCAGGGCGCAGGAGGAGGAGGAGGAGGGGGGGGGCTTAAAAAGGACTACCACACCGTAAACGATACGATATTCAATAATCAGCGCGTGTTTGTGGATGAAATGAGCACAAAAGTTTGGATTAGACCTATTAAGATTTCTGATCTGCGCAGTCGCGGGCCTGTTTTCACTTATTTCAAAGATTTTTCCACCTGTTTCGGCACTTTCCTCTGACATAAAACAGATCACTTCTCTAGCATAAATATAGTGTAATTACGCTATAAAACAAATCTTTAAGGGTGCGTTTGAAACCTCTGGGACTAGTTAAAACTCTTTTACAAAAGCGTTGGTTTAATTTAAAAAAAAAAAATCATTAAATGATGGTAGATGGTTTATGGACTGTAATCTGTTCTTTGTTTGTTTGGGGTTTTTTTGGTGTTTTGTTTGTTAAAGCACTCTTGATATGATCTTGCTTCAAAATGATACGTGTTATATTTTTCTATAGTTAATTAATGCTTGTGGGGAGAAGGTCTTAAAAAGCTGTAATAATAAAACCACACAGTGGCTGCTGGCTCATCACATTAGACAAAACGCGCACTCTGTCTTGCACATCGTGAGGAATTTGGGGGCTTGGACACAAATCCAAATCGACTCGGTAATTCCAAAAGAGCTGGTTTTGCGCGTGAAGATTGTCCGTCGGAATTATGCGTCTTTCCCACCGTATATTATTTCCCCCATAGTTGTGGTGGGAGCTGGTAAGGTGGGTTAACTCCAGCTCAAGTCTCCGGGAAGCGCGGAGCACTGATGACGTTGGGTTGGATGACCAATCGGGAGGCGCTGCCCTTTGGAGACAAACCATTTTACTTGTGGTGTCTGCATCAAGTCTGGAAGCAAGGGCTCAATTTTAACAGAATCCACCTAAAAATCCTTCCTTTAACTTAGGCCTACCTTCTGGCACTCTGAGGGAGAATATCACCGGACAAGGGAGGAGGAAATAAAGACGCCTCTGGAAAATTCGGGTGTTAATAGGACAATAAGTGTTCGCGGTGGAGAGGGGGGAGAGACAACAGCACGGCGAGAGAGAGAAAACCGATTTGGTCTTGAGAGAGAGGGGGGTGAGTGCTCTCAAGGCAGAAAATTCGATGATGACCATGACTACGATGGCTGACGGTCTGGAGGTTCAGGACTCGTCCAAGTCTGCGTTCATGGAGTTTGGGCAGCAGTCGCACTCACAGCAGAGCTCCCCGTCGATGGCCAGCGGCCACTACCCGCTGCACTGTCTCCACTCCGGCTCACACGCTCACCACCAGCACGATAGCTCCCCGTACACCGGGACCAACACCTACAACAGGTCCTTACCCTACCCGTACGTGAGCCATCCGCACCACAGCCCGTATCTGCCATCCTACCACAACAACACGGGAGGACAGACAAGGTTAGACGGCACAGGTAAGTGGAAAAACGCATCCCCGGCGCCGCGCTTCATGAAGGTGGCCGGCCGAGGGGATCGACCCTCTCCCCGTGCCAGCGTCGCTGTCATGTCCAGGTTGGCCAGAATGAGCTTCCGAGCGTAGGCGGGCGATTCCATCGAAGCAAAATCGTGCGTAAATGGCACCGGATAATTCGGGATCCAGCCTGTTCCGTTCTCAGACTGTTTGGCTGTCCTGTTCAGCAATCCCCCCCCTCCCCTCCCTCCCCGTTCCCACAAAACCGGATTTAATGCCCGGGGTGTGATCATCACGACCGTGCAATCCGCACCAACTCCTCGGGAAAATTAGGCAGCCCGCACGCCTTCAACGTTGTAATTAGCATTTAATTGACATGTCATTACCAGCAATATCCTAAATATGACAAGGTACGAGGACGGCAGCTGCCACGGCGATCGAAAGGCAGCGCGAGATGTGGACGATTATCAGGCTGGATTTTCCATTTTCACACAGTTTTGCTCGGCGCGCCTCTTGCACGTCCACCTCTGCGTCTCCCCCGCGCACAAGCGCGAGCGCGCGGGCTGTGCTGTGGTTTTGAATAATAACATTGATTGTTTTTGTTGCAGAGCAGCAGAAAACTACAGTGATTGAGAACGGGGAAATTCGTTTCAATGGGAAAGGCAAGAAGATTCGCAAGCCTCGGACAATTTATTCCAGCTTGCAGCTCCAGGCACTGAACCACCGCTTCCAGCAAACCCAGTATCTCGCTTTACCGGAGCGCGCCGAGCTGGCTGCCTCTTTAGGACTGACCCAGACCCAGGTATGACGAGGAGCACTTTTTACTACAGTATTCCTCATATTTGCTCCCAGGTTTTATTCATGTGTCTGCATTGGATGTGTCTAAACCTCCGGCCACCTTTCCTCCGCGCGTGCCTCACTACTCGCATGCACCCTTCTCGTCTTCTATTGCAGGTAAAGATATGGTTCCAGAACAAGAGGTCAAAGTTCAAGAAGCTCCTGAAGCAAGGCGGCAACCCGCACGAGAGCGACCACATACCGGGCTCCATGTCCCTGTCCCCGCGCTCCCCGACCATCCCTCCAATCTGGGACGTCTCGGCCTCGTCCAAAGGAGTAAACATGCCGGCCAACAGCTACATGCCCGGCTACTCTCACTGGTATTCCTCCCCACACCAAGACTCGATGCAGAGATAGACTGACCGGCCGAGGAGGTCAGCGAGCCGCCTGGAGGCCTCCGCGGTGCAGTTTCCGACGTAGCCTGCAATTTGTGTCAGCGCACAGACTGGATGCCAGAGAGGAGGAGGGAAAAAAAAGAGAGACCCCTCCGCTGGAGGACAACCACGGCGCGACGACCAAGACGCGGGATTTAACCATTTTTTAGCGCGCACGGCTGTCCGGTGGGCCCGCGAGTCTGTCGTGCTTTCATTCATGTCAACATCCGAACGTCAATAAACCAAATATGATCAGTGACATTTTGGCCACGTTGGGACGCACACGGCTCACACAGCCCGAAGCCATGCTGGACTCCTCCTGACTGCTTTCCTTTCCTCCTCTCGTTGTTTCTCCAACATGCAAAACCAAGCAAATTGTCTGTCTGTAAATATAATCCGCGATCTGAGTTGTACATACACTTTTTATGTTTTGTCAGATTGAGTAAACCGTGACTCAAAACAGATGCTTACTGTTGCATGACTTCTTTTTTTTCTTTCTTTTTTTTTATTTAAAAAAAGTGGAAAATTTTAACTAGGCCCTTTTTATGCTCCATATTGGGCCAACATCACATCATAACAGGCCTATTTCCAGTCACCCTGGTGCGCACGAGCTTATAACAGAAACCATGAACATAAGTTAATGACGGTGCCGAGTGAAAAGACCATTTCATCAGAGTAAAACATTTGAAATACACCAAAAAAAGCGCTCACCGGCTGATGGAGACACTATATAGATTTTATCAAACGCACTCGAGACCGGAGGAAATTAACTCACCCAGCCCCGCTGCTGTCTACATTCACCTCCAAAGACATTTGCTCCAGGTCCAGCTTATCTTGTCATTTCACCCCCAATTATTAGCGGTATTGACAAAATGTTTTCTCCCTTCTCCCCGTCCTAATGCAGGCCGTTAAATGCCAAGCTCCACGGGATCGATGGTGAACAAAGCAGCCAGCTGCAGTGGCGTTCAATATGAAGGAGATATTTGGGACAATTTGTGGGTTTTTATCCAAGTGAAGCTTTTTTTTTTTCCATTCTCATAAATGCAGGCATAATTAGGGTAATTTTTGATGTAGCCCGCTGATTACAGCGTTTTTACCGTCAAAGATAATTACCTGTAATTTTCTACCACTTTTAATACTAAAAGGCATCTTTATTTGGATTTGAGGTAGCACAGATGGAACAAAGGGGGAAATTATTTGGTTATTCATATACAAATTGCCGAGAAGAGTGAGCGCTCGGGATATTATCTGAAATTACAGCGCTGAAAAAGCTCCATGCAGCTGTCACGTCGCGGATGTTCCACTGGCGCACATTCAGTCTACCTGGGCCCCACAGACCGAGGAGCCTGGGCTTGCTCCTGGGCCATGTGCGCCCCGATCACAGGCTGAAGGGAGCCCGGAGCAAACATCAACAGAGATCATAAACACATTCGTCTCCCACTTATCTGACATGTTCCATATTTTTACAAAACGTCTACGATGAGCGAAACCAAGTAGACAGACGGAGAGATATTTAGGGGGGGGGCAGACATGGGGGGCGGGGTGCAGGGAGGGATGCTCCATCAGAGCAGTAGCTGTTGCCCTATGCTGCAGGCTGCGCACGTAAAGCCTCCTAACACCTGGTGAGATTCCCCACATCACCACGTTAAAGGTACACCTCACGCACACCTCATCCAAACATCCACAATCCAAACACCAAACCCAACAAACAGGATAGAAACGCGTCTTGTTTTTCCCATTTATCTGTCATTGTGACTAAACGACTAAATTTGGCGAAGAGCACTTTTAAATCAGAAGTGTCACAGCCTCCTCCGAGATCAGGATAAACCACAGGACAGAAAATATTAGACCCATTCTTACCTCTCCCAGCCTCTGTAACACAGACTAACCAAAGAACGCGCTGCGCGGTTTTACTGCTGGTGGGTGAATAAGCAAATCCAGGTGGGAAAGTGTTTGCACACCCCGGTAAGCTCTTATATATTGCCTGCAAAATTAGCTGTTATTACTGTCACTGTTTAGTGATGGCGAGCTTGGGGGAAAAAAAAAAATAAAGCCCTCTGCAATCAAGAACCAAGCGCATCTTTGCAAATTATAGGTAATTGTCAATGTCCAGATTATGATAATGGCGGCCTTAATCCTGGAGAATAATTATTGTGGAGTGTTACAGTTGAAGCTGTCCAGTAAAGCTAACTGTCATTATTTAGACTCGATTTGCAAAACGGGGTAACAAGCTGAGTGGAAAATATTCGGTTGGAAATAAACGGGGCCTCTCGATATAATGGCACCACTAGTGTGTGTGCGCGCGTGCGTGTCCGTGAAAGAGAGAGGGGATGGATAGTGTGGGCAGCAGGAACGGGCGCGCACGCGCGTGTGTGTCCGTGTGTGTGTGTATGGGAGAGAGAGAGAGAGAGAGAGAGAGAGAGAGAGAGAGAGAAACAATATCATATAAAAGCTGCCGTGCGCGAGAGGTTGAGCGCGCGCCGGAGTCGTCTGGAGCGCGCGCGTGCGAGGTGACACATTTCTCGAGTGACCAGCTCGCAATTGTAAATCGCGAGGCTCCATTTTGGCTCAGGGACGGAATAAAGGGCCCGCAATCAAGAAGACGAAGAGGAGGAGAGTGTTTCCCTCAACATCTGCGTGCGTGCGTGCGTGCGTGCGTGCGTGCGTGTTTAGGCAGCAATCCGGAAGAGGAATCCGTGTCAGGTGGAAATGGTGACACGGGTCAGCGTGCGTCAGACGCGTTAGTGCGTGTGTGGGTGTGTGTGTGCGCGTGTGTGATTTTTTTTTGTGCATCATGTTTTTTATTTTCTGCTTCTGTAAAAGCTCACCGATCCTGTCTAATCTCCGCGCACATGGCCGCGGAAAATACAATTAGATCCACTTTCCGAATCGCCATTGTTTCTCACGGTGGCGCTATTTGTTTTGCGGTTTTGCAGCGGCCGCGCGGGTATTACTGTCTGCTAATGACACGTGGAGACCAAACGGGGTTTTTTGTTGTTTTTTTTTTTCTTGCCTTTAGTCGCCCCCTTTATTTCATTTCAGCCGGAAGGTGGGTTGCGGCCGGGAGTGCGAGCGCGCTGGAGCCGGTCGAGCCCCACAGGAATGCGGATTGTCTCAGATCTCCGTGCCGCCCCCCCACCCTCGCCTCCTCTCTGCCATTCAAAGCGACTAATTGTAGGGGCCACAAAGCAGGAGAGACTGCAGAACGTCTGCTGAGAGGAGCCGGCGTTTTGTTTACAGACGAGCTGGAACCGGCTGAGGCGCAACCACGTCCTTCAAAAAATGTGATTATTCCGCTGGCAACAAGAGGCAGTCTTCACTGTAAGAAGCGTGACAGTAGCTAATGTTATTTACATGTCTTAAATATTATGAAACAAACAAACAAACAAAAAAAAAAATAGGTAGCAAAATACTGTGGAACTGTTTTAGTGCAAAAACACCAGCATGGAAATATCATCTGTTATTTTTCTGATATTAAGAAGAAATCACAACAGTCATGTGATAGCACGAATCAGTGCAGGTCGTGAAACACCAGTCATCAATAAGGGTTAGTGCGATTATCGTGACTGAACAGAACTCTGTTTTAATGGAGCTGTGTATAATTAAGTGGGAATTGGCTCCTCCGTTCCGTCCACATCATCGGAAATTCAACCTAAACTGAGCATGCTCACAAAAATATTTAAAAAAAAAAAAAAAAAAGAAAGAAGAATAGCTCAGCAAGTTATTCATCGTCACTACCTCCGAGAGGTTCCCATCCCGGACTAAAACATGGATAGTGGGTGTAATGTGGAATGAAAAGCTGCGGAGCTGCTGTGACGGTCACCCGAAGCTCACAGAACATTATTTGCGTCAGAGGTTTTGTGCAAACAGCTGAGATTTTTTTTTAAAAAAGAAAGAAGAAACTGCAGTGACGCCCGAGGTCTCAAAGTTACACTGTCCATTTTAACGTTTAATAGTCTTCCAAGAAAAAAAAAAATGCAATAAATTACATGCACACATTTACACATTTTACACGTTGTTTTTTTTTTGTTTTTTTTCTATGACCGTCATCAGATACATTGCATATTCCTCTGAAACTTGAACACGAGTCCCATAGAAGGAGGGGGGGGAGGCTGTGAAATGAGCACCAGGGCTTCTCAGTATAACGTCCCCGCTCCGAGGGCCAACGAGTGCTGTATCGAGTTGGGGGTCTGCAGGTGGGGGGCCGCGGAGCTGGCGGCTGAGGTGTACCACGACCCGGACGTTTCCAGGAAGTTAGAGGCCGTCGTGTTGATGTGCGGCCTGGAGGGGCCCTGCGTGTCCCACACCACCGGGGACTGCGGGGAGTTGCACGCCATGGGGTCGCTGGAGCTGGGGCTGTGCTCCGGCGGGAGCTCGCCGTTTTTCATGATCTTCTTCAATTTTGACCGCCTGTTCTGGAACCAAATTTTGACCTGGAAAAGAAACAAGTTTAGAGGAGGCCCGGTGCGGAGGGACGCACAGGGGCTATTATTCCACAGCCGGTGTTTGGAACAAATGGGAGTAAGAAGTGCACCTGTGTTTGCGTGAGTCCCAGCGAGGCAGCCAGCTCGGCTCTCTCCGGCAGCGCCAGGTACTGTGTGTTCTGGAAGCGCCTCTGCAGGGCGGCCAGCTGGAAGCTGGAGTAGATCGTCCGGGGTTTCCTCACTTTCTTCGGCTTGCCGTTCACCATCCTCACCTCGGGCTCGCTTATTTCCTTCTCTGTTATAAAGAGAAACAAATCAAATCAAATAAATAACCACGTGTTAAAAAAAAAAAGGCTCTACGCGCTGACACATTTGCGAAAATGTTGATTCGGCGCCTTAAATCGCGTTAAAATTCAATCCCGTAACCCGAACTCATTTCAATCTGCGAATAAACATCCGAAACGTTTTCTGCTTATCGCTTCGGAACATTTGCTTGTAAATAAGCGTTTTCTTTTTTACTGAACTTGAGATATTTTTGTTTCTATTTAGGCTATGAAAAGGGAACTGTCGTAAAAAACATATAATAATAAAAAAAATAAGACGTTGGGTTATTTCCTAAATGGCGGTGCCATCCAGTGCGAACTGGCCGGTGGCCTCGGGAGACGGGCCCGTACCTTGTGCACTCGGCTGGGCTTGCACTCTGCTGTACGTCCCGGCGTACTGGTGGTAGGCGGGGGTCGCGTACGAGCTGTAATCGCTGTAGGATTTAGTCGAGTAATTTCCAGCGGATCCATTGACGCCCGGGTACTGGTACTGGTAGGCATTGAGCGGCTTCCCGTACGACGAGGGGCTGGGGGAGCAGTAGCCGTGAGACACTCCGGCGGCGGGACTGTAGTAGCCTGAATCCGTGGCGGTGGACTCGGGTAAAGTGGGCGACTCCTGAGACGGATGGTGCATGCTGGAGAGTTGAAAGGAGCTCTGGAAATCTGCAGGTTTTACACTCGGGATCCTCCGGTCGAATACTCCAGTCATACTTCGAGAGAGAATGCGCGCGTTGGGTTCGTTTAATGATCAAAAAAACGAGGCAGCGCGACTCCAAAAGCGGCGTGAAAATCTACTGTGACATCGCTGGAAGGCTCTCGGGCCGTCGGTCTCTGGTGAAGACTAGCGCGAGCCCCACAGCAAGGACTTGGTTAAATCCTAAATCGCGCTCTTACGCACTGCAGGGAGGATCTGGTTCCATTGGCCAAGACGCACACAGACACAGCTACACCCAATTCAGTGAGCCAGCTTTCTTACAGGGGGGAAAACCACCCAGGCTATGTGGCAGCGCTGTTGTGTTTTTATGCTATCAATCAATGGGAGCAATTAAAGTGTTGG
>KV751318.1:11664187-11675143 GCA_001698575.1 Mola mola
ACAATCAGACCTCTACTATGATCCGTGCCACAGCCCGATCAGCACCAGACCGTCAGGATGAAATTAGTAAATTGGTAAGTCATTGGGAGATCGGTCAGTTTTCACAAACTTGACAACTTTCTGTAGCAGTATGGCATGGGCAGCATTAGAAGTGTTAACACTGTGTATGCTACAAAAACAACCAAGGAAACAACAAATGCTTGTAACACTGATGGCTGTAGGCAGTCAATGACAACAGAAAACTTTGGTACTTGCACCAGTGCCTCACCTGCCAGCAAACATTCCTACCATCCAGTTGATGGAAGTTTTTTTTTTTTACTGTCACGTACAAACTGATCCAATTATCAGTCAGATTGACATTAACTTATTATTGGTAATAAATTATATATGATATATTTGTATGTAGATTCACACCAACACTGCTGAAGCAACACATTGAGATACCATGATCCTTGAAATACTTAATTTTATTTATTTATTTTATTTTAATACTATTATGGGGGGAACTATAAACAGGAAGGAAAAAGGAAGCGTTCAGTGGAGTGCACACCTCTGCCAGTTGTATTTGGTTTTGTTTTGTTTTCTGCTGCTTATCTGGGGGTTGAGGAGGCAACAGTCTGAGAAGGGAGATCCAGATGCTCCTCTCCCCGGCCACTTCCACCAACTCCTCCAAGGGGACAGCAAGACATTCCGAATCCATCTGCGAGATATAATCTCTCCGGCCTGCCCTGAGCCCTGATGTCTCATCGGATGGGCATGCCCAAAACACCTCCCCAGGGAGACGTCTGGGAGGCATCCTGAGCAGATGCCCGGACCTATCTCAACTGGCTCCTCTCGACACGGGGGAGACACGGTTCTTCTCCGAGTTCCTCACCCTATCTCTAAGGCTAAGCGCAGCCACCCTGTAAATGAAACTAATTTCGGCAGCTTGTATTCGCGATCTCATTCTTTCGGTCGCTACCCAAAGCTTATGACAGCTGAGTTGGAATGTAAATTGACCGGTAAATTGAGATATTTGGTTTCCGGCTCAGCTCTCTTTGCCCCAACGAACCTCTTTAGCGTCTACATCACTGCTGACACCACCCCAAATCCGTCTGTCCCCTCACTCCACTTGCGAACAAGACCCTGAGATACTTGAACTCCTCCACTTGGGGCAGCAACTCTTCCCTGACCTGGAGTGGGCAATCCACTCTTCCAGCTGAGAACAGCCACAGATTTAGTGGCGCTGATACTCATCCCCGCCACTTCACACTCGGCTGCAAACTATCAAAGCGCAGGCTAGAGGACACTGAGACAACGTCAGTCCTTAACTGTCGACCTAGGTTGTCCTGGTGCCACATGCATTTATGGACACTCTTTTGGCTGAACACGGTGTTAGTAATGGACAAACTGTATCTAGCACAAAAGTCCAAAAACTTAACACCACTCGGGTTCAGATCGGGCAGGCCATTTCTCCCAATCACACTGTTCCAGGTCATTGCCCACGTGAGCGTGGAAGTCTCCCAGTAGAACAATGGATTCCCCAGTAGAGGCATTTTCCAGCATCTGTTCCAAAGACTCCAAAAGGGTAGAACTCTGAAACTGCTGGTTGCTGCATAGGTGCAAACCACAGTCAACACCCATTCCCCAACCAGAAGGTGCAGGGAAGCGACCCTTTCGTCCACCAGGGTAAATTCCAACACTTTGTCTGAGGAGCAAGGAGCTTTCTTGGAGAATATTAAGCCCACACCTACTCACTGCCTCTCACCTGGAACGACTCAAGCAAAGAAAAGAGTCCAACCCGTTTCCAGAAGACCAGATTTCGAGCTTTGTTGAAATGAGCCTGACTATATCCAGCCGGTATCTCTCAACCTCCCGCAGTAGCTCACGTTCCTTCCCCACCAGAGAGGTAACATTTCATGTCCCAGTAGCCAACTTCAGCAACTGGGGATCAGACCGCTATGGCCCCGCTTTTCTTTCCTGCCACCCGTTCCACATACCACTGGACCCCTCTGGCTCTTCCTGTGGGTGGTGGGCCCACTGGAGGACGGACCCATGTCATTCTTTTTGACTGAGCCTGACCAGACCCCATGTGAGAAGGCCCGACCACCAGGCCCTCGCCTACGTACGCCTTCCCTATGCCTGGCTCCAGGACAGGGTCCCGGTACCCCTCCAGGCAAGATGCACAAGCCTTTGGTATTCATCATCAGAGGAGTCTTTTTGAATCACACTTTTTCTGGCCCCTCACCTAGGACCAATGTGCTTTGGGTGACCCTACCAGAGGTTAACAGGCCCTGACAATATAGTTCCTAGGATCATTTGAGCACCCAAACCCCTTTACCACAGTAAGGTGGCAGTTTATGGAGGGGGTGCCACTTGTATGTAGGCCTTTTAAAAACCTGGTCCGATCAAGACCAAATGTTACAAATACATGCAAGTGAAAACATAAAGGTACATACAATGATTAACATACATACATACATACAATGATTAACAATCATTTTTTTGCCAGATATTGGGACATAACTACCTTTTAAAAAGAAAAATTGAAAAGACATTGTAAGTGGGTAAAGAATGCAGGCATCTGTATTAACTAACAGGTGAGATATTCATGTGTAATCTAACAGCTCTGTTATCTGTCAGATGAGAAGTGCCAACTTCAACACTGACCCTTATGTTCGTGAGTTTGGAGTGATGGTGAGGGATGAGATGACAGAAGTGAATGGCCGCGTTCTACAAGCACCTTCCATTCTCTACGGAGGCAGGGTACGTTAATGACCAGTTTTTATTGTGTTTTGTGTTAATGTCCCTGCAAAGCAAGTCATGTGTTGGTATTGGAATAACAAGAAATAACAAGAAATGAACCGCATTAAAAAGGTCTTTACAATTTGCAGAACAAAGCAATAGCCACACCAATCCAGGGAGTATGGGACATGAGGAACAAGCAATTCCACACTGGCATTGAGATCAAAGTGTGGGCCATCGCCTGCTTTGCACCACAGAGGCAGTGCACTGAACTCCTGCTCAAGTAAGTGAAATGTTCCAGCATGGTGCAGACGAATTCAGTGTTGGTCATTTCGAGTTTGATTGCAGGAAGCCCTTAATTTGTGGGCTAGTGGTGGAAAGTTATGAGCATATCATGAGGTCTGAAATTGCACATGATAGCAATACACAAACACAACGATACACTGAGTTAGACTGTTGCATGTCGCCATCACAGAAGTGATTTCCTACGTCTTTTGATGTATAAGACCCAGTGTATTTTTGCTTAAGTGCCTGTTGAGTGCCAGCTGTACCATTCATGTGGAATTCCTTTAGGTCCCTTTTCATTTGAATGTCAAGATTCTGATTCTATTTTCAGATATGTTGTGATTCAGTGTAGGGCTTTTCTGATTTTCACTTCATGATTATCACAAATAAGTTGCTGAAAAATATACATCATGGTATGTGTAAAAAAATATAGAAAAAATACTATCATTCATATTCATCTTTCATTACGTTTTGTATGTTGTCTCTTTTTGGCAAACGAATTTCCATAAAAATGTCTGTAGTGAGGCATAGAGAGCATATTTAACCATACTGTACTATAGCGTTTTTTTAAAAAGAACCAAAAACAATGGTACTTAATGAATAATGAAAAGAACTAGATGAACGGATAAAATATGAATATGTTCAGAAGAGACAATTATGAGTATTATTAATGTGATATAAATATTTTTAAATGTCAGTGCTTATCATCATTACCAGTGCATGGCAATACTTCCAGTTTAGCATAAACAATAGTTTTGTTTGTGTTTCTTGGAATTTCTTTGAAGGAAGATACACAAGGTACTCCGGGGTTGGGTGGAAAAAAAAAAGTTGCGTCACGATACCATAGGATGTTGATTCTTTGGACAACGACTTAATATTCTTTGATTTCACAAAGTCTGCTATGATATGATTTTGATTTGATTGAAGAGTCTGCGATCAATATCAGACATTAAGTTGAAATTTAACTGACTACATTAATTGGGTACGTATTAAAGAATGTTAATTTGATATGAATTAACAATTTTATTTCTGAACAGGCAATTAATTAATTGTAATGCCAATCTTTTTAACCAATGTGAAAGAATTTTTTACATATTACAGAAAAAAAATATCAACAAAAAAGCAACTGTTTTCTATAAACAGTCATTCATATTAAACATGCCATTGTATGCTTGCCTCTAGCATTTTTTTGGAAGCAGATGACACTTGGGTGGAGACTGTGATACACGCGTGTGATAGGAGTTTCAAAATAAAGGCATATCTGAAGCATATTGATACAGATCGATCAATACATCGATCTAGATCAATGAATCATTACACCCCTACTCCATGGTCATGCTCCACTACATTTTTTTGTAACTTAAACGGCTACACTAGAAACGAAACACAAATAATCAAGTACCTCATCTGTCTCAGAGCATTCACGGATCAGCTGCGGAAGATCTCGAGGGATGCAGGGATGCCCATCCAGGGTCAGCCTTGCTTCTGTAAATATGCCCAGGGAGCTGACAGTGTTGAGCCCATGTTCAGGCACCTGAAGTACACCTACCAGGGCCTCCAGCTGGTGGTCGTCATCTTGCCTGGGAAGACACCCGTCTACGGTGAGGGAGTCTGTTCTTCCTTCAGTCATTAAACAACGAACTTGATTTGTATTAATTTTTCGGAAATGAGATGAACATTCTTTGCCTGACGTTGGCATGTTTTCCTAAAGCCCCAAAAAAATAAAAAAAAATTGACTCATAACATTAATGCTACAACAGCATGACACAGGGACATCACCTAAAACAAAGACATTTCCCAATGAGTGAAGATTTATATGAAAACTTCCACTCTTTGCTGCAAGCATTTATGACCTCTCCAGCACACAGTCATTCTGCAAGTGGAGATGGGTTGATGCGAAAGCTCCCTTTGTCCTCTTTCTTTCAAAATTTTATTGAATTAATTTAGAAATTTGTTGATGGGATATGGTGTGGCTGCAGTTCTACAAGTTCCAATTTATGTTAATGTCATTTGTGGACGTGATTTAGCAGCCTCTTAATTTTGTTCTAAAAGTGCATTAGATCTATGCATCCTAAGTTAAAAGTATATGCATTTAGATCATCCGACAGTCACCCACTATAGTATTATGAAATTCTGTGAGAAACACTGGTGTTCTATTTTAAACCATTGCTCCAGTCCCAGTGGCTGTAATGGTCTATGTCTTTGCACTTGATGCATTGCACCAGAGCAGGAATTCAAACGATTCATTTTGTACCTAATCATGTTTCAGCCGAGGTGAAACGCGTTGGGGACACAGTCCTCGGCATGGCAACGCAGTGTGTACAGGTGAAGAATGTTCAGAAGACAACACCTCAGACCCTCTCCAACCTCTGTTTGAAGATCAATGTGAAGCTGGGTGGCGTCAACAACATCCTCCTTCCGCAGGGCAGGTTAGTGAAGATACTGGTGATGAAATTCTAAATGCAATCAGTGTCACGGATATTTTTTTCCCCCACCGTGCTGAATATCACCTCTGTTAACACTCCAGGCCATTGGTGTTCCAGCAGCCAGTGATTTTTCTTGGCGCAGATGTAACCCATCCACCTGCAGGCGATGGTAAAAAGCCCTCCATTGCTGCTGTAAGTGACATCACATAACACTGCATGAACATCCACCCTTCACGAAATATTTAAATGTTGGTGGTGTATCATAAGTGGCAGAAATCTTTAGCCATGTCCACAGATTTTAAACTTCGTCCAATTTAATATTTTTTTCCCAGACCAAGACCCATGTCAGTACAAGTCAATCTCTTTATTTAGTACTAAGTTGTATTTCCATTTCAGGTTGTTGGTAGCATGGATGCCCATCCCAGCAGATATTGTGCCACAGTGCGAGTGCAGCAGCACCGACAGGACATCATTCAGGACCTGGCCACTATGGTGAGGGAGCTGCTGATCCAGTTCTACAAATCCACCCGATTCAAGCCCACCAGAATCATCTACTACCGCGATGGCATCTCTGAGGGCCAATTCAACCAGGTGATGCACATATCAGTGGATATGCAGAATAATCTGCATTGTACCAATACAATAATCATGTACATAGAGCATAGTGTTAATGTTTGTCTTAATTGTGTTTCAACTTGAGTACATGCAGGTCCTTCAGCATGAACTTCTGGCAATTCGTGAGGCCTGTATAAAACTAGAGAAGGACTACCAGCCTGGTATCACTTTTGTGGTGGTGCAGAAGAGACACCACACAAGACTGTTCTGTATGGACAGAAATGAGAGGGTCAGTGTTGTGATTGCAAATGTGTGGAAATTTTGTCAGTTTCATTAACAGCTTGGCTAAAAACCCAGAGGGCATATGTTTGAGATAAATATAGCATTGTGTGTAGCAGAATTAAGTTTGTTATCCAAACATGTAAGAAAGAAAGCATTTTTATGTTTATTTTTGCAGGTTGGGAAGAGTGGCAACATACCTGCAGGCACCACTGTGGACACCAAAATTACTCATCCATCAGAATTTGACTTCTACCTGTGCAGTCACGCTGGTATTCAGGTAACTGGCAACTGTAATTGAGCTAATAAGTTTACATAACCATATGTATGATAATTTTGACAAATCAATCATGAGCCAAGTTGGCCAAAAACAGAGGACTGTTGATAGTTGATCACAACACCTGTAATCTATGACTGTTCCTTACAGGGTACCAGCAGGCCGTCTCATTACCATGTCCTCTGGGACGACAACCACTTCTCTTCAGATGAACTGCAGGTCCTCACCTACCAGCTATGCCACACCTATGTGCGCTGCACCCGGTCTGTGTCCATCCCTGCACCAGCATACTATGCCCATTTGGTGGCTTTCCGGGCTCGCTATCACTTAGTGGACAAAGAGCATGACAGGTAAAGATTCTGAGCTGCCACTTTATTGAACAGCTTTCTGTACAAGAAAATTTTTGTGAATCAAATGTAATGAGGTCTTCTAATATTACTGTTTCAGTGCTGAGGGCAGTCACACATCGGGGCAGAGTAACGGGCGTGATCAACAGGCCTTGGCCAAGGCAGTTCAGATACACCAGGACACCCTTCGCACCATGTACTTCGCCTGAGAGCACACAACCCCAGGTTGGGGTGGGTGAGACCCCACTGATGAATCGCACTACCCCTGGCGTTCTACCTGTCAGCATCCCAGTCGATACACATCTTGATCTCCATACCAAGCAGACCTGTCAGTTAGACCTTTCCACAATTGTACTTGAGAGCCCCTGACCGACCCAAACAAGCCAGCTATTAGACTGTAAGTGGCAAGAGAATCCTCTTTCTTGGGGTTTTAGTTGGAAGAGGTTTAATTTACGTGTTGTTCTTTAGAGGGTGTTTGTACTTGTTTAAAGAAAGTATCCCAGTGTGTGCAAGGAGAAAAAAAAAATGTACCCTGAGAGAAGAAACCTACCATTTCAAAACTAGTCGGCTGTATCATCGCACATCGGGGTGATTACTAATTTAGAAGAAGCTGTTCACCCTCCTTCTCCAGTTTACATCATTTGTTTGCTTGAAGGGAGAAGGACCAAAGTCATGAAATGATGAGAGGGCCTGTTCACTGTTTTTATGCTTAAAGATTTGCTCCTCTGACTAACGTTATCAGCCAATCAAAGCAAAGTGCACTGACCAGAATGGGTACTTTAATCATGACAAAAGTACTTTTGAGGGTTGCATGTGTCTTTACACATAGGGCACTATGTGATAGAAAGTGCCAATTGAGACCACCTTTCTCCTGTCATTTCTGTGGAAAAACATTAACTATCAGGCCCACATCTGCTGGGATTTCAGTATTTTTTCCAAACTGACACTGATGTCCTATTTATGCCAAAATCTGGAATTTCTAAAGGATTCCTTTCATTTAAATGCTATCTATTGTTCAACCATGCTTAGTTTACTGTAGATGCAAGCTTTTAGTGTTCAGATAGAGAAAGGACAGCAGTTTGATTCCTCTCTGCCTCCCTTGTTAATCCTAAACTGAGAGAGTTGAATCAGTAATCCCCATGCCAAGAAGCAGTGTATTGGGACTGGTTCCCAACGAGGGCACCTTTCTAATGTACTCTGAGCCGTGTTGATAAAAGACGATTGATGTAGAACTCAACTTAGAGGGGAACTAGATGAAATAATTTTCCCCCTTCACTTTTTATAGTCTAATTTAATATGTCATTTTTGTAATGAATATGCACGTAGCTGACTCATGTTTTAGACTTTTAGGAATTTGTGATACTTGTTTCATTTCTTGCTTTATGCAAATTAACCTTACTTGTTTGTTTTAATGTCTTTAGCAGCAAGATAGTGATTTCTGCGTAGTCATACATCTGTGTGGCGTATCAATATCCAGGCATTCGATACAATGGTGTGGAAGCTGCAAAATTTTAGAGTTAAACTGATTGAAATTCGCAAAAAAAAAAAATTAGTACATGCTCCAGAAATTGAGAGCTGTTGTCGCACAGAAGCTTGGGTTTTATGCAAATTACTTTTTCTGAGTCTTTATACTATATAGTAATGTTGGTAATGAGGTATATTTTAAATAAGCTTTCATTGGAGGCTGCTGAAAATATTAGAGATTTTTTTAAATGTCTGGCCCACATGTAGTCTAAATTAGCATTGTCTCTTTGTAAATAGATTTTAAGTGCAAATATACACTTGCCTTCTAAGACTTGTACAGTCTTACTAATAATTCTGGACATTTCCCAGCACTTCACCTGAGTTTTACTAAGATAAGATGTCGAATGTTGTCATAGACTTGATTGGAGGCGACTAGTCTGAATTTTCTACCTATGCATCCAATTTAACCAAGAGATTTAGCAGTGGGGTATCTCATGAATTTGGGTCATTTCTAGAGATAGATAATCAGGGCTTTTGTTTTATTCTTTGTCATTGTTGTTTTCAAGCATGTATTATTTCAGTAGCGTTTCTTAGTGCTTATCTGCATCTTCATGCCTTTCTGACAGGATGAAGTATTTATGTGATCATTTGTAATATTGTAGGTTTTATAACCTGAAAATCAGGTCTATCCTTTCTAACACACAGTCTTTCTTAGCCAAACAAGATTACAAACTTTTACATGATTACTCTTCAAAAGACATAGAAGCACAAAAAAAACATCTTTATTCTAGGTGCTAGAAGTTTTTCACTGTAAACCACCTCACTGGACTGGTCAACAAAGCTTTTTACTTGCACAGTAAAAAGATGCTTCATCAAGTTGAGGATCTTGTCTCTCCCTTTGACGTCCTCTCTATTTTACTCTCTTTACTCATTACCTGTAAAGCAACTAGAAAATCCGACTGACTGTGTTGGCGGGGCATTCTGAAAATCATGTACTTGATATTTACTTTTATGATGTCAATATTGTTATCGGTGCTGGTCTCACAACATGTAAATTTGGATGCACTTTTGATAGCAGAGCATTTGGTATCACTTCTACAATCGAAGCAGGAGGCTCGGCCATATTGCGTGACACTGGTGTAATTGTGTGGAAATGGCCGTGTGTTCTACCTCTTGTTACCTGTTCAAGTGTTATGGTAACATCACACTGCTGGCCATTTCTCTATAATTACCCCTGCTATCTATCTAATTGGCATTGTTTGAGTCTTACATTGACAGTAGAGGCTTTAAACGCTTGGCGTGCATAATTCTGCTTTCTCACTTTATGTAGTTGTGTGATTTGTCATAGTTTTACTCAAACTGGTAAGAGAATGTGTTTTTTGTAGTGGTTGAGCTGTACAACCAAATTGTTGAAGTGTGTTTGGTATTCACACACAGTTTTCCTTTCCTTTCTTTCCTTGAATTCTATGCACCAGTAAAATTACAGACTTGTTTTTTTTGGCTTTGACACCTTGATTTTCCTCCAGAGTCCACATCAGGTGTGATCATAACATATCCTTGATTTGGAGAAAATGTACCCTCGAGGTGCTATTGGCCAGACTGTTATTGTTTCAATTTAAGGGCAATGCAAAGAGAATTAGGTAAGCACATATTGAAATCCTTGGGAAAGGATTTTTGTAATTCAACAAGCCATTGGATCATTTCACCACAGAACCTTTTGAAATAGGTAATCATGATTTTAAATGTTAGATTCAAGAGGATGTCAGGTCGAGCCCTTGGTTGAGGTTGAATCAGGGGTGTCCTAAATGATAGTGTGTTGAAAATTCATGACATTAAGGTGTCTTCTTAGGAGGTGGCTTTGTACTTGTTGCTACTGCTTCTTTCTCTTTATCATTACTCTTACCAGCTCCTTGAACACCAGATCCTGATGGCATTGCTTTTACTAGAGATGAAACACAAACATTTGACTATTTCATTTTGCACTAAACAAGATTGGACGTTTGTAGCTGATGCAGCATCAAGAGTTCTTATCTAATGTCAGACTGGCAGCATTTTTATTTATTTAGGAAGAGCCTTTGGTGTTGTTTGCTTTTCACAAATACAGGGGTGCAGCAAGCAGGGCTTTGAGAGCCTCTCTTGTGCACTTACCATTAAGATAGCGGCGCTTGCTGAGCGTTAGAGATTCTATCTAGCCAACTAGCATTCAGCATGTCTACTTTCAAAAATATAATCATGCCTTTAAATGTCGCTGGATGGTTTGCCTTTGCACTGTGATGTGAGGGCTGTATGCTCAACTGACTGCCTTTAAAGAGCCAGTCAGCTGTGGACAGTGAGATTTGTGTCGACGCACATGCCAAATTGTTGTGCGAGGTGGAAATGTGCAGGAAGGTTTACAGCTCCCATTCGAGTCTGCAGTGTGCACATAACAAACAAGGCAAGGCCTCTTTGTTTGTCAAACAGCACCATGGATTATACATATCAACATTCAGAATAGGTTAATTTCCATTTAAATATAAATGTGTTTGATTGCGACAACCTAAATCAAGAATGTTAATGGAACAAACAAATATTAATACACCAGCTTGGATGAATGTAGCTC
>KV751318.1:11692499-11720085 GCA_001698575.1 Mola mola
GGAAAGAGGAGCAGAGGGGAGCAGAAAAGATGAAGGGATGAAACTTGAGAGGGAGGAGAGGTCTGATCTGAAGATGAGTGCAGAGTGGCAGGCAGGGAGGAGGCAGAGAGGTAGAAAGCTGGACGGCATGCACAGATGTGGACCTGCGTTCAGTGCTTGTCAGTCCCTCCTTCCGTTCTGGCTTTAATACCTCCCCTTCCCAATGGCCTGACCTCAGCCACACACACACGCTAGATACACACATATAATCCTACAATCCTCTCCTGCCACTGAGTACCCCTCCTCTTGTCTCCCTCACCCGACCCCTGGTTGAGTTGCCCCTCTTGTCTAGACGGAGGCGCGCACACACACACACACACCACTTGAATGTGTCATTATGTAAGTAATCTTACATAAGTAAGTGTCGCTGAAGGGGGCCTGACCGTGCATTCTGTTCCTCCTTCCTTCCCTCATTCGAGCTGCTCACGGGCAGGATGCCCCGCTGCTGCAGCAGTGTGTCCAATCGTCGGCCTAATGGGAGCCTTTGCTCGCTTTCATTTTCTCTTTGCTCTCGCTTATTCCTGAAATTGTTCTGCCCCTAACCCCTCACTCCTACATAATTTAAACTGCTTTAAGCCTGAGTCTGAATACTTTCAGCCAAATTACAAGGTGCACTCATTTCTTATATTCAGCATATTCAACATGCTTAAAATGAAAAAAAAACTTTATAACTACTGGTTTAGCATGCTCACCACAATCCTGTAGTATAAGCACGCTGACAATTCCTTACCTAAAGCAGCGCCGCTATAGGCTAAAAATCATGAAGCCTCTGGAACGTGTTGAAATAATACTGCTGATGAGATGCGGAGAAAACGCACCAGTTATAGAAAAAAAGGCCCCGCCCATTCCTCATCCATCAAGCCCCACCCCAAGTGACACAGCTGTGCAAAGAGCAGATCTGTAGGTTTTAATCCGCCCCGCCTCTCCTTTTTTTTTTTCCCTTCAAAATCAACCCCTCCCCCAGCTCAGGGACATTAGATTTTAATCTGGCCACAGAAGCACAGGATTACAGAATCTCTCTCCTTCTCTTGCCATATCCAATGTTGAGAATCTCTGCCTGGCAACAGTGCCAAACGCTGCCTGGCAATGGTTTCCTGTGAGTTGAGGAGGCCTGAAGCGACCGCCGAAGTGATCACAACATTAAAACAGTGTTACACTTTATTTCTGTTCGCTGAAACTGACAGTAACGGCCTGCACAGCCAAATGTCTTGACACATTGGACTTTCTTCCAATTGTTCCTCTTGAGAAAATAAGGTGAGGGCCGATTTCGCACAGTTGGACTCAGCGTGAGGAGAAAACACAACTAAGTGTTCCAAACATCATGGGACATGAACACAGACGTAGAGAAAATAACTGCTCAAAAAACTCCAAGTACGTAATGAGCAGAGCAGGGTTGTGCTGTGTTTTATCAAAGTCACTGGTTAATTATTCAGGAACAACCTGCACTGACAAATACACTGTAGCCTAATTAATGGTACCAGACTATAGCCAGTATTGTGTGTTTGTCAGGTTAGACTACACGCATTTTTTTACGGACATATAAAAACTAAAACTTCATTATCACAGTTTTAGATTTAATAACGTATTCTCAACCAACCTACATGTCCATACAAACAAAGGAAGGATAAAGAGCTGCTTCCTTGAAAGTGATTTCTTTCAGGACATCCTTGCTTCAAAGTCAAAGGTCCCTCCCACTCAACAGACAAAAAAACCCCCTACAACAGATTAACTTTTTCCTAAACATGTCCCGTGTCTGGTGAGGAGGAAAGGGTGGGGTAGGAGCTTTGTTTACCTGTGCCAGTCGATGTAGCCCAACCCCAGTCCTACTGTCTGCTCATCCGTAAACTGTGAGGACCTACACACAGAGGCAGAGAGGACAGCACATGAACCAAAGTGTCCTACGCCATTGTTGATTAGTCGTCAAAAAACAAACTTAGAGCATTCCGATATGTGCCTGTGCCTTTCCCTCACACACACACACACGGTCACTTTTTTGGGGACTGATGATTAACTCTTTCATCAATCTATGTCAACTTTGTCTCTTGCTAGGGACGAGTCCTGCCTGCAGGCTGGAACGATTGCTCACTCAGACTCATCCAGGACGATTCTCCATCCTCAGCTGTTTACTGAGCCCTGCATCAACAGCCGGCTCCTTGCAGTCAACGAAGTAAATGGCCTCTATTCTCCAAAAGTAATGACAAGGCAGTATGCAGTCATGCTTGGAAATATTTTCCATCTCTCTCGCAAACTCAAACACAAGCACGCACACTTTCTCCATGTGCATCTCGTACAACTGGACCTGTATATGAGAGGTTCAATTTTATTGGGTAATACTAACTTGTCAAAGATTTATCTACGTGATTGCGGGATTTGGGTGAACACACACAAACAGATGAAGCGCAGAATGCAGGAAGTATTAGCTGTTATCTACATTGTAGAGACTGACTTGGCCAGGCTGATATACTGATGAATATCAAATTACGGGAGATATGACACTATTGTATTGGTTGTAACACATCAACTGCCAAATGTTCTGCTCAATACGCATCTTCAACAAAGTTCTAAGAAAGGTTCATGCAAAAAAAAAAAAAAAAATGCAACCGCCCACAGATGGTGTTATTATATCATAATGTAGTTGTCATATTCTATCACCACTGTTTAGCAAATTAAGATGTAATGTTCTTGCAGTTACACTTGATCTTAGCTGAAGGTGAGTGTTACCATGAGGTAATATTGACAACAACAACAAAAAAAAAAAAAAATCAAGGCCCACTTTTTCCTTTTTCTGGAGCGATTGACTAATCGCTTCATCAGAAACAAGTGACAACACTGACTAGAGTGCATACCTCCGCCACCTGCGTGAAATTGCCCAAGAAAGAAATGACTCAGATACCACCAGTCTATGCTTGCCGCATTATGGTTTTGTTGTGCTTTTTTTGTGTAATGAGTGTAAGTGTGTGGTTGGGAAGCCTCCCAAAATACGAGCATTGTTCCTTGGGCTAATACCTACAACATTTCACGAAAATCCAGATATTATTCGTTGAGTTTGGTCCAGGTTTGAAAATTGATCCAGATCTGGATGACTAAAAAAAAGTTAATCAGTTGGGTCATACCTAAGCCACACGCCACATTTCATCCATGTCTGCTCCCAACTTTTTTAGTTATGTTGATAAAAGATTTAAATATAGCGTATATTCAAGGAGCCAAAAACATATCCTCCTCCAAATATATTGATGGACTTACAAAAGGCACAGCTGCCAACTCTAAAACCAACATGTACCATCAGTCCTAGAAGTGCTCACAACAAAGGTTAAGTTTGACCTCCGATTGTCTTTTAACATCTGCTGATGACGGCTGTAAAAGATGATCAAAAGCTTCAAAACAGGTAAGTGACCTTGACCTGAAGATACACTTAATGACTGCTGTTGTCAGGAATGACCTGCCATGCTCAGCTAAACAAAATTGATTTTACATACAATTATTGACACCTGCATCAGTTCCTAAATCACCTTTTCATGGGTCATTTATTTTTCTTACCCAACTCTGGTTCCTGCAGATAGAGACAACTGCCCTCCAACAACCCAAAGCCCACTGCACAATGTTTAGAACATCATCACTAAAAGGTGTGGCAGCACTAAAATCATTCAGGCTGCTCCCAATAGCCACTGTGGAATGGAATTGGAAAATGCAAGCCAGCAAGTAAAGTAAGTAATTAAAAATATCCAATGACTGGAATCACGACCATGGCAATAAATTCATCAACACTCATCCATGCATTGTTGAAACAATGTGTAAAAGCATCCGTGAAAAGTCCTGAATATTTGTTAGACCCCTTTCTCAGAAGTTACTTCTGACCTTTAGCTCCTCTCCAGTCTGGGTAACACCAAGCCCAGCCTTGACTGGAAATGACCAGTGTAAAGGAGCCAATACACATCCAAGCACACAGCACACAGAAAGTCTGCTCATCACTGGACGGCCGTTATCCCATTTAGCTGCGCTGGGGCCTTCTGGCCCATCAAGAGCCAACTGCTCCTTTATTGAAAGGAAGAGAGAGAGAAATAGGTTCATTAATTACGCAACACGGATTATGCTCGGCACACTGATTGGAAGCGAACGATATCCCTCGGAAGAATGTTAATGGAGGCAAAGCCACCACAGCGATTCCTCGTCAAACCGTCCGGACGTATCGAAGGCCCAAACGGGACCAGAGCGCCATTTCCCAACATTAACACTGGAATAGGGAGCAGGAGAGAATCTCACAGACGAGATTCAGAGCAGGAGAATAACAAATAGAAAGACATCAGGCACATCAGGATTCAGCAAGCAGCGCTAAAAAGAGAGAAGAATCCTAACAGATTAGGTAGAGTTGTGGGAAAAGCCTCTGAGGATGACAGAAGCAGAGGGAACAGATGAGGAAGTACTGAGAGAAAGAGAATGCAAACACTGTCGAAATCTGTTTCACATGCTTTTAGAAACTGCCAGGTAACTGTCATTTGTTTCATCAAAGCTCATGGAGAAGGATTATGGAGGGATCAGGGGGTTGGTTTTCCCACTATCTATATATGTGTGAGTGTGCATATGCATGCTACTGAAAGCACACACATCAGCAGGCTGTGCGGCGGTAATTCCTCCACTTCTAGTCACGCTAGCAGGAGGTCTCACTCTACGCACAGTGTGGCTAGAGTCGACCCCGCGAGGCCTTGACCCTGGGAGCAACTGTTCAGTCTGGGCCTTTATGTTCTCTTCACATCCATTCTCCGCCTGATAAAAATGGACCCTCTCGCCCTCTCGTGCTCCACAAGGGCCAGGGGCGCAGGGCCGCTCTCAGTGCAGCTGCCACTCTCCGTTCCTCTCAGTCACTTGAGAATCACAAAAGGGGCCGGCGAGATCCGTCCCGATAGACATTGAGAGAGGCAGCGAGTGTTTGTGCACCACGTGTTCGTATGCCTGCTCCCCACTATGACCAGCCCGATCCCATCGCCCTCTGCCTCCAGACAAACGATATGTAGGTCACTCCAAGCGCTCACACAGCCGCTCAATAAGAGGATTACACTACTACCCCCAAGATGGCCATCTTAGCAGATCAATATCGGCTGAATATTTTCAAAAACTATGTTTTCTAACGTGCTTTACTTTCTTTAATCATTGAAACTGTTCATGCTGCTGCATTACCTTTCTCCAAATCTAACACAAATGGTGAGAATGCAGCTTTCACTCACTCAAAAAATGACGTTGGTAATGCTTTTTTTTTTGTCTTTTTTAAACGCAGCTGTGGGATGATACAACGATGAGGCAGCTCATCAAAAAGCCCTTTGGCGCTGAACGCGCAGTGATCTCAATAACGAGCGCACGGCGAGTTAAACTCACCCGTCACATGTCCGCTTCCTCCCGGCCTCTCCTGCTGCTGATCATTAGTATTAACGAAAAAGACAGGAGGGGGAGCAGCAGACCAAGTGTTGCAACAGCACTTAACATGACTGCAAAGTTTAATTAAAAAAAAAAATGAAAGAAAAAAAAGAACACTCATGTTGGATGGGGAAAACTGGGTGTGAGGAGGGAGTGGGAGGAAGAGATAAAAGAAAGGAGTTTCAGATGAGTTTATCCAACATGTTTTGCCTTTTTCTCAGTCCATCTTTGTCATACTTCTGAACATTGGCAAGAACTACAAACACTTGCCTCTTAGTCGTTAACTACTCTCCCTGCGGATCGGCCAAAGAAAAATACATCTGCTTTCATTGCGAATATTAAGTCTTACTGGGCAGTTACATCACACAGTCAATATTTCTGATACACTTTAGGTGAGCCGAACTGTCCTACTCCTCACAGACTTGAATTGATCTCCAGTGACGAGCCTGTCAAACCTCAGTGACGATTGAGACCTGGCGAGTCGGCATTTGCGCTCGCTTGCCTTGCAGCGACGCTTACCTCACTCTGAGACAGTCTTGCTCTGTATATTGTTTGTTATTCAGTTTTGCAAGTTCTCGAGAAGGATGCAATTAGTTCCCGACAGCCATAACAGGGAGGGGCAGCCTGGTGTCAGACAGGGCGGCTGGATTGTAGGTGTGGAGATAATATCCCTGTATGACACACGGGTTGTTCGTAGCTGGAAGGCGTGAGTCACTCCAGTCTCTCTGTTCAGTGTGTGTGCTTTCTCTTGCTCTAACCCTTCCTCATTTTTTTTCTGTACCATCTCCCTTGTGGCTGTGTATTAATAATGGAGGAGTGGAAGCTTCTGAGCGTTGGATTTGGGTGTCTGACTCACTGACAACTCTCATCTGCTCAGACATTGCGTTTATCTTGAAATTCATGTTTTCCTCCGCCAGCTGACAGGAAGGAGTACACACACGACGACTGAGAAGTCTGACTCTGTGCCTTATTCCCGGTGGAGGAAATTAACAAAGCACATTTACTTAACACTAAGCTTGTGTACAGTTTTGAGGTAGGTGAACTTCAGAGTATTTAGGGTTTTTGTTTTTTTTTAAGATTTCTACCTCCACTCACACACAACATTTTACAGCAGAATATTGTGTTTTACGCTTTACTACATTTACAGCATCCGACAACTTAAGCTACTTTTTGGGGGGATTTTACATAATGAAGTGTTTGAGCTTTAACTTCTTACAAAAAAACAATTACTCCATGTTGCTGACAGCCACCCCAAATAGTGATTTTCCCTCTTAACTGCCCACATGAATTAATTTCAATAAAATTATTCAGGTGATCCACTTTTGCAACCAAAATCAAAGGTTGAGAAATTCCTGGATGTATCAGAAATGTTTTGTCATGACCCTTCAGATAAACCCCTGCACAAAACTCTGCATTGACTAGAGTCCAAACAATATATTGATTTGATATATCGGTATTATAAATTATAAATATCGGCCAACATCAGAAAATTTGTTTTTTGGGAAAATGATGCAGTAACAGATGGAGCGATGTTATATAAAATATTTCCAGTGAAGGTTATGGTTTCAGTGCCCTGCTGTCATGTTGATCTGTAAAATATTCTTTGTTAAAAATAGGTGATCATCTCATTGGATTGATGATTAGGAAAATTTGTATCGGCTGATATCTAAACTTTTATAATCCCTGATATCGGGACCAGTGTGGGCTCCAAAAGTAGTAAGGTCATATATTAAGAAATGCATCAGTAAGTTCCACTTTTTTATATATCCATATTTTGCTGCTAAAACTTACTATACATACTTTTACTTAAGTCAAGAATTTGGACTATATATATTATTACCAACCGATATATTTGTTGACTGATATTGGCCAATCACAGATATATCGGTGTCAGCATATATGTTGACATGCTCTGCTGTCATTTAAAACAAAAGTTCATTGTTAATCTGGGGAATATTCTGCCTCTGTTGCTTTGTCGCACATGTTTGAGACCCTAATTTGAGGGTTCTTTGCAAAAAAAAAAAGTGCTTATACTGGACAACATATTTATATTGGAACTTTTTCCCTCCCTAATATTGGTATCGGAACCAAATTGCGTATCAGCTGTACTTTGAATACTTTTTCCATTTGCTTGAACAGAATAAAGGTCATCCTGGGACATGAAATTGCTCCCCCAGGACTGCAGATTTACTCTAATGCACTGAACTATCTCAGTCTCTTCCCTTCCTCATTTTGTTCCTATTACATTCAACAGATCTGATTAGGGCTTATTATGAGACTGAAAGGGAGACTCAGAGTCTAGATGGATGCAATAAGATCCAAGTAGCCCCTCTCAGTGGGCTGGTGGCCCATATAGCCCCTCCAAAGAAGGAAAGGTCCCCAGGAATGTGCATGGGCTTCCCCCATCACGTGCACGATGGTGAACAGCTTATAAACCTGCTCCTTCAGAGACAGGAGGGCCCATTGAGATTCATGGAGGGCCGCACTGTCTCTCATGTTATTAAGTGGTTTCATGTTTCCAGTGAGTGCTGGCATAAAGTGGTATTGACATCGTGTTAGTGCTTTATGATGAGATGCTGCACTTCTTAGCGGAGGACAAAAAAAGCTATAAAAATCAATAGAACCGTCTGGCTGCGCCAGGCTTGTGCCAAGCCACCGGCCCCCTCCTATGTTTTCCCTCAGTGCTCAACAGCTTTCTTCATGTCTGCTGTGGAAGTTTTTTCACACCACACAAAGGAGATTAGAAGCTCTGCCTAATGCAGATGTTACTGTGTCCGACTTGACGTCAGATAAGCGCAATATGTGTGTGTGTGTGTGTGTGTGTGTGTGTGTGTTTCCACTTGCAAGCCCACCACCCTTTGCTGGTTCGTTGCAGTCCAGATCATTTCAGGACGGCAGCGCGTTCCAACCTCCTCATCCTGTCCGCACCACAACCTGCAGCTCTTCCCTCATATCCCCCCCCACCCAGTCTTGGATCGGCGCCACGGTTCTGACGCATGGCCACATCCGTGCGCTCGAACCGTGCGCCGTTCTGGCTGACCAGACAACTGTGCATTCACGCGGATCTCCACACACGTGCGGCCATTTTTTGTTACCCATCCGAGCCATTGTGGCGTGTGCACACTTACGGCCGCAACCCATCCGCCGTATCCGTCCTCCCCCGTGATATGCAGGGAAGGGGGAAAGGACTCCACGGTCGGAGCCCGGACGCGAACTGTGCCGGAACAAAGCCTGCGATCAGTGCGGAGCGGGACAAGTCTCCCCCCTCTGTCAAACTCCACCGCACCTCCAGCACGGCAAAGTGTCTTTGTCTCCCTTCTGAATGGCAGCGGATGAATGACTTCAGGGTCACATCGCGAACGGGCCCGCGGACGCGCACCGGCACTTACCTGTGAATCGTGCGTGTGAGTTCGCCGTAGTCCACCGACTGTCCCGGTCGGACATTCAGGCCCCCCTCAGCTGTCTGTCCTGGTCCCGCAGCAGACGAGCAGAGAACACCACGCCAATCAAACCGATACGCCCCGCCCACCTATCAACGTCATGAGACATCGACCAATGGCAGCGGAGCTACAGCCCTCCCTAAACAAGCACATTTCAGCGGCTACTATTCTCTCACTAGGGCCCATTCATGCGAATACACGGCAAGCAGCGTGTTCAGTGCGTCTCAGACTGACACCGGTGTGGGAAGTACAGGTCTGATAAGGCCGTTTCGCTTTCATTTTACAGGACACTGTCATTGGGCTGTAAAAAAAAGTTGTAAATTAAAAAGTTATGATCGAAAGTTTTGATAGCTTCACCATGCCGTACGCTAACACCAAGAGAAAAATGGCCACTCATAATTCACCCCTGAGTAACATCAAGTTCGGTCTTACGGCCAGATTACCTGTGACTCTTGACTGACAAATATGTGGATGGTGTAATTGTCCTACGCTTCACCTCCCCGCGTCGTTTTGGTCACATGTCCGGTCGCGGTGGGTCATCCACTCGTGTGATTAGAGTAATGGTCCTGGAAATGACATTTCTCCCTTCATTGTGTGAGAGGAGGCACTTATCTTTGTGGCCACCAGGGGGCGCCATTAGCTACCCAACCGGCGGCCTCAAACTGACGTTTTTCGATCCGCGGCAGCTTTAAATGGACCACGTGCTCTTTGGACCAGAAAACATTTAGTTTCCGAGCGCTCGGCCCAGGATCCGGAGTCAGGGAGCTGCAGTGTGCCAGGCAGTCCTGGGTGCGGCAGAGCAAGTCCAAACCTGATCTTATCATGCGGGAAGAGACAATAACTGAAGTGAGGCTGGTTGTAAAAAAAAAACCCAAATATTTTCACACCATGGGCGCATTCAGGATCAGTGACCTCTCTGAACTGAGAGACCTATAAGAAACTCAAAGAAAGAATTCTACCTACGGAATTACTAGAGTAAAAGTTTTCAAGTAATTCTAACATTGAAGTAATTTTCTGTCAATACATAAGTGTAAAAAGTAGAAGCAAAAGTAAACTGACATGTATTTGTATGAATTGCTTATACTGTAAGTCAATTTTAAGCATCTTTATGATTAACAGAATCTTCTTTTTTTTAATCAGACTGCCACTAAAGTTAAATTTATTTGAAAATGTGCTACTTTGGCTCTGATGCAGAACATAATTTGCAAAGCAACCTTACCTAAAATTAAAAATACAATATTTTCCTCCAAAATGTGATTGAGTGGAAGTTTGAATCAGCAGAAAATGAAAATACTCAAGTACAGTACGAGTAGCAAATGCAAGAGCAGCACTTTTGTATATACATTTAGTAACATGCCTTCATCATCATCGTAACATTTTTGGCCCATTTTGTTGTGCATCTGTGGTATAAAATCAAATGTCATTCAATTACATTTCTTCAAACAATTAATCTTTAATAACACAGTTGTACAATACAATCAACGCGCCCTCCTCCACTTGTTTGTTTCACAGATGGCAACTCTGAATAATCTATTTACAGTTTTATGGCACAAAAGTTAAGCAGTTGTGACTAGGGGGTGAATATACGTGGCAGCCTGTGGGGACAAGGAGACAGAGGCCAGGTGGTGATTCAGCTTTACAGGGTACGGAGGGATGGATGTGTAGAGGTCAGAATGTCAGCAGCGGTGAAGTTGGAAGTCAATGCGGATGACAGCATCACCACAATGATGGGTCGTATCTAGTGAGAGAAGGACAGGTCAACTTCCTGTGAGGGTTACAGCAATGTGGAGCTCCTACACTTACTCACACACACACACACACCTCGACTGTGGGAGCGAGTCTGTGCTTTCCTTCAACAGCATCTCTGAGATCAGCGTGTCCAGAATCTCAGGACCTGACCTCTTTCCATACCTGGAGCACAGACAAAAAAAAGAAAGCAAAGGAGTGATTATCAAGCTGAGGAGGAAATTAACAGGCTTACCCACAACTCACACTTTCTGGTTATCAAGTGTGAAAAAGACAGATTTGAATACAGGGAAATAAATATCTGGACCCATTACTCCGCAGGTCCACATATTATATGTCCAGTGATACGCTCAGCCTGAACACAATCACACCCTGACGCTGAAGGGGGACACAGGAGTTGTGCTGCAGGTGGTCGTGTTTCCTTTTCTGTCTCTCAGATGATAAGCTGTCTCAGCGAGCTTTCTCCCTGTGGGTGGTTAAACGCCTGCGGCGGTATCCACGCTCCCGACAGAGAAGAAAGCTGCAACCCGTAGGTGGTTTGACACAACGCGCTGGCTGTGCATGTCATGTCTCCTCAGGAGTTTTCCTACGAGAGGTAAATGGGCAATGGGTGTGAGGAGCTGCAGCCAGACCTGCCAGACTTACACTGGCAGCTCCAACAGGGCAAACTTTGAGTGGATTAATGGATATGCTCCCTGTTATGATTGCTTGATATTACTGACGTTAACCACTGCACTTTATTGTCAGATGACAGATGTCAAGGGGTTTACACAAAGTGCTGAGGAAAGTTTTCTATAAAGAGCACAGCTGACTAGTTAAATGATAGCACACAAACTGGAGAAAATATCATGTTTTTCACATTGAATACATACTGTATATATCTATATAAACACGTTGGAATCTAGGAACTTCAAGCCACGATAATAAACAGTTCACCAAAATCTAATCTTGTCTTCCTCCTGCAATAATTACAGCGATGGGAGAAAAATACTGAAGCATCATCATGCTCTACCTGATAGCAATGATATCATCATGTTAACTGGTTCCAAATTTGTTTTAATCAACGGGATAAAATCAAACAGACAGATATAACCATATCAGACTTTTTAAGGAGAAAAACTTTAATTTCAATTTCAACTAGAGGTGAAATCAACTCCAGCTAAGTTTGTCTCTATGTCATTCTGTCCTCGCAGAGAGGTGTCATCAGTATCTACCTCTGCCGTGTGATGAGGTTGATGTAGTGTCTCAGAGCTGAGTAGTACTTGGCCAGTTCCTCCGCCGGGGCATCCTCCCCGGGGTTCTCCGGTTTCACCGGGTATCCCTCCGTCAGGGCGCCCAGGCAGAGCAGCGCCCACAGCAGGAACCCCAGAGTCCCCAGCCAGCTCACCAAGTTAGGACGCATCTGCCCGGACCAAGGCAGACATGCTGGTCACTCACTGGACACATGTTTCTCTTTTTCCCGTTCGCCTTACATTCATATCTACGTATAATTAGTCCAAATTAAAACAAAGGAATAATCGATTCCCCAAGTCTCCCGCAACCACCCTGCAAATACTCCACAAAACACCTTTAACGGGTTCGAGGATGTCATGTGAAGATCCCTATAAATCAAACACGAAGGCACTTACGTTTCCCAGAGGGTGGGTGGGCGACTGTTTGCGCGTAATCCTGTGGCGTCTCCTCGGCGCTTCTGGCCGCTCGGTGCGCGCACGGATTTATATGTGCGCGCAACAGGCGCTGCTGGAAAACGCGTCAGAGCCATTTAGCTCAAGCCTCGGCCTTTATGCGTGCGAACGTCATCGCTGATGCTGTCATTAGTGTTTGGTTTTTTTTTCTAATGTTAAAAAAAAAACAACAACTGCCTCCGTTAATTTAAAAAACGGGAAATAGCAAGGTAAAGTAAAAATAGAGTGAGATATAAGCCGGGTTTTCAGTGAGATCAAGAGGGATTAGGAGAAAAGTGTTCCTTTAAAGAATCCAGCTACATCCGTTGTGCATTTTGGGACACTAATAAAAAAAAACAAATTTAACAAAACAAACAAGCAAAAAATTTTCCTTTGGAAATACTACAAAACTATGTTATCATGTTGTTAATGTAACAAATGCAGACGTGTTTCCAGAAGTGAAACACACGCACATGGTGAGTGCAATGCTTTGGTTTTTGTGAAGTCCCACAATCAAGTAGCAATTCTTCAATCCCATCTGAGGTCACAAACGAATGGCAGTAATGGAACACCGTGGGAGAACTTGAAATGGGTCTCCTGCCGGCAGCCTCCCAAGCAAAAGAAGCTCCTATAAGACAACGACACCTTGGGTGATCTAGAAATCAAAAGATCTCAAACAGTCTCCCATGTACACTAACCTTTCTTTGGCATGCTGTTTGGCAAAATCCGTCCACTTATTTTTTTCCTACTGCATCTGATGGGAAGAGAGAGACTGGAACACTCAATGTGAACAAAAAGCCTAAATGTGAATATAGAGAGACGTCAGTCAAAGACAAGCCTGAAACCCTCTTAATAAGAAAACCCAAATAGCACTTCAAATGAATCTGTATCCCTGAGTGCTTCATTTACCTCCCATTCACAATCCTTTTGTGTACCAGCTTGCAGCCGTATAATCTGTCAAAAATCACCATTCTTCAGTGGTGCGGCTCTCTAAGTCGCTGCGGAGGATGAACTGAGGGCTCTTTGTGTGACACAGGATGCTGAGAGGGGAGACGAGGAAAGAGATACAAGTGAGCGCATGTGGAGCGCAAAAGTCAGGAGTGAATCTCGATGATCTCAGGCAGGAATTAGAACTTCTAGTCCTCTTCAGGGGACACACACACACACACACACAAAAACACACTCACTCAGTGACTTGCTTCCATATGTGTACCAACCTTTTTTAAATGAACTGCTTGAGCCATGATGCGAAAGTGTCTAAATGCAGCAGATGTATGAAGCATGTGGACAAATTTGAGAGGTCAGTTAGTGTTTATCTTAAAAAACAAGACTTAGGAAGTGACTTTACCCTCAATGGAATCCTTACATGTTAATGCATCGGCTCAAATGTCGTTGGAATAGGTGATGTTTAAGATCTGCACCGGAATGCACAAGTCATTAATCCTTGGGAAGCAGATGGGCTAAAATGTAAGCGGCCAAGTTGTGTTACACTCACATTATGAAAGAAAAACAACAGACAATGCTTATAGTGGTATATAGGCCTTCTCTTCTTCTTTATAGGGAATGTCCTTCATTTTTGCTCAAAACTCTGCCCTATACATGTTTGAACCAGACACTGATTCCCAGGAAGAAAAGGAGGAGCCACTAGTTCAACGTCACCTGCAAGTTGATGTGTCAGGATGGTAAGTTTCATTTTGTCATCAGGACAATCAGGACATGTCATCTGCTTGCTTAGTTTTTGTAGGTAGAAGACCTAGGCTTTCAGAATTTGTTTTTTTGGAGACTGTCATTGGTGGATTGCAGTGTGAAAGCAGAAATCATCAGCCATGGTTATTATTAGTTAGCCACTGGCTATTTGGATTACTATGTGTGTTGTAATGCATAAAAACACAATATGGACATATTAACTGGGTCAAAAATGTGATATTTATTGAAGGCGGTCTGTAATGTACTGGACAATGAAAAGCTTGACCTGCTTACCATAACACTAATTATGGTAAGAAATTATGGTAAGCAGGTCCACCTGTGTGCTCTGGCCACTGGCTGGTTTTTCAACCACATGGGATGCTAAGGGAAAAAGTAAAAGGATGAAGGGGATTCATCACCAGTTTACACCAATCTATCTAGTTGATGTTGACATATTCTTTAATTTTACAGAATATACAGAAGGTGAAAACTGAGATTCATCCTCTGGGGGACCTGAATGTCTGCACATAATTCAATTACAATCCATCCAATAGCTGTTAAGATATTTCAGTACCAAGTAAAGTGGTGAACTTCATTAACATCACAGGGGCCATGCTGTTTGGAAGTGAACATTTTCAGTCAAAGCCTTATTTTAACACTAATTTCATTAAACTCTTACAGCTCTTATACCTCCTTTGTCTTGATTCAATTCTAGGTGTAAAACAAATATTGGGGAAAAAAACATTGCTCTTTTTAAACAGGGGGAGCTTATTCCTACATTTGCCATCCTGGTGCTCAATCCCGAAGGGCTGAAAACAATCCCCATCAGTAACATAGTTTTTAAGGATTTCATTTGTTCAGTAGCAGTGGCAGACTCAGGAATTTTGAGGGCCAGGGGCAAAAATTATTTGAAGGCTTCCAGCGGTTATTGGTCAAAACGTTTTGTCCAGGAAAATGACCAACTTTCAAATGTTGCTGAAGATCTATCTGCTTTCTATGGATGTATTTACCCTTTATGTATTCATACAACTAAATATTCTGGGTAGCTTGAAGGATAAGTTAATTTGCTAAAAAAAACAACAACAAAAAAACTTACTGATGCTGGCTGGCAGCTTGAGAAACAAAATGGTGGGAAAAGAATTAAATCAATTTTTTTGTCTTTACATGATGCACCTCTGGAATAACACACAAGAAACTATGAATTATTCAACCATTTATTTCACAAAGATACACGCATGATAGTGTCAGGGGGAAGGCAGTGTATTATATTTTCTCCACTGAAAGGGCACCTTAGAAGGCATCTTATCCTCATCATCATCATTCAAGAGGGCGCTTCCACTACTCCCCCCTCCCCGAGCGGCTGTAATGTGTTTTCCTATCTCCTGTGCTTGTTTACTGCTTCATTCTCAGTTATACCATCACGCCACAAACTGTGGATTAGTCCATGTTTTAGGTGCTATCAATCTCTAATTCATGAAATATTTAGCACATGTTCTATCATTAAAATGCCTCTGACAGGTAGGTCAGATTTAGAAGTGACTCTACCGGATTTATGTGTGGCAGAGGAGGAAAGGCACTGTTCTTCCAGCTCAGGTGGAAAAAAATGGCAATTGTCACAGGGTAAAGCGGGGGTCAGGGGAAATATGCTCATTAATATTAATCAGCATCAGCACTAATAACATCAGTGATAATAGAAAGATAGTAATGACTTCCAACACAGCCCCCGGTTGTTTTCACCCATTAGAGAAATCGGAGAACCCACAGATATGGTATTACAGTGACACATTGCTGATCTACGTGCAGGATGCAGGTGATGCTGTATAGGGGAATACCTCAAAGCTTGGTTTATCATTATCAAAAACCATTTCTGTGGAGAACAAGTCCAAACTTTTACAGAACAAGCTGTTAAAATGCAAATTTGTTTTCCCATACTTTCATTGCCCTCCGGTTTTGGACAATAAGCTCTCTGCAAGGATATGTGAGAATGAAAAGGCCTGTAATTTTCCACTGTTGTGAATCACACTTTTCAAATTTACAGTGTGTGTGTGTGTGTGTGTGTGTGTGTGTGTGTGTGTGTGTGCATCTATAAATGGAAATACTGACAAGCAAGCTGCCTGAATCTTCTCTATCAGGTGGTTATATGCAACCAACTGGGAGGACATTTAAAAAAAAAGAGGGCAAAATCTCATGCAGCTTGACTGCTTTCTTGACAATTCTACACACAAGTCTGACACCTTAATTGCCGCCTTTGAATGTACTATTGTGCTATGGTGACTATGTGTTACTCCTGGTAAGCAGGCTCTACTATTAAACTGAGCATCGGCAGCCCTGTTTGGCCCTGTGGGCTGCTGCTTCAAGCTGAAGGGGATTTGAGTAAAACAGTCTCGTTATTACATTCATTTTCAGTTAAGTAATGTTTGGCAGTGATTGAATCGACTGAAACAATAGAAAATGACCAAATTTTATTACTGATACCTGAATGTTTTATATTGCCTTGGTGGTAAATCAAATACAATAAAAATCTTTGAGATTTTATAATTTAATCTATGAAATTTTCATAAATATAATCATAGTTTTGACTGTCAAAGGCCCTAAAATAAGTATAACCGGTTTGTTTTTATAGAACTGGTCTCCCATCAAATCATTTCGACTGTTCTTTGAGCTCTTAGCTATCAAAACGTCTAACAAGCATGTCCTCCAATTTTTCTTAATTGTTTGACTTTAATTGAAAGCCTTTGAAGGCAATTATTGAACCATATAACGTCTCGCAGAACAGAAGCTTTTCTACACTTTCAGTATTGAGTAAGGATAATACTGAAAAATGCTCAATAGGGAAATAAAAAGAAATTGAGTCTTTTGTCGTTCTTCTTGCTCCTCTATTGCTCTAATTAAGCTCTTTCAGCGTACCTGTCTTTACCTCTCTGCTCAGTGTGTGTAGAAATGTGTCCGCCACATCTGCTCCTCGGGTGAAAACTGCACAAACGTCACATCCAAGGAAGTGTGATGCAAGGTCCTCTGCTTGTCAGACGAGCAGAAGGTCAGGCTGTCACGCTGCGACAGGCTGGTTCGGCTCAGGTGTGTGGGTCACAGTCCTGAGCCTTGATACTGGGAAACCTGATGACGGTTGCAACCATGTCGAAGGCCACAAACTTTAGTTTAATAACTGCTGTGACCTGTGTGACATCGCAGTGGTCTGGATGTGTCATGGTTGTGTCAGGGCGTCTGAATGGAAAAACAGCATTTTCTCACCAAGCATATATTACTGTTGTCTATTAGTATCATTATATCTGCTTTTTTAAAATTCACAGTAGTTGTAAGCCTTGACGTCTTAATCTAGTGATATTTGTTGCAAAATGATCCAGTCATTTTTGCATTCTGCATTTTTAATTAATCTAATGTATTGAGAACATTTCTAAGATAATCTCCACCAGCAACAGATTTATAATACTAATTCTATTATTAAAACATTTTAGCTTTAAAATCAGTGTCAAATTCTTGACAATCCTTATAGGTGATAGTGGATGTTGGTTTTAAATGCATCAGTTCTGGTTTAAACAGCAGCTTTTAACCTACAATATGCAATACACATAGAAAGCTTAACCCTATAAGCTCTAACACTTGAGAAGCTGATGTATTTAAACCCAGTACACTAAATACGCAAAGAAGGACGTCACAATGCCTGCATAACATAATGTTGAATTCTCTCACCTTTTCAGCCAATTGAACATGCGGTAGTTCTGAGGAGTAAATGTGACAACCTCGCCAGCATACTGGACACCACACATCACCGACAAGGAGACCACAGTGACAGAGGAGAATCATGATTCAAGCACTCAGGAATTTAAAAAGTGGAAGGTGTCTGTTGCAAAGTGCTCTGCATTCATAAAAAGGAGCACATTTTTCTACATGGCTGTCATTCAGCAACTGAGTGTCCAAATAGCTCTTCTGACAAATTAAAGGCATTTCCAGATTTAATGCTGTTATTCGGCTTGCTGGTACATCTCACTCCCATACTGAAGATCCATTAAAATAACGAGTGCATCACAGTTATTATAAACAGATGTAGTTTAAGATGATGATTCTGACCCAGTGGATAAATGCGTTACCAATCAGTGACTTTATTGTGTCACTGATTAGACTCTTTAAATTAAATTCAGACATGGCAATGAGACTGTATCTGGAGACAAGGGTCACGGCTAATACAGATTTATGACCTATTTTTATTACTCTGACACAGGTGAGCAGCCAGACCAATGGATGTTTTAAATATCATTTGGGAAATATTAGTGCTTGCTTTCTTACTGAGAAGTACATTCAAAATGCGATGTGTGACTTTCAATCTTGGCCCAGTCAATGCAAAGTCACAGCCAGACCCTGGCTAGCTAACTTAGCATAAAGGCTGGAAACAGGCAAACAACTAGTTTGGCAGTTAGACTGCATGCAAAGTCAGTGGACAAGGCTCATGGAAATGATTTGCAAAGTTTTGTGAAGTTGCTAAATAAACATACCCAGAAAAGGGCCTTGTGGTGAATTTTGAGCACAGAGACACATTCTCACAAATATGGTTGGCTCATCTATTGCTAGCCAGCTTACAGCTAACATCTTTTCAGTCATTTTTGGGGTTGAAATCAAGGAAGTGAAGTCCACAGTAAGTCTGGGCATTCTTGATGTCTCTTAAAAAACTGTCGTATGGAATGTTTGAACCTCTTTCGAAAAACGTAACAGGCTAATTAATTTTTAACGCCAGATTTAATGGCTTCAGCATATTTTTAATGGTCCTTTAAGAATATCACAACTCATAAACCTTTAACAAGAGCCTTATTTCTAAATACTGTAGTAGTGATGACATTGTTCCACACAAACATCAATACCCTCTGCATGTTTAAACACACTTATTCATACATGACTATTGAGTTAAACCAGCTATATACAATATCCCTCTCTAGTTATCTCTGCACTCACCATTTACTTTCCACTCTTCTCCCCAGCAGCAAATCAAAGCAGATTCTACCAAGTCCCAGCACTGTCAACAACACGCACATGTCCAATGTGTCAAATGAGTCATGCTCAGGATTGCACTTTTACGACTATGTGATGGTTCTTTTTTTGTTCTTCTTAGAAACAAAACAATGTTCGAAGAAGATCTGTCAACAGGCTGATCCTCCTGGTAATCAAAGCAGGATACTTAGAGGAAAGAGAATTGTCTGTAACGGTGAAGATATGAGCTAAGGATGTTCAAAAATGCAGAGGTCCGTCTTTAATGAAAGGCTACCAAAGCTGTTGGGACAACAATTCAAGAGCTATCCACACACATACATACGTGACAAATGTAGCCTATTTCAATGCTATATTGTAATGTTGCTATGGAAAACATGCTAGCTACTAAATTATGTTATCTAGCCTCTAAACTGCTTTTTAGGCCCTGTGCAATTAGTTAAAAAAAATTCAAACAAACTAACAAAAAATAAGGTTCACAGCTGATCACGAAACAATAAACAGGCCGCTAAACAGAAAACAGATGGGAAATGTGTTTGAAAACAAAAGTCAGCTGAAATACACCAAAATGTTAACTAAAAGGGCGAAAAAAAGCAAAGAATTAGATGGATTTGAGACTAACAGATTTATACAGTATACTGTACTGTCAGTAAATTAGCTAGCAGATGACATCATCTTTTGTATTTTGGAGATTCTATATCTGTATTTCCTTTCAGCGTACTATCCTGCTGACAGGCTGGAGTGATGCTGTCACCTGTCACCTTGTTGTGTATTTCTGTACCCTTGAGGTTTTTCACCCATTTCTCAGTCTGTGGGGAAATTAGGGGAGTGTGTTCTTTGTCTCCAAACACCGACTTTAACCGTCGCTGGGATAAGTAAGTGTTTCCTTGCGCAGTAATTGCCAATTTAGTCATCGTGCGTTCGTCTCCCCACTTAGCAGCGGATCTGTCAATCAAGCTGGGCGTGGTTCCCATGGGGACAAAGAAAGCGCAGTAGACATTCACCTCAAGCATTGGTCAGACTAAATTAGACACCTAAATGGGGGTTGCCACAGAAAGGCAGTAGCACTAAATTGTAATTGTGCCACATTAATATCTCAGGCCTTTACCCCTTTAATTAATTGGAATTAAAATGGAAGAAAATTGCTGGCTTAAGTTTTCTTGATTCTAGTAGTCAATATAACTCTTCTCAGTGGCTGAAAGGAAGCCTGATTGATTTCAAGCACACAAGCGTGAACACGTGCGTATACATACGTTATCTTGTGGCAACCAGACACCATGGTCACCGTAGCTACACGCTGAATCTGAAGTGTCAGCTTTCAGATATGATCCCTTCCACTTGTTTTCTCCTCAGCACTCTGCGTCAGAGACCCAGGTGCATTCACACCATTCTTCAGATGTAGCCCTACTTCCTCTGACTCAAGACCACCTGTTCAGCTCTCTAACGCAAACACACACTCAGTGCAAGTTCCCTCCGTTGATGCCTACATTATGACACAGGTGATTTGAGAGTCACTGGCCGGCACCGGTGTGGATGCTGATCCAGTTTGACTCTCCACACGCATGGTGGAAACATCTGAGTGGGAGCAAAATCCTCATTTAGATCTCTTATTAATTCTATTTCTCACTTAAAGATGCTGGAAAGTGGGCCACCAATGCAGAAAACATGACCTGCTTCAATCTCTATTCACTGTGTGGATTAAATCAGTTCTCGTCACTGCTGATCTGCCGTGAGGAATGGGATTAATCAGTCGTAGACAGTACATCTATCTGCAAATTAAAAACACACACTTGTCACGGAACACATAGCTCAGTGATTCTGGTGTTATTTTGGTGACATTTTGAGTGGGCGGCCTTCTCTCAAAGACAGAACATCAATCACGCAAACCTCAGATGTGTAAACTGACCAGTTTGTTGAGCCTGCATCGAGACGTAAATACGAGACATTGCAAAAAAGTGTGGTTTGCTTAGGGTATTAAATATGACTGTGAAGGATTTTTTTTTTTTCAAAGAGGTGACTAGGTGATCTTAGAGATGCATGTGAATATTTACTTGGAATATTTACAGCTCACATGGCAGCCAGAAACAATGCAGTAAATAACACAGACAGGAGCACCTAACTTGCTTTGCTTCCAAATGTGACAACAACAGCTATAATTTCATCCTGACAATGCATTCATGTTTATTCACGCTCTGACAAAGCCTGATTTGGTCAGGTTAGGTTTTTAAAGTTAACTGAAACCTGGATCAACATAATAACACTGCAGAGTGCTTTGGAAAAGAAAACAGGTTTTGGTCCTATCACTTATAAGATTCAACATTTAATAGACTGAAAGAATGCTGCGTTTCAGCATTTGTTGGTCTCTCTCTTAAAGGGAATAAGACCCATAATTTTTACGGGATACTGCTTTAGTCGGAGATGCTGAGCTCCTCTGCTGGTAGCCATGTTCCCTGTCTTGATCTGAAAAAGATGCAGCAGAGATTAGGAAAATCAATTGTGACAGGCTCGAGCAGTGGATGCTGTGTCGTTAACAGGGTTGAAGTTTTAATATCCAAGTTGTGTGCAAAAAAACTACACCAGGATAGGAAGCACAGAGTTAAACCCAGAGGTTTGTATTTTTTAGATGATTACATCTGCTAATGAGAATCATAAATTCAAAGCCTACCTGTGCTTAATTAAGGCTATAAAAGCACATATTGAGTGGTAGAGGGAGACGCTATGGCTACATACAATCTGAGGTTGTAACAGTTTTTGTACGTGACATTTGTTCATTAATTTTTAACTTCACTCTTCACGTCTTAACTACATGCGTAAAGTAAATGCCAAATTGTGGAGTAACTGTATTAAAATCATAATTAAATACGCATAAATAGATTCCAAATGCAATCAATTCAGTCAACAAATTCCCATGATTATCAGAGGAGGTGAATATGACTTGTACATGCCATGATTATTCTGATATGATTTCCAGACATAACTGGGATGCTACCCATAGGTGTTAATGTGAGTGTGAACAGATGTTTGTCTCTATATGTCAGCCCTGTGATGAACTGCACCTGCAACCCTGCACAGGATAAGCAGTAGCAGACGATTGAGTGAACGAATTGGGATGATCATTTTCTAATAAAAAATGAGCTAAGATATCTTTGTGCAGGCTTCAAGAAATTATGATGTATTTTAGTTGCAGCAAAAACTGTCCCAAAAGTGGCACTTCAGCCTTTGTCTTTCCACTTCCACGCTGATGGAAAGTTAGCACAGCAAAACAACATTTCCGCATTCTCCACATAAATCTCCATATAGCTTGTCTACAGAAGCTATGAGATTCCCAATCGGTCAATAAAGATGTAATGTATATCCTTTTTGTAAGCCAAGATCTTCACTGAGGGGACACGTTAATGTTTCCAGTTTAGATTCCATCTTAAAAAGGGTATGGATATTGTCTTCTCAAATCTGTTGGTAACACTTTACAATAAGGATACTTTAATTAAACCATTTGCTAACAGTTAAATAATATGCCCAGTAATAATTTACTGAGAGTCATCATGTTAACTACTTAACTAAGATACTGATTCATACATCATTCAGCGGTTTTAAAAGCCATACCATTAAGTGTCATTTAAGGGATATGTGTATTCAACTTTACAATAAGGGTCACAAAGAGCATTAATAGATAGTTAATTCAGGGTAATTAATGATGTATTGCAGTTAAGTCACGCTTATTCAATGGAGGACTCATGTACTTGTCTGGTAATGTGTTAGGGGCTTAAATATAAATCTGATGGGTAAACATGTTTTTACTACCAACTCCCCACCTGAAAAATCTCCCACTCTGCAGCACTGACGCTGTGCTGCTCTTTGCTGCCCTCACACGCCTCTTAAAGGAAATTTCTTTTCCCAGACTGCAATGACTCACCAAACACTTTTCCATGAATGAAAAAAAAAAAAAAGCTCCAAAAGGCCTACATTAACTTCTGCCGAGAGCTGCAGCTCCTCTTAGCGAGCATGGATTGCTACGTACTCAACAGCAGTTTTGGAGTAGAGCAACTCTTACATAGCACACTTGCATTTAAAAAATAGATTCCCTTTCCATTGCAGAGAAATTGAATCGTCACACTGGCAACATGGACCTCACCTGAGCCATGAGCTTCCAAAGCAAGGTAACCATCCAACAGGGAGCTGAACCCTGTCAGGCCCCCCACAGCAGCATAAGGGACGTCCTTGCCTATCGGTTGACCACGTGCCTCCCTCTCTTGTTTTGTCTCAACCTGCCAAGAAAATGATGCAACCTAGAATTCTATTAGGTCTTCAACTTTATATATTTGGCTTTTTTCTTTTCTTTTTTTTTTTAAATAAACCAGGGACCTAGGTTTGACCCTACTCACCAGGGTCCGGTGGGCATAGCTGGGCTGGCCGCAACCACAGGTGTAGGGGCTCCTGAATCCAGAACAGGATCTGCCTGAAAGGATCATTTGAAGAAAAAGGTATATGAAAATCATCTTGAACACTAACTGCACTAGAGATAATCTGGTCTTATGTGATTTCAGACTCACACTTTTTGCACAAGTGGCCAGCATCTTCACTGTGATCTTGAGGTAGGTGTTTGCACTGGCAGCGTACAAGGTTAGGCCCAGTCCGGGGAATATACTGGTATGCAGGACAATGACATCCTCTGACCTGACATGGCAGGGCGAGGGGTCGCTCTGTGGGAACCTCTTCAAAGTCGGTCTTATGCTGCTTGTACCTGGATACAATGACATTACTCAGAAATGTATTTTTCTCTGTGTGGGAGAGGATGTCATATACACTACCCTACCTATGCGAACAGAAGCACTGTGTCTCAGGACCAACGAGCTTGCAGTCGATACCTCCTGGCACGCCAAAGCTTACATACAGCCTATTTTTCATTCGCTGAGGGACCATCTTCCTCTTGTACTCCTCATATTGTTCTGGAGTGAGTAGTTGGCCTCCATCATCCTCGCCGACAATCCTTGAAAAGACAAACCAAAACAAGGACAAATGGCTCTTGTAGACATGAATCCATGGTGTATGCAGACCAGGCAAAACAAAAGTTTTTTTTGTGGTTCATAATTATCAAAACAAAAATAGTAACATGTTTGAAACATTTTTAGTTTACTTTAATGAGTCTGGAATATATCAAAAGTTCACTTTCTTAATAAAACTGATGAAAAATTGTGATTTTTTTTTTTTTTTTTAGATGCATTCGTATATGGTCCTTCAGCAGTTACAACAGCACCACTGTAGTATTTACTAAACTTTAACTGTCATATTAGGTTGACTAGCTCTCAAGGGATCACACAGTCTGACGCTGCAACAAACCTTGTGTACTCCCAGTAATCCTCCACTGCTTTTACAGCTGTTTCATCCAAACCAATGTTTTCCATTGTCAATAAGACACAATCGATAGCTGGGGCCTTTTTAACAGCAGCTAGGAGCATGGGTGTCAGAATAAAAAAAAATTTAAAAAATGCGAGTGGCTCCTCACAACACCAAACACAATTCAAACACCAATCAGTTTCACTATCACTTATCAAAAACTTCTCTAGCGCCCATCTGACACGTTTTCAACTCTAGAAATCGGCCACCTCATGCCACACACACAAATGAGGTCATATGAAAGCTGAGACGCCACCGGTTCCAATTGTGTGCTAGTCACATCTCCATAACCAAACTCAGTGAAAACACAGCCAAAACAGAGCACATCAAAACCAGACTTCATATTCCAGAAGCCAGAAGCCAAAAATCCAGTATTTTCTTTGATGTTCTGTGATCAAAGGCTGTTTCAAGGGCATGAGTGAGTTGTAAATGTAAAGGAACTGCCGTTTCCACATATATGACTATCTAGTGTTGTTTTAGTGTTATATCAACTGTGCTTAATGTTTTAATGTTTTAATTAAAAACAGAAGTAGAGGAATTACAAAGCCTTTATTGTCATTGTACATAAGAAATATACAAGATTATGAAAGCTATTCCGTTCACTGCAAAACAGTTCATCTATCCTTAGAAAGGATATATGAATAATTATGGAAAAATGGTTGCATGAATAAATGTATATTAAGCAGACAGGGGAAAAAAAATAGGTATCAAAGTGTTCAGACGGTATTTCAGATTAAAAAGGTTATACTTTGCACTTTCGGGGGGCCTCGTTTATTCACAGGGGTTAAGAGTTCTGATGGCCTTGGAGGAGACACAGTTTTTGAGTCTGTTTGCCCAGCTCTTTATGCGCCTGATTAAGTATTGTCAAAGGTGGGCATGGTCTCTACTCATTTTCTTTGCCCTGCTGAAGCAGACCCTGCAGTACCAAATGGCTTTACTCGCCTCTGAGACCTTTCCTCTTACAGATGCTGACCACCAAGAAGGCGCTCCTGATGAGGACCACGTATACGTCATGCTAGGTTTCTAAGAAAAACATTTTTGCATTCCCCATTGTTTAGTACATTTCCACTGGCATGTGCATGATTAACGAAGTTGTCAGCTCTTGCTTGCTGCTTGCTCTGCCTCACCACAGGCCCTTGCATACATATAGGTTTGCATAACAGAGTTATGCAAAAAGGGGGAATTGTAAATATCTAAAAGCTAAAGTTAATAATAAATATACAAATTTGCTTAGACTGATTGTGCTGACACTAGAAGGAGTGAAGGTTAAAGGCTCCAACGGCCTTGGAGAAATATGCACAACAGAGAGATATGCAGCACAAAGCATAAATCTACTGGAAAACCACATGCTTACACCCCCACATTAGATAACACATAATAACACATGCACAAGTGTGATAACAAGCATGAGAAGAAGAACACCTGTGATGTGTCCCCACCTGAAGGATGAAGATAGAGAAGAGGTCCGACTACATAAAGTGCTCATTGTTAGAGGGATCCGCCCCAAGAAGATACATGTAACATACACATAGAGTCCGGGGTTCTTCTCTTCTCTGCCCTGCGTGGTTTGAAGGAGCTAGAAACCTCGGCCAAGAATCTTTGCTTTAGATGTGATCAGATTAAAGTTCTGGTCGATGACCGTTTACCCAATAGAAATCTGCTGGCTCTTCTGTCCAAAAAGAACACATCTTTCACTGCTCAGACACGGAGAGCAGGAGATTTCATCCAAGGAGGCTGAGTTGATGACCCTCTGGAGAGCAATTCTATATGCCACTTGGCAGCCGGCGTTCCACACTGTGATGCAGTATGTCAGTGGAATCTCAATTGTGGAACTGTAGAAGATCACCAACAGCTTCTGCTCCATACAGATTCTCTACAGGACCCTCAAAACGGTTAGTGTCTGCTGGGCCTTTTTTACCCCAGCTTGTTGGCAGACCAAGAGACGTCCTCAGCAATATGGGTTCCTTGGACTTTGAGGGAGGAAACCCACTTGATGCAGTCCCCGTTGAAGTAAAGTGGGGTTCACCCTGCACCTTCCGTAGTCAATGACCATCCCCTTAGTTTTACAAGTGTTGAGTGCCAGGTTGTTTGCAGAGCACCACACAGACAGCTTCTGAACCTCATCCCAGTATGCTGACTCGTCACCTCTGGTTATAAGACCAAACACGGTGGTGTCATCTGCAAATAAACTTAGAGTGGATAGGATTGCAGTCATATGTGTACAAAGCATACAGAAGAGGAGTCAGCACATGGACAGCCCTGTGGAGAACCAGTGCTGAGGATGAGGGTAAAGGAGCACTGTGGGCCCACCTTCACCGTTTGTGGGCAGTTGTTGAGAAAATCTTTAATCCAGGCGCAGATAAGGGTGGGAGTCTAGGTTGTACAGCTTGTCAACCAATATACTGTATCTGTCGTGACTGCATTGAGGGCTGAGCTGTAATGAACAAAGAGCATACTGACATAGTGGCTCAGTGCAATATGGAGTGCTGTAGTGACAGCGTACTTTGTGGATCTGTTTGCTGTATACGCCATCTGATAGAGGAGAAAGGCAGACTTTCATGATGATGACTGGTTTCTTTGGTACGGGGAAGGTGGCCAACTTGAGACAAGGTGGGATGGTGGCTTGTGTCAGGAAAAGCTTGAAGATAATTAGTTAAGATAAGATAATTGGTTAAGACCTCTGATAGCTGATCAGCACAAGCTCGTAGTACTTTGCTGAGTCCACTGTTTGGTCCACCAGCTTCTTTTTGTGTTCATTGTCTTAAGCACATGCTTTGCTTGGTGCTTTTGGAGAGTGAACATGTGAGGGCTAAATGTCTGCAGGGGCTGCATTACTATGTGGGGCCTCTTGTTTTCTACAAAGCGAGCACAGGCATGATTAAGTTTCTCAGCCAGCAGGGTGTCAGCATGGAGGGTCACAGATGCATTGCTTTTGTGATATGCTGAAGTTCCTGCCACACCCGCCGGGTGTTGTTGTGTTGGAATGGTCCTCTACTTTTATCCTGTAGGCCTCTTGCACAGCTTTGATGTCACTGCACAGGTCTGCTCTAGATGTGCTGTACTGGGTCCTATCACCAGACCTGAAGGATGAGTTTGAGATCCTTAGTAGTGTCAGTACTTCACTAGTCATCCAGGGTTTTTGAGTTCAACAGACCCAGGTGCGCTCATCAAACTTGACAATATCAATGCAGAACTTAATGTAAGACCATACAGTTT
>KV751318.1:11720099-11746020 GCA_001698575.1 Mola mola
CTCCACTCTCTTTGTGCAAAGCAGTCATGCAGCTGAGAGATGGCTGCCTCCGGCCTGGTTTTAATAGGCCTTATATCCGCCATGGTTTTCCTCTTGAAGGGATGCATGTTACCAGTTTACCTTTTTGAGCTGCAATCCACAATTAGCAAAATTAGAACAATAAAGTTTACATGTACTCAGTCTAGAACATACAGTGTGAAATGTTCACTTTCTTAAATACCTGATGAAAAATCAAGATACGCTGTCTCATTAGGCTGGTCTGCTGCCAAGAAAAAAATCCCTCCAGCGATTAGATTAAGTCAGAAGACAGAACCACACACAGTATGATGATGAGACAAACCTTGTGTACTCCCAGTAGTCATCCACTGCTTTCAAAGCTGCTTTATCGAAACCTATGTTTTCCATTGTCAGTAATTCACAGTTGATAGCTGGGGCCTTTTTGTCTTGAACACTAAACACCAGCTTTGAAGTTACCATGGAAATGGTTGCAGGTGTCCCTCTAATGGTTGGTAAATAAACTGCACACACTGTGTCCACATACGTTACAAGCTAGTTAATGTTTCTTTAGCGTTGTACAAACTGTTAATGCAGTCATTTAAAAATTTATCAACGGTTTACCTGGACGTGATATTAAAATATTTTTTTTTCTTGCTCTCTTGTGTCAAAGTAAGGGCGTACGAGCTGTATGACTACATTTCCCAGAATTGCCCGAGCAATGACGCAGGCAGTGACGTTCAGGGGAACCATGACAGTCAGCACAATTGCATGCCTGGAATTTTAGCTACCGCTTTTCACCTGTCGATACCATGAAGTGAGTTGTCGAAATGACCACTAGAGTGAGTACTCACGTGAGCACGGATCTCGGCAGATAACTTTTGCAACGCAGACAGCGACGTGTTCGACATATTTATCCCGGCGACATCCCCGACAGCCCCGGGGCCCCATAAAGCAAGCACCATTCAGCGTCAGCCAGCGGTGGCAGCTGGAGATCCCCGAGCGCCGCGTCTCTTTGCTTCTCCGGATCTTATCTTCCTGCTTCAGCCTCGTGGTAGCTCAGCAGACAACTCACGGGGTTGAATAATCTGTTCTTGGTAAAATTTGAACTTAATATTTGCCTTTTCCGTCCACCGCCAAGTTTTGGCGGAACCAAACAAGCTAACATAAAATGTTAGTGCAGTTGCGAGCAGCTGCTATCAATTATTTCAGAATCAGAATCAGATTTTATTGCCAGGTATGTGTAATATTCAGAAGACAATATTAGGTGTAGCACTATTTAAGTTAAGTAATTAAACTGGATTGTTCACTTTTCGTGTACCATTGAGTTTAATTATGACAAGTTCAGGGGGTCAACGTATTTATAAAGTTGTCAATCAGTGGCTGTGTGCATGTTGTGTTTAAGTTGTTGGAGGGTTTACAGTGTCATGTACAATACCCAATTTATATCTTATCATAGACATCTTTGCCCTAACATTGACATAGCAGGTTTGAGTTCGTTCGCAGGTCAGCCGATTGAGTCTTTCTGTAAACCTCCAAGTTGTTAAACGACGAATGGCAGCTGCTCGAGTCAATGCATTACCTTTAGAGTGGATGTTTGTTTGATTACTGCTGTAGTCGGTGGATTGCTTTAGGGTAGATGTTACAGTGGTTGTTTTGTCACAGTCAATCATTACGTTAGGTATATTATATTTAAACTGTCCCATGGAAAAGTGCAACATTCATTATCTGAAACCACTAAATGTTGTACTTTTCCATACAGCAATGACACAAGTGAATGACAAAGCTCCTCTCGTTTTCATTTAATTTCAACTCATTGATGGAGCATAATGGATTTGATCCAGTTAACTGATATATATGGAAGGCACAGTAAACCATCCTGATGGCCTGTTGGTTTCAGCTGTTGTAGCACTTTGCACAGAAAGCTGTAACTCCAACTTTCTGTTGTTTGTTGTTGTGCATAAAATCTGTGTATCATTCATTGTGTGTTTCGGTTGGTTTCTTTCAAATTCACAGCAAGTTGACTTATGTAATTTTATTGTTTGAAAAAAAAAAAAAACTAAACTAATTTTAACCCATGTAAGTTTGAAAGATGTTACCAGAGCTACAATGTTCAATTGATTAATTGATTAGTCGACTGAAGGGAAATAAATCAACATCCATAATGATAATCAAATAATTGTTTCAGTTCAAAGCACAGTAATTAAACATTTGTTGGTTCCAGCTTCTTAAATGTCAGGATTTGCTGCTTTTGCTGCTTTTCTTTGTCATTTCTGGCAGTAAATAGTCTTTGGGTTTTTAACTGCTGGTTGGAGTACAGAAGCAATCTAAAGATGTCTGTTTTGGTTCTGAAAAAATGTGATGAGCATTTTCACATTTTTTTTTTTTTTTTTTTTTTTTTTTTTTTACAATTTATAGAGTAAATGATTAATTGATTATTTGTGAAAATAATTGAAAGGTTAAAATTTTTTGTTTACACATTTTAAATTTGGGCTGTGCTAGAAATGTTTCGTTGCTGCTTATAAGACGCTAAAGGTTGCACTACTTATAATAGTGATAGTTGGTAGTTTCAACTGTTACTATCAAGATGTCTCTACACTTGCTCTGTCTTTCCCATCCAGCTCTTTTGAGCTGAGTAGCACCAAGGTCATTGGAAGTGTTCATGTTTGTGTGCATGTGTGTGTGTTTGGATATATACTGGGATGAATAGCTAAACGATTCAGTTACATTTCTTTTCATAATTAATTCCCTCGTTCACTGTCCCCTCTTTGACCTCAATAGGAAGTGACACTCCCACACCCAAGGGAGAGAGAATGAACTTGGTGACAAAACTGTTAAATGAGAAATGAAAGTCCAATTTCCCTTGTATGTGCATTTTGCAGTCTATTTGTCAATCAAATCACCTTTGTGCAGATGGAATGAAAAATCCAACGCCCTCTTGGCCTTTGTGTGTTGCCAAGTCTCTGATCTGGAGCTGCAAAGTGGGTCTCTTGAAACTTAAACTGTTAAAGAGCTTTCATGGCTAAGAGGGCTGAAAAATGTGTGTTGCTGAATGGGCTATTGTGCGCCCTGACCCAAAGCCTGTCTTTAATAATAGCTAAATGGTCTCTGTGGGATGTCCCCACAAGCTCTTTGCTAATAATGATGAATGCTAAAGCCATAAATCAACCAAACTTTTTTCCTATTTTTATGGCATGGCAGCACTGCAATTAGAATGTATAATCTTTGAAATGCTTCCTTTGTTCTTCTCTATTTGTTCATTTTTGTGCATCATGTTATTCCTCCAGCACAGTCAACCATGCCTGTGGACCCCCTGACTGAATGCGCAGTCACTGCTGGTCTTTTGGAATGGACCTCTTGCATCTGAAACCCTTCTCCAAAAACCCCTGATTGTTGGCATCAACTACCTTTGGTCTCCACGTCCTTGTTTCTGCTGCTGTTCAAAATTTTCTCACCTCCTCTTAGGAGGAACGGCCTGCTTCATTGGTTAAGGAAACTTCTTCGGCTGTATGTGTACCAGTCAAACTAAGGTTTATTGAAGTTAACGTGAGTGAAGCATTGAATCTAAAAATGCTTTGCAGTGGACTATGACATCTTCTCCATGGGAAAGAATAAACAATCACTGTGTAAAAGTATATCCAAAAAAATAGCTTCAGCCTGAAACAGGGCCGCTCCAGCTCCCTCACCCCTTTGCCACACATATTACCATGCTGGGTGCACTCCTGCGGAGGAACATGTCTCAGAAGCTGAGTGTACTGCTGCTGGTGTTTGGCCTGGCGTGGGGACTTATGCTGCTGCGCTACACTGTGCAGCAGCCTCGCCATCAGAGCAGCGCTGAGTTACGTGAGCAGATCCTGGACCTCAGCCGGCAATACATCAAGGTCCTGACAAAGGAGAACCACAATGCATTAGGTGGGCTGCAGGGAACCTCTATGGCTGGTTATGGTAAGCAGTCCAGAAAAAGTTAGGGATTTCACTCTGAGAAAATTTTTGCCCAGCACTTATTTGTATTTGATTTTCCTTTTCGTCCTCTTGCACACAGCTGATCTGAAGAGGACTATAGCTGTGATACTGGATGACATTCTGACAAGGCTGGTCAAGCTTGAAGGGAAAATTCAGCTGGTGGCCAATGCATCCTCAGCAAACACCTCCCACACAGCAGGGGGCGTCCTCGCCTTCGCTCCTGCCCAGCAGAAATCCTCAAAGAAGGAGACACCTGGCAACCACTTAGGGGCATCTCGCCTTCACCCTCACGCACCTATTAGGCCTCTGCCACATTAATCAGCATAGTCCTGGTAGATAAATTGATTTATTTTTTTAGTTTGGATACATTACGGACTATTTATCACTGATGTAAGAGCATCAGATGAATGAAAAGCAATAGTGAGATGTGGATATTGCAGACATTTGGAAGGTCTCTCAGAACAAGAAGACTTCTTTATGCTATATCCTACCACATGCTTATATTTTGCTGTAACTATTCTGCATTGTTAAATATTTTCTGTTCATTTAGCTCCAATTTTTGCCTTTTTTATAATGCTGTGTTTGAGACTGTTAAAGCAAGTGCAGAATTATAATTGCTCTTGGAACTGAAGTTGTGTCATAAAAACGGATAAAATGCTTCCCTATTTACCTGGCTATTTTACAAAACTTTTTCAGCATAACAGAAAACTGAACTTAAAAGTAGAACCACGTAGTTTCGAAAGCTTGAATAGCTGACTGCTACACCTCAGTTTTTATCTGATTCATTTGCTAAATATTGTACATTTAGGAAGATTCTACTTTGATTGTACAAATATAGTTTTTAAGGATAATTATATACTGCATTTCACCTTGGATGGATAATCCAAAGAATGTTTTTGCCCTCCATTTCAATAGTGCATTACTGTATTCAGTCAACAAAAACAGTTTGAGGTTTATGGAGTTTATGATGGGATGACGCCTGTAAACATGAGCATGTGTTTGCGTTGTCACTGTTGATATCAAGTGGTTCCCTGACCTGCTGCTTAGAAATATGGGTGTGGATCAGATTGAATGTACTGTTTAATCAGTCTTTAGCCCTTTTATTGCTGTTAAGTCATCTGAAATACTGCTCAGACTTGTTCAGGGTTCATGTTACACTGTGATTCTAGAGATATTTTACACAAAAGAGAAAAAATGGGCACATCCAACTTTGAATTTAAGGATATCTAAGGGTGTGGAATATTCCTTTTTCCAGACATTTCTGATGGTCCCAATGTTTATCAGTATTGGGATTGGATGGGATAATGTTAATGTGAGTGGTACACATTAAAAGTATGAGCCAAAAAAGCCTTATACTGTTGCTTATATATTGCAAAATGTATATTAAGGCTCCTGGACTGAATTTTCAAAATGTGATTTGACTGTCCACAAATGAGTGAGTTACTGATGCCACAAATGTAATTTGCTTCATGATGCTTAAATACAAAAAGTGGTAAGTCATGCGGCGGCTGTGAGATAGCTTTACTAATAAACCAACGTCATGGAAAAGTAAGGCGATGTTTCAGATTCTCATCTTCCACAAAGTAAATGTGATCAAAGAAACATGCCGTCAGGGGATCATATCATCATCACGTAGCCTCATGTGTCCGACAGTACAGTAAATCGTGTTTCTTGTATCCAAATATTCAGCGAGTTGATGCCAAAAAATGTTCAGTTCTGATTTTGGTCTATTCATGTGTTGGTGATCCTGCTGCAAAACCTTGTAGTAGACACAATTTAGCTTCATATTCATGCTTTAACCCTGCTAGAGAGCTGGAAAGCAACATTACTGGAGTGCTTTGTTGGGATACTTATCCTCGCGTGTTTCAGGTTTATCTCTATACTGAACAACACTCTAAAGGAAGATTTTCCATATTTTGTCATTGTCTAATAAAAAATAGGAGTCACATGTCAATAGCATGTGACAGTTGTAACACTGAGTAGAGGATTTCTCCCTGATGTGGGACAGTGTAACCCTTGAAGAGTTTCAATGCAGTGCTTTAAAAGTGGAGGCTCTTTCATTGTGTTCTATTATTTAAGATATTGCAAGTCTTCTGCCTCCACGTATGCTCACTTTGGAGAAAAAAAAAGTCAGGTCCTTTGCAGCGTTGTAAAAAGTACCCCTTGAGTACAATTAAAGATATGTTGAAAAATCACTTTGGTAAAAGTGAGAGTCATCCAAATGGATAGTACTTGAGTAATAAATGTCTTATATTAAATGTACTTCTAAAATAAAAAGTAATTTTTAGCAGTTAATGTATTCAAGATAAGATAAAACATCAGTCTTTTTTTCACAATGGGGGAAATTTGGATTTTACAGCAGCAACAAAAAACACTGACTCTGGACATCGATCAGCAATATATCAATAAAAAAAAGTTATTTGCATTATTTAAAAAAGCACCAGTAGCCGTTTCTATGGATTAAAAATGGAATATAAATGATTTAAAAAGGAAAGATCAGTGGTGTCTACAGATAGAAAAAGATGTATAAATACTATGTACAGATATATAATAGCATATTGCATTTCAGTGACTGACTTCAGTTGTGTGAGATCCACTAGGAGTCATGCTGATTATAAAGTCTGACAACAGCAGGATATGTACAGATATTTACAGGTCACATACTCATCATCACATCCAATACTGAACATTATTATTGGTGATGGTGATCAGAATCAGTTTTTATTTCATTTAACAATATTATTCTGACCGCCAATAATAAAAATAAATTAATCTTAAAAAGCACTGTTTTGGCTCTGACGCAGCCTCTTATCCGCAAAGTAAGTAATAACTTCATTAAATACATTTGGTGGAGTAGAAGTACAATATTACCTAAAAAAAACTTTAATGGAGAGGGAGGTTAAAGTAGCAGAAAGGGGAAAAAAAACTCACATATATGTTTTTAGTAACAAACACAAAAGTTGTACTGTATACCAGTGTATATACATTTTTAAAATTTATATTCTTATTCCTTTTGTCGCTTTTCGCGCTGCCGTGACCTGTGAATTTCTTTGATCATGAAGTATTTTCTATGACATTAAAGACATAATTTGATGACACGGGAAAGTACTGAACTACAAGTACCCGCCGCCGCGGACTATGAAGAAACAAAAAGCATAAATGGATTGAAACTGTTTGCAGAATCGTCCTGCGCCGGTGCCGTGAGACGTTCACGTGCGTCGAGGTTTTGCGTCGCGGCAGGCGACGGGAGGTGACGTCAGATTCCGCAGTACATAAACATACACACACGTTTAACGCGCCATCTTCCCCTCCAAAATTAAACTATTACACCGCGTTGTAGTCCGTTCAGACGCCCTCCCTGGTCGTATCCGCGCTGAGCGATGAGTGACGTGGAGGATGGGAATTGTGAAAGACGGGTAAGTGGTTCCGTCGAACGATATCTATGTCTTTCTTTTCCTTCCTTATCTCTCTCTCTTTCTTGCCCTCCGTGCGGCTGCCCAAAGAGGACGGCCAGGCAAATTCACGCGTAACGAGGGCTCACATTGCGAGCTAAACCTCGCTCGGCGCTCGCTTTCGAGCCACGAGAGGAGGAGAAGCGTTTCGGGTTCGCGTCCAGCGCACAAAGCTCCGAATTATTTTTGGAAGCGGCGGCGCTGAAGTTAGGTTCCGATTCGCCGTCACCGAGGCAGTTAAGGGAAGGTGGACGTCTCAGAGCTGCACGTGTTCCTGTTGTCAGGGTGTCTCAGGTGAGGCTTCAGCTGTCCACAACTCGCCTGTATCGGTGCTGGTATTTATGATAACTCATCAAAAGGAGATTTCACTGCGTTTACATCCAGGCCACTCTGGACCTGAGCACCTGAGAGGTTCTTCCTGACAGTTTCATTGGTGTGAAACCTTTTATTCCATTGAATATGTTGGATCACATTCGTATCTATTGTCGTCTAAAACTACTCCACAGTTCTAAGTAATGTGGTCTTTGAGCTGGACCTGGTCCACTGAGCCCTGGATGTGGATCTCCGTCCCTGTTATGGCTTTACGCTGTCACAACAGTAACCGTATTACTAGTGCAGCTCGAAAAAATTAAAATGTCCTGATTTTTTTTTTTTTTTATCAGTTATTTAAGAGAGTGAACATATGAGTGAATATTCTAGACGCATCATATGAGAAGTAAAATGTTTCAAGGGACTTACAGTTTCGATTTGGGTTTTTCTAGATAAGTTGCATGTGGATGCTGATCGCTGAGATGAAACTGCTGAAAGCATTAGTTGAAATGAAGAGCCAGAAAAACCACCAGCTACGCTGTAATTTGTCAAGTGACAGTAGTAGCAAGTACAAAGAACTGCAGTAAAATTAATCTAAAAGGTGATTGTTCAAAATGCTAGAATCTAAACTTTAATACTTTCCAAAAATGAAAGTTATCAAAATAACTGCAAACTAAAGAAGTGCAAAAGAGATGAGAGAGAGACAAACAGGAGGAACGGAGAGGAGGACGAAGACAGGGGAAATGATGTCTTTTATGTTACATAAAAGACTCAGCTCATCATCAATGAAATTCACGCCACAGCAGTGCCACAGAAGACAATAATCAAGTGAAAAAGGAAAAATATCACACTAATACACAAGCTGTAATGTCCTCAATGAGTCGAACATTTTGATAGTTGAATGGTTTCAGTTAGTGAAAAGATGTAGGAGGAGCAGCCTTCCCAAATCATGATAATAAAAGAACAGAATAACAGGAGACTACATACACAATACAGCATCCACGCTAATTATGGTGTGTAGCTCAGAAATAATAAACATATCTCAAAATTTGGATGTGGATTTCAATCAACATTATGGTTCTATGCTGTCTCAACAGGACCTGATTACTAGTGCATTAAAAAAAATCTGAATATTGTGATTTTACATCAGGTATTTTTAAGAAAGTGAAACATAATATATTCTAGACTCGTTAAACGTAAAATAAAATGTCTCGCGCATTTTGCTGTTTTAAATCTAATAATTATGGCCTACAAACAATATCAAAATATTATAATTATTTCAATGAACCCCTGTAAGCTATCATCAGATTTTTAGAAGGCTTGAAATATGTCAATATATGAAAATTTTTACATTTTTTTAATGAAATAACGAGAGCTGTCCCTTTGCACTAGTATATTAAGTAAAAACAATTAAATTTCCCTTTAAGTTTCCCCTTAACTGTCGGAATCTGAAGCTAACTTCAGCGTCGTTTCTACATGAGCTGTGTCCTGTTGGTAGCATGTCTCCTTCAAACAGACTCTCCTGTAAGAGGTCACAGGGGTTTGACCTTAATTATATGCAATTTGCCTTATTTTTACTTTTGTCACTTGAGTGTATACCATTAGACTCACCTTTGGCGCACGGTGTGATTCATTTGTGTGTTTATCGGTGCGAATTGATTCAGCAACTGTCCTCAGCCTCTCATTCTTTCCATCTTTCACCTTCTAATTTGACCAAATGAACCTCTGCAACATCAATCATCTAAGCTCCTCACTTAATGTAGCATAAACTGACGTCATTTTATTAATTTCTTTGAGTAAATTTCAGTGTTATTTTCCATTTTTGAGATATACTCCATTTCTTAAGCCAATGATCTGAATTTTTATTGAATGTTCTTTTTTCATTAAGGTTATTGATCGTGAAGGATTTGAAGAGTTTTATCCAAGAGTGATGAAGAAAAATTTCAAGATAAAAGGAGGCTAATGAAAACATGTACAGAACGTAGAAGTGGGAAGGGAGGAAGTGTGACGGAAGAATGGTGTCAGATAGAAGCGCTTGCACAGTAATGACTAAAATGAGAACTGGTGTCAGTGTGGGTGAAGAGAGAAAAACAGACCCGGAATCAGAAAATGAGAAAACTGAAAAAAGAAGAACGAAGAAGGATAGAAATCCTCAGAGAAAGGAGTAGCGTGTAAAGAATCTGGAAGAATGAATGTGACCCTAGGTTAAGTAAATATGCTTGTTGTGTCACAAATGTGTATTGTTTACAATGCTCCCTTATGTAACGTGGAAATGCATGTCTTATTTCTTCGCTTGATGGCCCAGGTGAACATGAAACTAAAATGCCATGAACATTTGATTGATTTACACAATTAATAACAGACCACATTGTAAAATACATATTTATTGAATTTACAAGATTACTGACTCTTTCCTTCACAGTTCATATATATAAATATATACTGTATATACAGTGTATGCTGTACATTATAGTAATGAAAAATACATTCCTACACTGTGTTTAATTGTTTTTTGTGATGTTTAAAGACATTAAATGATTCAGTGTCCCCGAGAAAGTTGTTAACATGCTGCTGTGGCAACAGGGATCACGCTCCCTATCTAAATCGGATCGCGGGAGTCCAGCTCGGGTCAAGTCGGAGAGCAGGTCCGGCTCTCCGAGCCCATCGAGGGCCTCCAAACGCTCTGAGTCCAGATCCCACTCTCGGTCAAAATCTAGGTATGTTGTGTGGGAAGTTATGGGATCCCATCTTACTACAGACAGCTAAATGTTGGGGGTGGGAATAGGCCAGACGGGCTGATCACGCTGCCGGCAAAAGTGGCACAGATGTTGATTGTCGGCGTGCTCTCTGTTTTTGTTTCTTTGGTTGACTGCATGAACAGCACAAGTTGCATGAAATTTGCTAGTTAAATTTGGAGAATTGGATGAAAAGTGGGAGACAGATGGTTACAAGTTCCTGTGGGGAGAGTCCTGTGTTTTTATTAGTTGCTTTCTTGTATCACAACAAAACATGCAGGACTTAAATACCTACACTGCTGATTCATTCGTTTAAATGCTGTCGTTCCATCGATATCTATCTTCTGTTCAGTGGCATGTTTGTAAATATGGGGTCACGGTACAGATCTGTTCACACTGGCGTCAGACACGTCACATTAGAGGAACAGAACCGAGGAAACAATCAGAATCGGGTCACTTTTTAACTGCTGCCCGCGTGTAGTCTCAGCAGATGTTTTCTGGCCCTGTAAATAAATTTGGTATCTTCTCTTGTGGGTCCCTTCCAGGTCTCGTTCTAGGCGGCATTCAGACCGCCGCTATAGCCGTTCACACTCTCCGTCCTATTCCCACCGGAGGAAGTCCCGCTCCCCTTCCTACAGTGCAGAATGCTGCAGGAGGAGGAGCCACAGTACTTCTCCTGCGTCGACCCGGCGCCGTCACACTGGCAGCAGGGTGAGTGTTAGCAGATCAAAGGATAGAGCAGTACAAGTACCATAAGCTACAGAGAGAGAATGAAATGACACCTAATGGATGCATGTACTCATTTTTAACGTGTTTTTGTGAGATGATCTTTTTTGCTCATTCTTCCACATGTCTACTCAGCGTGAATATAAGCCATACGATTTGTTAGTCATGCTCAATGTTCGGAGTTGAAGGAAGTCATATCTGTTAGAAAACTTCACATACGGTACAACTTGAAAAACCAGAATAATGATTTTTTAACATATCTCACTGTCTCAGCAGTTTGTCGTATAGGGATAAGTCACTGTAGTCAGATATAGCAAAAGGCAGTGTGTATTCAATATTCTGATGCAGATCTTGAGTTGAAATATTACAGTCAGTAACGAGGTTCCTATGATTTTAGTGAATAGTTTGAAGTTTGAGGTTGAGAGCAAGTGAATTTCTCCTTTTTTTGTACAGAGGCGTAATATTTCATACAATTGTTGCTAATGCTGTGGGAAACCACCATCAAAGGACATTTAATAACCCCTTTATATTAATCTTCCCTTCCTGTCATTATGTCAACAGAGCCATGACTTGACAAAGGAAGCATACGGTCATGGCGGTGATGCTGATGTTAGGGTATGTGGACCTGCTGACACTCTTTGGGCTAAAGTGATGTATGTGTGTGGGTGGAAGGTGCTGCTTAGTACTGGATGGGGAATCAACAATAACAAAAATGGAATAAAAGTGGTATATTCAGACAATGGTGCTCGTTTGCAGCCAGAGGCATACTCATCAGATATGATATTCTTGTTTAAATTACTTTATTTACTACTTGAATACATATGATTTTAGGTCTGTATACACTTTGTTTGCATTTTATATTATACGCTGTATGTGTTTCATTATGACAACAAGTCAAATACATGTGTAGTAGACAGAATGACAGATCTTTCCTGTAAGAGGGTGACATTTTTTTTACAGGCCGCTTTGATCAAACCACTGAGCGAAAGTAGAAGATAAAACATGTTTGGATAAACTACATTGGGGTACAGTAATAAATCAGGACAGGTTGTAGTATTTTAAACTATTTGTCTTGCAGCACTGCCTATCATGTCATGTCATACTGTTTATAGTGCATGCTTGCCTCAAGAGTACCATATGTTAGTGCCAAGTCAGAGCAAAGAGCCAAATGAAATGATTGTCATTGTGTTATTAGCCCAAGGGCATCTTTTGTGAGCTCTTATTAAAGCTGTCATAGTTTACCCACTGAGCATTTACTAATGAGACTGGTACAACTGGCAATTTTTGTAGGGAATGCTTTTGATAGCTGTTGTAAAAAGGTCTATTAATGCTTACCTGTTCAGTAAGTTTAATCATGAGACAGCAGAGAGCAAGTATTCATTTACTTGGAATAGTAGCTCCTAAAAAAAAAAAAAAAAAAAAACCCCAGACAGTAAGCAGTCAATATATATTGATGTCTTTAAAAGTTCTAAATGAATTAATCTAGTTTGTTTTCTTGACAAAGTTTTCTCCATGCTTGGGAAAAATGCACTTATACTGTCAGTGTGCCCGGGGCATTTAACATGTACACTGGCGAAACGTGTTTTACATACTAAATCCAGAAAATGGGTACGTGAAGCATCTGATGGATGGACTCTGACCCTCACTGTCGACCTTTCCAGGCGAACCCCGATCCCAGCACATGCCTTGGGGTGTTCGGCTTGAGCCTGTACACCACAGAGCGCGACCTGAGGGAGGTGTTTTCACGCTATGGTCCTCTGGCAGGGGTCAATGTGGTGTATGACCAGCGCACGGGGCGCTCCCGTGGCTTTGCCTTTGTTTACTTCGAGAGGCTGGAGGATTCCAAAGAGGTACGGGAAAATGTTGTGGTTTCACTTGTCGTGAAGATAGCCAATTCATCTCTCATGAATGAGGCTCATTTGTTTTTCTGTCTTTTTGATGAAGTTAACTGCATTCACATGGTGTTTAGGGTGAAGAGTTCCCTGATTGTGACTGACTTTGAAGAGAGTTTGTGACAAGTAGGACTAAGGAGTACTGTCTTAAAGCCTTAAAGTCGCCATTTCCCCCCTTGAACCCTGTTTGGATAAGTTAACAATGGTTCATAGCAATTACATGTTGGGCAATATTTTAAAATAGTAGTTCACACAAGTTTGAAGATTAAGATAAACCCTTTCGTTTTTTATTTGGGTGTGATTACATGACAACACCACTAGATGTCTGCCTTTCCACAAATTCCCTCACCATGCAGTCATACATCCCATAAGAGGGGGTTGTACAGTGTAATGTGAGTGGGCCTGAAATAAAGCATTTTTAACAAAGATTAGTCTGATAACAACTTTTGTCTTTTTTTTTTGCGTTTCCTAGGCAATGGAGCGAGCCAACGGCATGGAGCTGGACGGGAGGCGCATCCGAGTGGATTATTCCATTACCAAACGGCCCCATACCCCCACACCAGGAATCTACATGGGCCGACCAACTCAGTAGGGTTAACACTAATGTCAGATCAGTTTCCTCAACTCACTGTGTGGCACTGGATATTGATCACATGGTCATATCAGTTTTATATCACAGTGTGCCTCCTCCCTTGGATTTGTGATCTCTAACTATTTGTATCAGTTTTGACATGGCCCTGTGTTTTTTCAAGAGCTAGAAAGCCTGAAAGTCACGGCCTTTTTTATTTCCACAGCAACAGCGGGGGTGGGGGTGGTAGCAGCAGGAGGGGGAGAGACTCGTACTTTGACCGTGGCAGCTACGACCACTATGACAGATACGACGAGTACGACTACAGGTACAGGTGAGCGATAATTTGGGAGCACGAGGCCAGTCCTGCACTGTTAGGTGCAAGAAAATGCATTAAATTGTCTCTTTGCAGTCGGAGACGCGCTCCATCACCCTACTACAGTCGATACAGGTCTCGCTCACGGTCTCGTTCCTACAGCCCACGTAAGTGTGAAGACAAATGCATACAATAGAAAGCTCGCCTCCCTGCATCTGCTGTAGTCTGCATATTGAAACACAATCATGCTACTTGATCACTACAGAAGGCAGGTTGATTTTTATCATTGATGCACTAACGTTTGACTAACACACGTCATGTTTTCTCATTTCAGGGCGGTACTAGGTTGCTTCTTCCAGCGTTCAGCTTCCCTTCAATAATTGCTGGACTGTGATTCATCAATGTGTTTCTGAGGGGAACATTTCGAATTAGCATTTCTATATCAACATAACTCTTATGTTTGAGATAGTTCTTGTTTACATGCAATAAATGTCTGAATTTCTAGACATTTAGATTCATGTATGTGGAGTGTGAGCAGAGAACTTCGCTTGCTGAGCAATGATGCCATTATGTCTGTCAGGTGATCATTAATAAGATTTCTTCAGAATGATGCTTGAAATGAGGAAGGAATAAAAAGTAGGTTTTAAAGGTGACACTACAGCCTGTGTTTAGTGAAGATTAGGAGACACCAAAACGATGACAGATTGATCTCAGTATTGTCCATCTGAGTGTACTGGTAAGTAGCAGGTAAATTGGGCATCAAAATGAACTCCTCCCAGCAGTCCATGTTTGGTTCTCTGCTCACATCCAGTCCCTGTTGTTTTTTTTTTTTTTTTAATGATTTGAGTTTTACCAGAGTTTTATTATCACGTTTAATTTTTTTTTCTTTATATGCAAATACAAATATATGTAAAGTCCAAAGTTTGTAATGTTGTTTCTCTCACTTTTATTATGAAGTTGGGCTTCAGTTGTACAGGTGGGAGTTAATACTTATGAGTGGGTGGGTGAGGTGGGAAAACAAGCTTATAGTGTTTCATGGAATGAGACCATTGCCAATTAGTTATGCATGATGGTTTTAAATGTATACGAACGTAAAGAAGTAGTTGATCTGGAGCCATCTTTTTGAAACCACAATAGAAAAAGATGAGTTTTCTCTCATTCTGGCTGCACAAATGAAAACATGCAAAGGACATTTACCAAGCTTTTATTGGTTGGCTTTCATTGCGTAAGATGCAAAGTTCACATGTGAGAAAAAGACTTAATAGATGAGTATTCTTCAACTGCACATGGTTTGTTCGGAGGCACCCAAGTAAACATTGTAGTGAGAAAAAAAAGCATGTTTTGAGTTCAGAATTCCTTATTTAAAGTCACTTTGATAAACCTTAACTTAATGACATTACCAAGGCACTGACTTACAGACAAAATGACAGAATATAGCAAAGTTAAGAAAATCAATCACATTTCAAACAACCTCAAACTGCATCAGCATAAAATGATCAGTTTGTAAGACACAGGTTCACACACTTGACAAGATCATGAGGCTGAGTGTCTAATCACAAGGAAACCGGACAGAATGGAGGTCACTATCTGTACACCTTAGTCCCAATCATAAGCCTGCAATTCAAAGGAGGTTAATAATCACTGCTGACATGTCATTGGGGCCCCATTCATACTGAAGCTCCAAGGTAATCACTTGTTGGAAGGATACAAGGGTCAAAGTATGAGGTCTTTCTCGATAAAGTTTCAACACTCCAAAGCATCTTTATCCAAGATTTTTGTCAGTCAAAGGAAATCGCCGGTATTCCATGTACAGGTTTGAGTGATAAAATCTGGAATTGTTCACTACTACTTAGTAGAGATATGGTGCAGACTGAGGGAAATCCCTTGATTTAACAGTTAAACAAAGTTTTGTTGTGATGTTAGAATTTCTCTCTCTTCACTGAATTCACACATTTACACAGAGGTGACGGCGAGGTACGTCGACCAATACAGGCTGAGCAGTTGTGGACAGAACATGACGATACATTCGCACCAATGGGATTCCATGCAGGGACCATCTCACTTGTAGAACCTGGACTTACACTCAGAAAGACAGACAAGTGTCTTACTTTCTGCATCAGTGAAAGGAAAAGATCAAGGGCAATCTGACGTGGTGGCTTGAAGAAAGAAGTCCACACCTGGTTAACAAGAAAGAAAAGATGAAACCAATCACCGCTGCACAATGCATTCAGATATTATACAAAGTAATACCACTTGAAACTTTTCTCAGTTAACTTCATGGTGCAGTTGTGCTGTTGAGGGTCTCTAACAGAACCAAACATAGCTTTCATATCATGCATTTGTGATAAACTGAGGATTCACTTCTAAAAAACAGGATTAACAGCCCCATACGTATGTGTTTTCTATATGGTCTGGGCTCAGGATGGCCGTTGGGGGCAACGGCTGAGCCCTTTAACTCTTGAGTTGTTAATGCTTGAGCTGTAAACATGAGGGGAACGTAGCGTTCAGGGTCCTAGATGATACAGATGTCTCCTGACCCTCTATATAATTTTTAAGTTTACGTAAAGTTCTTGATTATTAGTAAATTTTGTCTTTGGGAGGTTAAATGCATTTATTTGTTTATTTGTTGACAAAAAACTCTTTCCTGTGCATGAAATGTGTTTCATTGTCTTCTTTTTAAATAGTAGACTAGTTTGGATTTACATGATAAAATAATTCATCACAAATTTAAAAACTATTTGAAGTTTGATTAATTATCACAAGTGATTGGTGTTGATTTGCTTAATAACATAGCACAGGTTTTAATATAAACGGACAGTCCGGGCAGGAGAAAAGTGCATTTACGCTGCCATCACTAAGTTATTTCTGCTTCAACCCTGTTAAAACCACTTCAAAAAATATGTATTTCTTTGATGAAATTAATTACAAAAATCATTAGGCTGACAGAGGATCACCTTTACCTTAAGTTAATATTCACAAACTATAAATAACAGCTAGATTTTACATTAGATTTTACAGAATGCCTTCCACCAAAGAGACTTCACTATGCAGTATATTCCAGATTGAACAAACCATGTACTTTATTTAGCAATAAACATAAACTATTTTTAAGTGAAAACTTGTAAAAACAAACTCTGCATCTCTCTCTCTCTCTCTTTAAATAAACCAGTATAATTACTCATTTGAGTTGTTTCAGTGTAGCAAAAATAAGTGCAGTAAACCTCAACCAAGATGCTGAAACCAGTAAACAACAACAACAGCCAAATGGGAAATATTCCTATGAGAGACAAAGCTACATAAAGAGCTGCAGCAGTTCGTAACAAAGTCTGCAAATATTCATCTCACTGTGCGTGAATACACCCACTTTCATTAAACTTTTGTACAGCATGAACATTTGCTTATCTTATCAAATCCTGAACAACAACAAAAATCTCCACATCTCAAAAAAATACAGATGTTTTCTTCAAAAATTAGGATTTGGTAGAAATAATGAAACATTAAAATAAATAGGACTTAAAGGCTATTTCTGTTACACACAATGCAGAGTTTGAATAAAGGTTATTCAGGCTTTAATGAGAGGATTTGCAATTAAACAATTATTTTACTAAAATAAATGTGGGGAGAGTAGCAGCCTGGTAAAACTAAATAGTTGTGACGGAAGAGGCCATACGTTTGGCTTGTTTCAAAAGCTTTTCTGAGTTGTTTTTAATCAAAAAAAGAGATCAACTATTTCTCTAGAAATATCCCAGCATTTAAATCCTCTTTTCTACGATTTGTTGATCCAGGGTGAGTGTTCTAATTTGCAGAATTTGACTTTTGTTTGAGAGAACAAAAAAAAAAAGTGCAAATGACGAGAAAGCAAGACAAAAAAAAAAAAAACCCTTCTAGAATTCTTCCTCAAAAATAGCCAATATCTGACATATTTTACCAGCCAATATTAACTAAATTCATAGGTCAACTCTCGAAAAGAAATGTTTTTTGGCATAATGATGTTTTGAAGGGGCACAAACCGCCATTTTCTGTGGAGATGAAGGGTGTCACCCCACCAGGACAGTCTGTGGAGAAAACACATCCCTTGATTGTTTTTTGGAGCCTGCGTGCAACTTCTGGATGCAAACAGAAAACATACAGGCCTTTTTTCTGGACTCCAAAAACACGCAAAGGCGTGCATTTACACCGATAAGGACATTTTGTTTCCATGAGTCACTGTAAGGTTCTAGATTCTCCTCAACATGGCGTTCACCACTGTGCTCCCTGAATCTGTCCGAAGCGGTCAACCAGTGGATTTAATGGTTACAACTCAAGTGGAAAGAAAACATTATCAAAAGAATCGAATCGCCTGGCAAGAAATAAAAAATAAAGCAATCTCACCGGAAGACAGAATCCCTTGATTCAGTGTAGCCTAAAGGGGTTTGTGAAAGAGTCTTGCGCTTGGCGACGTAGACACTCATCTTGGAGTGAGGCCAGCAGCTCAAAGTTGGGCTATAAGCTGCGTTTTACTTAAACAATCTACTCCCCCTCCTCTCACTCCCCCCTCTCTCTCTAGAAATATCCCAGTCTATCTTTAACCAGATCGATTATGTCAGCTCTTCATCCTGCACTGACACTAACCGCAGCAGTCTTCCCACATAGTGTGCAGTCTAGTCTGAAACTTTATGTCAGTTTGCCCCTATGGAATTTGTCCATAGCGATGTGTCCTGAAAATAGGGGCGGGGACACTTTCTGTACATTCCTCAGCGATACATTCACCACTACTCCTCCTGCAGAGTCTGCAGCCACGGGGGCACACGGGTTGCAGCCATGCATCAGTTCATTTAAACCAACGCAAAAACAACAACAACAACAACAACAAAGAGGGAGGGAGTCGGGCGAGCGCTCACACTACTGCAATCTATACCTTTCATGCACAAAACTTCAACCTGCGAGGCGCTTTCCGGCAGGAAGGGCGCATCCGCAGTGAGTGCCTGCGTGTGCGTTTAAGTTGAGCTTGAAGTCAGTAACGACAAATGGTGTGGGTTACAAAAAATTGTATGAGCCGAACTAGGCCGAAGGGGGGCCTTACGTTGGTCCGTATGTAAATAATCTACGCACCAAATCGCGGTGAAAAGTTATTTCAAAACGTTTCCGCAGTTCAAACCTGACAGTAATCATAAGGCGATTAGAGTAAGTATAAGAGGACACCAAAAGTCAATTTTGATGGGTCTCTTTCATTGTTATTTTCATTTAACCCCACTTAAATGTGCGGTCCACGAACATAAACACAGCCCAAAACTTCGTGTAAAGTTGACAATAGTTTCAAGAACTGCAGCGGGTTCGGCTCCGAACTCGCGTTTCGTTGCGTCTCTGCGGTTTATGACAAAGCCCTGCACCGGAACCATGGGCAGAATGCATAATTGGCGCGCTGATTCATATAGAATTTTCGAGCCGAGGAGCCAATGAATGGGCGCGTTGAGGCCGAGCCAGCGGCAGTAGTACGGAGCGGGTCTGCGGACCTCTGATTGGACAGCCGCGCCGACCAATCACAACCCTCTGTGTGTTTGTTCAGCAGCAGAGGAGAAGACTCACTGAAAGTGCTGTGGCCCCAGTCTGAGCCAGTGGCCGAAGGGCGCACTAAACCAACACTGCCTTTGTAACCCGCTTTATGCACACCTAGGCTCATTCATCAGCAAACACCGCGGGGACACAGTACTTTCATTTCTGCTCGAGGCAGGGCTTTGTACACTGGCAAGTGCTGGACTGCTCTGAAGGTAGCAACCACAAAAAAAGCCCCAAAACTTTTCAAACACTCCTCTTTCCTGCAGAAGTGCAAAGTTCCAGAGCCCAACTCTATGGCTCAAAAAAATAATACCTTATATGTTGGCTGCAATGAAAAATGTACACTTAACATAGGCAAAATGTATTTAAGATCATTCTAATATGTAACTTTGTAATATTAGTTTCTAGTTACAATTCAGCATTGGAATTATCGCTTGTAACTCTTATAGAACAACCCATTTAACATGATTATTCATGTAACGTGATTATGGGAATTGAAGGTCCAGCAGAATTCATATTGCAAATTATACAATAACCTGTGCTGAGCATTGGCCACATGTAAACACCAAAATAGCCTGGACCCTCAATCCAAAGATACTTGGATTAGAGGTGAATTTAAATATAATAGATGGGATGAATATAAATCAATACAGTCAGCCATATCCATACAATTATCATAATGCTTTTCTAAATACTAAAAATATTTTTTATGGAACTATTTTAGTGCTAGGTCATCGTTTAGTAGGTCATCGATAAAGAAGCAGGATGAATTACAGCCTCCAAAATCTCTTACTCTTACAATAGTTTATACAAATTCATTATGCAGGATTGTTGTATTAGTGGCTTTAGCTTGAGGTGCATCTGATAGAGGTCCATAAATATGTGTACAGTAACCATTTTTTTTTTTAAATAATTTTGACTCTGTACACAACCACAATGAATCAATCAAGATGTGAATAAAGTGTAGACTTTCAGCTTTAATTCGGGGGTTTTAACAAATATTTCTGCAACAACTAATTAAGAGCATGTGTGGCATCAACAGGTATTGATATCGACAGGTATCCAGCCACGCAGCACCGTTGTGAACCAGCTATCCTCTGCAGGCGTTCCTTCCTATAAACCTATGTCACGTCTCGTGCATTCTGTCCACATGCACGTTATGGAGCCGGGCTGTGACGTACATAGGACGCCGGAGGCACTCAGTGGATGGGGACCCCTCCCTCCGTCAGTAAATGCAAGGCCATGCTTGGAGGTATGGCGGAGAGGAGTCGCCATGCGCACGTGGACCGCATGGCCCCGACCCTCTCGGTGTTAACACACGGTCTGAAAGTTGGACAAAACCTGGGGTGCGACGGCACTCGCCTCACCCTTCTGTCTTATTTTGGGTGTCCACGGGAAATCCAGGCCTGCTCGTGGACTTTGAGTTTTGGTTTCGCGAGGGCATAGCTCCACTCTAATTGGGGAAGATGGATGCCGTCATGTGGATAGTACTACGTGTCACTACCATGTTGTGCGAGGGCCCAATGAGCAGCGCAGGGCCGTCCCCAGTTCGGATTCTTAATATTACATGGGTCCAGTATCCACTTTTGCAATATAGTGGAACATAATTTATGAATGGTCCCACCCCCTTTTCATCCGACTGTGTCATCAGTGCAGCGCACTTAGCGCAGCCGTGCGCAGAAGCCCCCGCAACATCAGCGGCGTGCGTGAGCTCAATGCCGTTTTACTATTCCTCGGCCGGCCAATGAGCTTCGAGGCTTTGCAGAGAAAGGCACAGAATGTGATTCTAGTAAAGATACACCGGGTTCTCACGGAATCCCTTTACGCACACGGCTCGCCAGGTTTTTTCCCAACGCCAATCCACTCTTCCCCTCCTTTTTTCTCCACTCCCCTCTGCTGTCCCCACCCCAGATTCCCGTGCAATTTTCCCCAATCCCAAACACTTAATTGAGCAATTGGGATCCCTCACGTGTGGGCTGATTTGTAGTTTGAACACGTGGCTCATTCAAAAAAGCCGGAATAGCAGAGGATTTTTTTTTTTCCTCCCCTTTCTTCTTCTTATTCCAGGCTGTAGACTCAGAGGCGGGCGCCAGCCTTACCGTGTGTGACAGTCAGTCTCTCTGCCAGGGGGTTCGGAGGAAGACACAAAGTAGTTTCTCCTCCTTTTTTTTTTTTTCGCCCGGCCAGCCATCGTTTGGAGACACGAGATTAATAATTGAGCATTTATTTATTGCGCGATAGAGATAGAGGGGCGAGGGAGAGCAGGCGCACTGTGAGACCTATCCGCGGCTAGAGCGACCGGGAAAGCACGCCGCAACCACTCCGTAGTAGTAAAGGCGATTTAGGCGACTCCAAACACTGCACCTCCGCCGGAGCACAGCAACGTCTCTCCTTCAGCGCGAAGACTGTCCCTTCCCAGCGCGGAACATGAACAAGCTGTACATTGGCAACGTGAGCGCGGAGGCGAGCGAGGAGGACTTCGAAACTATCTTTGAGCAGTGGAAGATTCCGCACAGTGGTCCGTTTCTTGTCAAAACTGGCTACGCGTTTGTGGATTGCCCGGACGAGAAGGCTGCGATGAAGGCCATTGATGTTCTTTCAGGTGAGAAAGCCGGAGCAAATAAAAGCAAAGTGTTATTTAAATGAAGCACAAACTGCTGCGATAGTGTGAAGATTGCCTTGACTTCAGCCGTGTAGGGTGGGGGTGTATCCAAAGCGAGGGTTTATTTTTTTTTTTTTTTTTTTTTTTTTTCTTCCTCTCCTCTCCCCCCCTCTTCCCCTCTCACACAACCTTTACTTGGCCTTTTGACACCCGGGGCTCAGACAACTAGCTGCCGTGGGTTTCGAGTGAAAATGTGCCTTCGTGGTTCCGAGTGCGGCGTGATAACACGGTGGCGCAGACACGAGCAGGAGTGCGGACACCCAGGAGTTCCTGCTGCAGGTTGGGCGCCGCTGAGGGCAGGAGGGCGCAGCGGCGGCGGGTGAACCTCATCGTGAGCTTTATCACACACGGCCCACTTTAGCACGGCGGGAGCCAGGGGCCGTAGCGTGCAGTGTGTTTGCCGGCGTGGATTTGAAGTTACGCTCCTTGTCCGGCGTTGAAAACTGCAGGCTTTCTGCGGTGGCCACTGGTCGCTACACCGTGAAGCCATTTCGCCCAGTCTGACACACCAGGTGGTTTTAAATGTAGGCCAACAAGCACAGCCACACGGCCACTCGCTCCCCTCTGTCTTACTCTCTTCGGCTTCTGGTCGTGTTAATACATTTAAAGTTAGGCCCTGCCGACACAAAGCACGTTACAATTAAGCCGATCTCCTATCCTTGAAATTAGAATTAGCTTCGTATCCCCGCACTGTTGGTGGTTCGCCCCCTGCTTAACAGATTGGGTTGCCATTGTTACCTTGCTGAAAATGCCCAGTACGATGCCATGTATACAAATATGTGCTTTGGTGCTCCAGGCTACATGCAATGAGTAGCGAGCACTAACTCTAAAATGCACGCCCAAAAGCAGCGAGAAATGAGGTCTGTTTCAGGGAGGTCAAAGGAGAAATGTGATTCATCGTTGCATTTTTTTTTTTATTTGCTTTTTTAGGTAAAGTTGAACTTCATGGGAAAGTTCTGGAAGTGGAGCATTCGGTCCCTAAACGTCAAAGGTAGGTCGTCAGTTATTGCACACTGCTTGGTTCAGCTCGTGGGAGTTGTTTTAATTCCACAAGAAGCCTATTTTTTTTTATTTACCAACTCGTGTTTGCCTGAAATCATGTTGCTGAGCATTAATTCGGTGGTTTGACTACTTAAAACCAACGTGCACTGACTTTTTTTTTTTTTTTTTTTTAAACCACATGGATGTATTTTCGAGCTCTCCCATCTACATGTATTTTATAGTGTGTGTGTGTGTGTGGTGTGTGTGTGTGTGTGTGTGTGTACGTACGTGCTACACTTGGTATTATTTGAGGTCCAACCTCAGGGCGAACAGTTAGAGCCTTGGTGTGTGCTGGCTGAAGTGTGTGCAGAGTGTTAGCATGCAGGGTTTTTTTGGTTTCTTTTGAGGCGCACAGGCCTTGTGGTGTCGTCCATTTGAGAAGGATCTGCCCGTCATTTCTTCCTGCCTACCCTGCGCTTCCGCCCTCCTCTGCACATTGTGCTGCTGTTGCATGAGATGGTCTCCCAAACGCGAGTGGAATGGGAGGTTTGGGGCCAAAGTCACGGAAAAACCTTGGTTTTAGAATTGGGAACCCCGTAGCCTCGCTGGATCACGGCGTTTATGTAATGGACGCTTTCCACGCCGTGTGCGTTAAATATTTTTGTGCGGCGTGCGTAATCTGCGCTGAGAACGTGAAATAATGGGGCGTTGAGTGCGTATTCTTTTTGGTATCGTAGCAAATCGGTCATAATTGGTCCCTCTTTTTCCTTGAATTAAATAAAAATGGGCCATGTTTGCTAATTGGCGGTGGGATTTCTGTGGGTAATTAATATGCATGGCTTCTATAAAGTTTGCTGTTTTACGCAAAGTAACAAATCACGTTTGGCTTTTCAGAAAGTCAGTAAATCACGTCCACCATTATATAATCTTTTTGATTTTGATTTTTTTTATTTTGATTTTTTTTTTTAGAAACTATTCAGGCGTGACTGTGGTCCAAGAAGGGGATTTTGACTAATTGCCGTGAACTATATTTCTACCTGGGTGTCACACGAGCGTTCCCTGGCTCGGTCGAAGTCGTACCTTGCGTAAATAAACCAGGTGAGATGGCTACGTGAGAATTTTGCGTCAGATCGCGAGACCTTCCCCCCACATTTTCCTGATTAGGAGAAACTGGTGACGTTGCTGCCTGCTTCCAGTGCAGCCTGCCTGTGTTGGCTGTGGCAGCAAACAGAGTCGAGTTTCAGCCACACTTCAAAAAAGTGGAAAAAAACAAAACGTGCCCTCCCTTTTAGAACATGGAACATGTCAGTCAATGGGAACAGTATTCTAAACACTGACACACAACACACACTTGTACTGTGGGGCCCCTCTGTGCGTTCCAATCTGCACACATCTACTTGGGGGGCTCGACCAATCACCGTGACTTAAACTTTGAACCCGTCAGGAAGGGGAAGTGCTTCAGCAGACATGATCAAGGTGGAGTGGCTACAGCTCAGGGCCCAAATCTAGAACTGCATGGATTGACATGCCGTGATTTGTGGCGCTTCACATCCACCAAAGCACGTCATGTTATCAAACATTTTTGATCTACTTTATTTTTTCAAAATTAGGGTTGTGTAAATAAAACCCCGTAAAACGGTGATTGCATTAGCGAGACATCTGTTGCGTTTAGTAGTCAACTCTAAAAATGTGTATTATACATTAATGTAGCTTGGAAAAATTCAATAGCTGCTCGCCCACAGATTCATTGTGTACTTTTCATAGCTATTTAGCATTTGAGCCATCTTCTGTAAATTTACATTTTACTTTTGCTTGGTTCTCAAAGTCTTTGGCTTTTTACTCCTTTTTATGGTCTGACATTTAAAGATGACACCCACACGTTCATGACAATACCTTGCGCTTTTTTAAATGAAATTTTATTTTGAAAAATCATGTAAATTGCACAATGTTGAAATCAGGCATCAAGCAGAATATCAGTTGTATTTATGTTTTAGTAAAAGTGCCTTGCATTTTCCATATTTGATGTAAATCTTTAAAATTGAATTGAAGTTTTATATTCAATTAAGCTATTTTTTGCAAAAGTACATTCAATTGTTTTGGTGTAAGTGCGCCACATAAATGTAATATTTGTACAAACAGCTAATGGGACATTTTTTTTGTTTTAAATTTATTTAAATATTTAACTTATTTGTAATATGAAACTATAATATAAACTTCATGTCTAAAAATGATTATTTGTACAACTTGACTCTCTGGGTCAGGTTATGCTCTCTGCTATAAATCTAACAAAATGTAGCTTACCTCTTCAGACATGTACAAAGAAAAGTGTGTGTGTGTGTGTGTGGTGTGTGTGTGTGTGTGTGTGTGTGAGAGAGAGGGAGCGAGAGAAAAACTGGCACTAAAAGTGTATGTAGCGTTGACTTATTTTACATGTAGCGTGCAGCAATTGTTCTCAGTGAGTACAGTCAAGGTTAAACTCCTTTTAAGTTCTTTACAAATTTTTACTATTAAAAGTACTATTAAAAAGAATATCTACAAATTGAGACAATGGTGCAGATCGATTCAGAGCTGTTTGTAGAAACGGCTCCTGGCTCTTATTACAAGAATTCTGGGTCATGGGGTCACTGTGGAGCTCCACCTGCAGGAAAAAAAAAAAAAAACAAAAAAACAAAACGGATATTTGGGACAGACACTTGGGGTACCAGAGAATTATGAATGTGGCCCCTTGTTTTAACCACACTGCAAAGGTTCTGTATTTCTCCTTCCTCCTAGGCTGAAATCAGAATCT
>KV751318.1:11749875-11761314 GCA_001698575.1 Mola mola
TTGTTGGATTTTTTTATTTTTTTTATTTTTATAACGTAAGGATAAGGTAACATAAGGATAAAGATTTTAAGCAGTAACACTATTGCTTTTGTTTTCCCAAATGGGCAAATGCAAAAATTAATATCTGTAGAGAAGCTGAGCTGTAACGTGGTCAGATTTCAAGGCCACTGCCTGGTTAGTGAGAAGAGGCATGTTGAGCAACAGTCGTGTTTTTGTGCATTGCATGTCTTTCTCTGCAGGTGATAAGCATTTAATTTAAAACCCTTTTTTTTAGTGTCCATATTCAACTTTGATCACACACTGCTGGGCCCACATAATATATCTAATATATCTATCTAATTTTAGCATCTTAAAGTTTAACAAATATTGTCGAAGCTTGTTTCAGAAATCATCTGTGTCAAACTCAAGATCCCACGTTGAAATCACATGTGTCAGTACCCCAGCTTTATGTGACTTTTTTTTCTTTAACCCCCCCCACCAACTGCAGAGGTTTAGCGTGTGCTTTCAGTGTTTAATTTTCTGTTCCATAAAGCTAGTTGAAGCCCAACCAGAACAGCCCTGTTGAATTGCACAATTGTTCAGCATTCTAAAATGTAAGATTGTAAGGTTAAAACATGGCGTTCCGTCTCAGCATGATTCACTCACTGTGATCAAATGGCTACGGACAGACAGTGTTTTGTAATGGTGGGCTCGCTTTGCCCACGCATGTCCCTCAACTGCAGCTCCAGTTCCACCCATGTTCCTTGCATGTTACTGTTAAGGGTGACATGGAAGTTTTTGCCCCTGCAAGCGCGGGGGGGGCTCTTTTGATGCAAAGGCCTTGTATGTATCTTATCAGTAGATAAGACATTGGGTCATAGTGTGCGTATCGTCCTATAGCGAGAGGAGTGCTGAGAGTAGTGGCGTGCTCACAAGCTGTAGTTAGTGGGTGGGCCTGGACGGTTTCCCCCTTCCCTTCCATGTGCACCAATTCACAGAATGTGTAGCATGAACTCGCACCCCTCCCCCAGCCACTGCTTCCTGCTGGAATGTACCCCACCCTTTCCTGAATGGCCTGTATTCCCATTGGCCAGGCTCGGAAGATGGACAGGCAGCGCAACCAGCCAGCAGCCGGCAACTCTTGGCTTCAAGGAACTCATTTCAGAGCCGGAGCGACCAATGATGCGGAGTGGAGACGCCAGGGAGGTGGGAGGTTGGTGGGTTGGCCTAGTGGGGAGGCAGGGACACTCTCTTGTTGGCTGGAAAGTGGGGTTGTGCTCTTGGGGGGGGTGTGTCCTCTTCTTTGACTGAGCATGGTCGGATAGCTTAGCTTAGAACCCTCGCTCCCCCTCTCGCCCACATTTGATCACATCTATGACTTGGAATCATGTGGTCTCAACTTTTGGGAAGGTGACCAGTGTAGTGTGGCTTTTATTTGGAAACATTTTCAAATGATGCAAATGTTTTGTTTATTCCCTTGGATGCATAATCCCATCAAGAAGGGGGCTTTGTTAAAGTATTAAATCACTTTCAGTATTTTAAAAAACATCAAGAAAAAGCAACCAAAAGATAAATTTGTTTCACTGAAAAGATGTTTAAACATTTGTAGAAAAATTGTTACGTTGCATATCAAATGCATTTTATGTAATTTTTGTTTTCTCTTTTTTCTTTTTTTTTTTTTTTTCTTTTTTTTTTAACAGCAAATACATCAATACTCATGAAATAACTCTGTAGAAGTATACAAGCTTTTACAAGAAGGCAGCGAATTTATCCACGTAACTCAACTGAACTCTGGGGTTCAGGATTAATGGAGCGTGTCCTTGCTCTGAGCTGAGCTGGCTCCCACAGATAGCCTCTTCTCTGTTGACAGGTTCTGGTTGAAGCCTTCAAAGTTTGAGTAATCGTGGCTTTTCTTTCAGGTGTTGGATGGTATGCTTGCTCAGTATGGTGCAGTAGAGACCTGTGAGCAAGGTAAATGCACACGTATAAGTTTTGTGTTAGAATTTACTCAAAATGTATTTTTCATCTGTCCCTATGCATGTTTTACTACGTTTGAATTTTTTTTGTTTAAATATCCAAATGTGATGTGTAACATTTTTTAAAATACAAATAAATAATTGCAAAATTTTCACGGCAGTTTTTCTAAATTTTGAGCCATTTTAAAAAGTAGTGCCTGGTATTAAACTGTCGCTGACTGTGAATTGACTCTGCTGTGTGTTCTCCCACAGTAAACACTGACACAGAGACTGCAGTAGTCAATGTTCGATATGCAGCCAAGGACCAGGCCAGGCTGTGAGTACACACAAACACGCATGCAGTGTATTCCCATCACTGAACCTCCAGCTCATATGTCTCTGCATTTGATGTGCGTCAGTTTTTCACTTCACCCAGATTCTCAATTACACCAACTTCCTCTCCGACGTGCATACAGTGCACCTGATTTCCTCTTTCCAAAAACCAGGCTAGTTGAATTTGACATGCAATGATGACAGGGAGGAAGGGGGTGTGTGTGTCTGTGTGTTGGAGGGGGGGGTTAAATTAGCCATCTTGTGCCCCCTGGTGTACATAACTCATACAACAGTGTTGTTCTGTATGAAAGTGCTTGTAGAAATCCCCAGGCATAATTGGTTGCTCACATAAACATTTCATCCTGGAGTTTGACCAGGCAGGTGTTGTTTTTTTTATTTTTTTTTAGGTGTTTTGTAGCTCATGAAGTGATTTTTGGATTTGTCTTGTCTTTTGCAGCCATTGTGAGACATGAGCAGCATGTGCTGGGACAGGAGACTGTTTGTATCTCCCATCAATTAAAAGCTGGGAACATTATGTTAACTCCCTCAGCATGAATTTGTTTGGCGGCCGATCAGTCACTTCACTCGAAACCTTTCTGTGCTCTTAAATCACTTGCACAGAAGAGCTGGGGCCTGATGTCTCTGTTGCTCCTCAGGGCAATGGAGAAGCTGAATGGATCCATGATGGAGAACTATGCATTGAAAGTGTCATACATCCCAGATGAGACCGCTGCCCCAGAGGGTCCTCCAGCAGGCAACAGGAGAGGCTTTAACGCCCGGGGACCCCCTCGATCTGGCTCTCCAGGTCTGGGCGCCCGGCCCAAAGTGCAATCTGACATCCCCCTGCGCATCCTGGTCCCCACGCAGTTCGTAGGGGCAATTATCGGCAAGCAGGGCGACACCATTCGCAACATCACCAAACAGACCCACTCAAAGTATGTACACAGAGCTCAGGAATCATCCTGAATCCTGCCAGTGAGCTGTCTGTCTTTTCTCTGCTGTTGAGCAGAAGTATCAGAAGGAGTTTTCAGGATCAATAAAACATAATGCTGGTGCTGGAAAAACTAATTTCCACGTCCAAAATGAAATGGTTAGGCTTTGCCTTTATTTGAGAAACACAAGGCAGTCTTACTTTTTAACTTAAAGGAATACTTTATCCCAAAATGAATTCAGCTGTCATCTCACGGCCTCGTTGATGAAACTTTGGGTGAAATGTCTTCATCCAGAAGACATTTCCGGAGCTTCACAGAGCAGCATTTCAGCATTGTCCAACACAACAGACAAAGTTGAGAACTTGTTTCCAAATAGAAAAAATGAGAGAAAACAGCAGGGGGAAAAAAAAACTCAATCCAACCAGTCTGTCTGACCTCCACACCCTGAGATCCCATATTGGTTTGAGAGGCTGTTATTTACAATCTTTTTAAATGAGTTCTTCACTGTAGCTGCTAAGCTGAAAGCATTACTGCGCTCCCCCACAGCGAAGGCCGAAGATTAGGGCTTAAAAAAAAAAAGGTTAAGTCTAATCAAATTTTTGGGGTTTCTTGGCCTCGAGAGGAACTGCATTATTTTTTTTATTTATTTTTTTTTAACATTTGCTTGTGGATGGAAAAACTTCACAGAACGTCGGCCTATTGATGAGAAAATCCTTTAATTGACAGCCAGAAATATTAACACATGTGCCTTATTTGCTGCTGTTGACGTGCTGACAACTCGGCTCGTGCTCCTGCTTGCCTCAAAAAATAATGTTGCTCTATTTCATGTAAAAGACTCATTAGGTATGAATCATAATAAGCTACCTATCATTACGACTCTGTAGTCAGTCATTGTCCCACCCACAGCTGATTGGTTCTATGTCATGAGTAATGTCCTATCGGAGTCGAGTTGGGAGTCGGTGAAAGCAGCAGATACTTCGCAATCTCATGATCTGCCTCTACGATAAGCATGCCCAGTTATGCAAGAGGCAAAAGTGACTGCTTTTAAATTGGCTTCGGAGGAAAATATCCTTTTGATCTTTTCACCGCAGCAGTACATTGAGACAGAGGAAATTATTATTTGAAGAACAATTTAAGCATCAGTGTTCAACTTTAGTCACTAATAAAGAAATACTGTCTTGATGTAGGCTTGGACATTAGGTTTAGTTTTAAGCCAATTTCAGATCTCAGCAGGATTTAATAAAATCTAATTTTGTCCATTTAATTACATTGAATAGGCCTGACTACTGGTCTCTTAAATTGATGGGTTTTGAGAAATTTTTATTGGTTTATGTAGCACTGAATGATTTGGGGCCAAAATATATTTATGATCTGCTCCGATATGAAGCGTCTGGGTCAAGTCTGCTGTACTGTCTCCGGAGTCATAACTTTGGTTATTATGCACTTCATATCTGGAACAAACTCCCAGAAAACCTGCGCTCTGCTGGAACTTCAAAAGTTGCCCTGCACTGTAGCTGCAATATGACTTGCTAAATGTCAAATGTGAAGTGTGTTGAATTGCCTTGCTGCTGGCCACTGTGAAATACTAATAAATTTGTCCTAACTCCAGGATCGACATTCATAGGAAGGAGAACGCAGGTGCAGCAGAGAAGCCCATCACAATTCACTCCACCCCTGAAGGTTGTTCGAGCGCGTGCACAACCATCATGGAGATCATGCAGAAGGAGGCCCTTGATACAAAGTTGTAAGTCTTAAACATTTCTGAAAATTTTGTCATTTCCCTCAGCTAATCTAAAAAAACTCCATTTCAGTCACACCTGAATGTGGACAAGTTGCGCGTGTCATAATGCCCAGCCATTCATTGGCTGAAGGTTCAAAATAGAGATGTAAACAAGTAAACTGTCTTGTGCAGCACTGAGGAGATCCCATTGAAGATACTTGCACACAACAACTTTGTAGGAAGATTGATTGGGAAGGAGGGCCGCAATCTGAAGAAAATCGAACAGGACACGGGGACCAAGATCACAATTTCACCGTAAGACTGCTGAGACCAGTTCATAAACGTGCCTTTAATAGTGTATCGTGCGTTTGGTTTGTATTGTATACTCTTATCGCTGTTCCGTCCAGTCTCCAGGACTTGACCCTGTACAACCCAGAGCGGACCATCACAGTAAAGGGCTCCATCGAGGCATGCTCGAGAGCTGAGGAGGAGATGATGAAGAAGATCAGGGAATCATATGAGAGTGACATGGCTGCTATGAACGTAGGCATTTCCACATCGACTCAACAGTGATTTATTTTGAATAGAAAGTATGAATAAATTCAATATAAAACAGTTTCCACTGATTTAGTTGCTTCAAAAGTGATTCTGATGATTTATATTCAAGTCAGTTAGTTTATCACCACAGGGGTTTCAACTAAAAATCTTGCCAGGACACTAGCAGAACTGTAAAACCAACATTATACATAAGCAAAACATCAATGTAATGGAATACACATTTATAGTTTGAGTATGAATGCAATAATTTTTAGTCTTTTTAGTCGAGACAAATGAATCATTTTGATTTCGGTTTCTCCAAACGATCTTGGATATGGTAGAAAAGTTGTAGGTTAAGGTTTTAGGAAACATTTCAACTGTATTTAAATAATTATGCAGCTACTACTGTTAAGTGACTGCTGCTGAAAGGGAAGCAGTTCTCTGCGCATGCTCAGTATGCTCTTCTCTGGCATTTGTGATGTGGACTGTATTGCCACCTACTGGCCGGAGATGCTTGTTATCTGTGAGTATGGAGGTATGTTGTCAAAGGAAGTTTTTTGTTTTTAAATTAATGAGGGACTATCTGCTTGGACGACTATCTATGTGTACAAAGCCTCTGTCTTGAGTCCATAAACACCTTCATGTGACCAATTTGCAGTTGTTGCCTTATATGAAGCCAGATTACTGAAAGACAAATCCTGTGTATGTTGAGGCCACATTTCCTTATCTGAATTTAAAGTTCTAAATGCACACAAACTGCACCTGAGGTGAAATCTACTGCAAAGCAAGTTCGACATAGCCAGGCTTTCTTTGTGGTAGCTAGTTTGACAAAACTTATAAATCCCAGTCAGAGTATCACAACAGTAGTCTCAACCTTCTTTGCTTTTTTGGAGTTCTCTATTATCGGTACCTGTTCTCGATTGAAGAACATGACCAAATTACAGCAAACCACTACAGGTAAAGCAAGGCCTTAATGCTGGCACAAAAGTTATGTTTTAAATGTATAGTCACTAAACTGATTTCCCGACATTGTAGAGCTCTAAAGCATAATACTTCATTTATGTCTGACTCTCAAATAAGATGGGATACGAATGAAAGAAAGCCTTTTCCTTTTTTGACCAAATTGAAATGAATTTTAGTAAATATCTGTCATCAGTGTTCTTTCAGCTTCAGTGGCAGCAATGTAAAACAGACGTGGCAGCAAACCAGAAGTCAACATAAAAACGTCACCCAAAGTGCTTTTCAAGTTCTGAAAGCTCAACATACCTCACTGCATAGCACACCCCTCTTGAGAAAGAAGCACATTAGTGTACATACAGTTATGTGGGCTTTATACGATCTTTTTTAGACAATATAATAGGATCTGGAAGTAGAGGCTTACATTGATTACATTGACTGTACAGTGGTTTTTCAAAATTGTGATTTTTAATTTTAAACTGCTCGAACCTGCTCTGTCTTAAACATGAGAACGAGTAAACCAAAATTAATAATCTTAACTAACCCTCACCCCCCTCTTTAAACTGATATTACACACCCTTAAATGTCAAGCTAAGGAAGTCGGGTCAGTTCACTCTTGGTATGATGAAGCTACAAGCACTTTGAGACTGCATGTTTTTGCCTTGATCTCTGGGAGCATCTGACAGTTTTGGAGCTGAATTGTGAATTTGACTAAGTGAAGTAGAATAGTGGTGTTTTAACAAAGTGTATATCTTGTGATGCTCATTGTTTTCAATAGAAGTTCCCAATTTCTCTGCAGCTCCAGTCCAACCTGATTCCAGGCTTGAATCTGAACGCTTTGGGTTTGTTTCCCAGTGGCGCACCAGGCATGGGTCCCTCCATGTCCAGCGTCCCGCCTCCTGGAGCCCACGGTGGATGCTCGTCATTTGGAGTAAGTCTGCATTCTTGTCACAAAGTACAGCAGTTTGCTGTAAACTCTACACGTACATTCCCAGGGCTGGCTGTGCTTTTCAGAATTGATATTCTGCAATTGTTGGGGCAGACAACTGAAAAGTACAACTCATTAAAGAAAGAAATTAGCCTTTAGCGACTCAGTTTGATGTTTCTTTTTTCCTTCAGTGCAGTCCTTATGGGGTTGAGGGTCCATTTTGGGCTTCTATGCTGTCGGCGAGCAGCCAGCCCCTTGCTGTAAGTCACCCGTCCCAAAGTGCTTTGCACGGCTTGTGGCTGCTCGCTGTGGGTTTGGGGGTGGGTGGGGGCAGAGTTTGCTGTCTACTCCAGTCGCCCCTTGGTTCTTAAAACTTGATGGGCTGGCCCTGATCTGTGCACAGCAGATCAGGTGAAAGGAGAGACACAATATCTGGAGCAAAACAGTAGCTTAGCCACTAGTTACTATGGATCAGTTCACCAGTGTCATTTCTCCTACACATTCCACATTTGCTGGAGCAAAAACAACAGCAGCACTGAATGCCCTTCAGCAGATTTTAATGCTTCCAAAGCACATTGTTAGTCTGCAGGTAGCTGCCGCATTGAGTGATTATTGGAGCTCAATATTCCGGTGGCACTTGTGGAGTCATCTTTTACGATGCAAAAATCCTCCCTGAGTCAATCACACACTCTAAATCCAAGTAATGTGAAATCAACATATTAAGCTCTAATGAGCCTCTCATTAGAGCTGGGCAAGGAAGTCTCATGGTAAAACATCCACTTCTTTCCAGCTCCAATCTAGCTTTAACTGAGCAGCTTTTGCTAGATCGACCGTCTGCATTTGTGCGTTGGTGGATGGACTTGAGCGAGTGCTCAGTAGTTAGTGTACGTGTGTTTTCTGCTGGCCCCAGCGGCGCTGACGTGCTTGTACCCACCAGGGACACCCAGAATCGGAGACGGTACACCTTTTCATCCCAGCACTCGCAGTGGGAGCCATCATTGGCAAGCAGGGTCAACACATCAAACAGCTGTCGCACTTTGCTGGAGCCTCAATCAAGGTGAGGGACATCATTGATGCTTAAGGTTCAAATCTTCTGTCCATTACCAGTGTTCTCCTCACTAATTGGAGTTACAGATGTAAGTGGAAGCTTTTTGGAATGCTTCCTGTCATGTAATGTTCTGCTCTCCTTCAGATTGCCCCTGCAGAAGGAATGGATGCCAAACAGAGGATGGTCATTATTGTTGGACCACCAGAGGCTCAGTTTAAGGTGTTTTTCCTCTTTACCACCATATAAACACACAAATCACATGATATAAATGGGACCACATAGCTGCATTTGATGCTGGCAGTTGATTGGTACCTTATTTCCAGTTAAAAAAAAAAGGGATTTATCTTTATGCAAGTGGAAAAAAAATTCCCATTAAGTGCTGTATGGGTAATCTGTATTCTCATTTCATCTGGCTGCAGGCTCAGTGTCGCATCTTTGGTAAGCTGAAAGAAGAGAATTTCTTTGGACCCAAGGAGGAGGTGAAGCTGGAGGCTCACATTAAGGTTCCCTCCTTTGCTGCTGGACGAGTTATTGGGAAGGGTGGAAAAACAGTAAGGACACAGAATCTTTAATCATCGTGTTGGCCAGAGTATCGTTATTGGTTCAACTTGGCATGAGCATCAAGTTTGTTCTCCCAAAGACAAAGGAAAAGCTTTTAAATAGTGGTGTTCTTACCCGACTCTTGGGTTCTTTTTGATTCTCTTGTGGCTGCAGGTAAATGAGCTGCAGAACCTGACCTGTGCAGAAGTGGTGGTACCCAGGGACCAAACGCCTGATGAGAATGATCAGGTTATAGTGAAGATAAGTGGACACTTCTTTGCATGCCAGGTGGGTTTCTATAAAAGAAAGATGCACAATGCTGTTAAGGTCTGTGCATTGAGGTACCTGCTACCTGGTCCAAATGAGCAGTCGTATCCTTATTTTCAGGGGTAATTTTATAGAAATGATTATAGATGTAATTTGTGACGTGAAAGTCAAAGAAAGCTGTATGCTAGTCTTTACTAATAGGTAACCATGGTGACTGGTGGACAACGGCAGTCTTTTCTAAGTAATTCTACCTTAATTTTACCTCGTCTATTTAACCAATTTAATAGCTTCTAAACTTTGCTTAATTGGGCCCTGGCATTTATTTTGCACTCTTCGGTTATAGTAACAAGCAGGCTAAGCTGAATTTTCGTCTTCAGTGTTGTTCGCGTGTACCAAAAACTTCCTCTGCCTACCTACAGATTAGTCTAAAATAATGGGGCCAAAACCTAAACTTGAGACAAAAATGCTTTTTGTGCTCATTTGATTTTTCACTACAAATTACAATGCAGGAAATCTCCCATCTAAAGTCTGGTTCAGCTACATCTTTCATTACAAAATACATTGAAAACAGGTATTGCGTTGGGACGCATGGCGGCAGACCACCCTGCCCTATAATACAGCAGTTTGTATTGTATCAAAACTAAAATACCGACCAAGTGATATTGAATTCCATTATTTTTATACCTAATCAATATTTCCCAAACTTCTAGAGTAGGAAATTCTTCTACACCCAAAATGTAATTGTGGTGAATGTAGTGAAACACCTGTGTTTGTGACTGAATAACTCCAAAGAGATGTTTTTATGTTTTTCTATCTTTTTCCTCCATCTGGTCTAGTCGTCTTTACTTCCAGGCACGGTTTTCGAAAGTTTTCTGATTTCGAAACACAAATTTGTGTATTCTGTAGTAAGCTGCTGAATGACCAGACTTGTTGAATAATTTGTCTTTCAAATTAAACTTCAGTGGAATATAGTCAAACGGTATATTAATTCTATGCATTAGTTGAAGACATTGAATCGAAAACACAGGTTTTTTACTGTAGGTATCTACTCGAAGTTACCAGACACTTTTAATAACATTTTGAGCATAGTCGGTGGCGATTTATTTTCAATGTTTGCAATCCCCTGTGCTGTTGCATTGTATAGCTGTCCTATTGGCTGAAATCCTATTTTCAAAATGAAAATGTATTTTGTAAAATTTTAGACCTCAAATTTTGGCAAATAAGGCTTGGATTGAAAAATACCTGGATTCCTCCTTGCAGACTTGGAACAAGCTATGTCTGCTATGTTGGGTAGACGTTGTGTTACACCACCTTCAACAGAATGTGACCAACCTTTATTGTGGAAATAGTGACGCGCCTTGGAGCTTTTCCGATTGTTCATTGCTTCACCAGAGAACACTGGCTAAATATGCTTCTGCATGTTATTGAGGCCTCCCATACCCGATAGCACAGGACAGAAGCATGATTATATAAGGAGTAACATGGAATTCCCACACTTATCATACCATTCTATAAAAAGATTTGTGTGTTTTAACCATAGAAAACACCAGCTCTAGAAGTCATGCCCATAATTCATGCAAGGTATCATGGGGGTGAGGAATAAGGTCAATAGGTATCCAGACTGAGCCATATCCTAGTTGAACATAGTATAAAAACACATGACCTCCCTGCATTTTCTGACTATAAGACATCATTTGATGTGTTAGATCTTTTTAAGGACTTGTGATCTGATATGGACTTGTTCTCATGTCATCCAGCTGGCCCAGAGGAAGATTCAGGAGATCCTGGCCCAGGTAAGGAGGCAGCAGCAGCCCAAGCCCGCATCTGGAGCCCAAACCCCAGTGCCCCGCAGGAAGTAAAGGTCCGGCGGACCTGGAGGAATGGTGACCTAATCTGCCGGAAGACTCGACAGATGGACAGATGCAGCAGAGTCCAGGGGGAGATGGATAAGACAAGGGGTTGTAACGCTCATCTCAGGGGTCAAAGGTTCACGGAACCCAACCAAACATCTACCCCTCCTTGTCTTACTTGATGAACTCTCAAGTGGGGCTAATAAGAGACCCTTTGCCTCCAAGACCTCCACCCAGCGCACCTCTCTGTATCTTTGAGAATGTACTAGTGAGGGCTCCCAATGACATCACGTGCCCTTACATGTACACACCCCGTGACCGCTCCCCTCCTCCCCACCATCGGTGTGCTACTTTTTATTTTTTTTTTTGTCCTTGTTTTTCTCTAGAAACACA
>KV751318.1:11764680-11782379 GCA_001698575.1 Mola mola
GTCAAATCACGTGGGTTTTTTTTTTTTGGTTTTTGTTTTTTTGCATTCAAATGAGAAAATAAAAAAGGCCTGCCTTTTTGTTTCTGATTTGTAAGACTTCAAAATAGATACAAGTTCTGTCTTTTTTTTTTTTCCCCTTTTTATCTTTCACAGATGCTACACTCACTTGCTGATTTTTGGTAGCTCTTTTCTTCTGTTAGCATTTCCTGGCTGTGTGATGTGTAATATCCTCTTGGTATGAGACCGTGTGAGGGACTGGATCTCATTGTTCTTGGCTTCTTTTTTTTTTTTTTTTCTCTTTTGAAAAAATGATCTAACATCAGCATGATACCCCCTCTAAAACCATGCTTGTGCCCCTTCACCCCACTTCACTTCTCACACAGAGCTACACTTGTCAAATGCCTCTGAATTAAAAGGAAAAAAAAAAAGAGAAGTTGTTTTTTGGTCATTTTATTTAAAATCTTTGTTCCAGTGTTTTAAAGTTCTCATTACATGACCATACAGCAATCAAAGAACCAGAACAGGCCACAGCTCTGCATTTATTAGTGCTTATGCTTTGTGGACACAAATACTTTGCAAAACAGTTAATATAGCTGTTGTGCTTTATTGTGAGTCAAATCTGAAATTGCAAGAAAGAGAAATTCTGATCCTTTATTGCTTAAGAGCATCAGGAAAACGGTTATTAAAATTGTCAGTAATAATATTTTAATTAGAATTTTTGTCTTGCGTGTTGAGATAGAAAATCCATATAAAAATATTGTATAGTCGGTATATACAACATCCAAAATTTCCTAATTAGTTTTTGCAGGCATGTTATACAAGAAATGATCTTCCTGTGTCACAAAATTGGAATGATGACTTTTTTTTTTTTTTTTTTTTTTTTTTTTTATCTCCAAGCTCAAAAATAACACACCTATACAACTGTATAAGCCATAAACATTAAAAAAAAAAAAAAACTGAATTGCTTGATATTTCACTTTAGATATAATGAATAGAGAATCTATGAAATTGTAATCAAAATTTTGGATTGAATTAAAATTACTCAGGGCATTCACTTTACTTTTTAGATTTTGTGTATTAAGTGTATTACATCTGACCCTAATGTTTAACCCAAATTTACAGATCAGTCTGCTTTCTTGTTTTTGAGGCTCCTCAAAGATGTAACTGGGGCAAGAAGAAAGTCTAAGGCTTCATAGGACATTTAAACTCTTTGCCGAGCCATATTATTACAGAAACGTTTTAAAAAAACATCACAAACATACAGCAACTTGTCTCAAAACGCAGAATGTGATAAAACCTTGATTAAAAAGGCCATATATTCTCCTTTTTCTGAGTTCTTTGACCATCCCCAATACCAGTGAATTTAAAAAAAAAAAAAAAAATTCAAAAAGTCACTTATTTCCTTACATGTTATATATTTCAAGCCTTTATTTTGCAATTTTGATGGTTATGGCTCAGTAAGATGCTTAAAAGAATCTAGTGTCTAGTGAGTTCAGAATATAAATGTTCACTTTCTTATATAACGAAAATTTTTGATATATATACTGTTTTTTTTTTTTAATTCTCCCACTTCGCTTGTTTGTTGCAACGTGGGAGAACTACACTTTCAAAAGTCAAGTATTTTTACTTTTGTATTCTGTATTGAGTCACACACACATCCCCTAAATACCTGATCAGGTTGTAAAAGATTCTAGTTTCACAACAATAAATCAGGTAAGTTAACTGTGTTGCTAATGTAGATTTTCATCAGAAGCAAAATTTGACCTACAGTTACTCAGGTAACAGTTGCATTCAGTTTTTCACAAAACCTTGATCTGTGGCTGTTCTGCAGAAAGGTTGGTCAAATGATTTATATTAGTCAAATGAGTAGTTAACTCACAACCTTTATTGAAATGTCTCAGTGAACACCTCAAATTAGTTTCTGACTCATAGTTTGAAAATTGTACATTTAATTCATTTGAAGGAAAAGTATGTCAAAGAAATGCACCATCTGAAAAGTGAAAAGCAGTACTATAGCGTAAAATCTAAATAAATCTCCTGTTATTCAAAAGCAGCCGTGACTTGCATTCATTTCATCCCCAACCAGACCTTTACCAGCCTGTTTTTAGTAAATTGTGTCACTCATACACTGCTGTAGCATTAGCCATATGCTGTAGCAACCAATCTTTATTGCTCAATTAAAACAAAAGTGTTGTATTTCTCTTCAAACAAAATAATTTTATAATGTTTAGATCTTTCTATCATGATTGGTTTCTTCAGTATTTTTGCCATGAAGGTCATGATTACTTTGACATAGCTTAATAAAGCCTACAGGGGGCGCCTCTCGGTCAGCAGGTGGTGGCTCTCCTCATTGGAGGGGAAGAATGCCTCCCTCGGTTGGACGGTGTGACCTCCAACCCCAGCATGGCAGCAGGCGTTCTCCAGCAGTGGCCTACCGATGGGACGGTACACCTTGTATCGCCTGGGAGAGAGGAAAGAAGAAAAAAAAAAAAGATAGGTTTTTAAATAAACCAAAACATTATCATGCCAGAAATTTGAGAAATTACAGTCAATCAGTGGAATTCATATCTGATTTATTTATTTAGATTAAATGCCTTCATTATTTGGAAAAACTAATCAGCTGTGACTGTTCCACAAACTGATAATATCTTTTTCTCAGTCGTAGGCAAAGTGATGTTTTTTTTTCCCCCCAAACCTTATTACAGACAGGATTTAAAGAAAAAAAAATCCTGTGTCCAGGGTTCTCGTATGAGAGTCTTAAACATTGCACATCCACCATCATACAGTAGTGTTCAAAATAATAGCAGTCCAATGTGACTAACCAGATTAATCACTGTTATTAGTATATATTTGTATTGCTACATGGCAAACAAGTTACCAGTAGGTGCAGTAGATTCTCAGAAAACCAACAAGACCCAGCATTCATGATATGCACGCTCTTAAGGCTGTGCAATTGGGCAATTAGTTGAAAGGGGTGTGTTCAAAAAAATAGCAGTGTCTGCCGTTGACTTTACAAACTCAAAACTATTTTGTACAAACTTTTTTGTTTCTAGGATTTAGCAATCCTGTGAATCACTAAACTAATATTTAGTTGTATGACCACAGTTTTTTATAACTGCTTCACATCTGTGTGGCATGGAGTCAACCAACTTGTGGCACCTTTCAGCTGTTATTCCACTCCAAGATTCTTTAACAACATTCCACAAGTCATTTACATTTCTTGGTTTTGCTTCAAAAACAGCATTTTTGATGTCACCCCACAAGTTCTCGATTGGATTAAGGTCCGGGGATTGGGCTGGCCACTCCATAACATTAATTTTGTTGGTTTGGAACCAAGATTTTGCTCGTTTACTAGTGTGTTTGGGGTCATTGTCTTGTTGAAACACCCATTTCAAGGGCATGTCATTGTTCTTTTTGGGTTCAAGGGCCGCAGACAGTTTGTGAGACGACCCCCAAACAAGGAAAAGCTTGTGATTGTTTTCTGTAATCTGGCAATTTATGAATTCAAGCCACAGTACACAGTGAAGACAGTGAAGCATGGTGGTGCAAGCATCATGATATGGGCATGTTTCTCCTACTATGGTGTTGGGCCTATTTATCTCATACCAGGGATCATGGATCAGTTTGCATATGTCAAAATACTTGAAGAGGTCATGTTGCCTTATGCTGAAGAGGACATGCCCTTGAAATGGGTGTTTCAACAAGACAATGACCCCAAACACACTAGTAAACAAGCAAAATCTTGGTTAGTAAACGAGCAAAATCTTGGTTTCAAACCAACAAAATTAATGTTATGGAGTGGCCAGCCCAATCTCCGGACCTTAATCCAATCGAGAATTTTTGGGGTGACATCAAAAATGCTGTTTCTGAAGCAAAACCAAGAAATGTAAATGAATTGTGGAATGTTGTTAAAGAATCTTGGAGTGGAATAACAGCTGAAAGGTGCCACAAGTTGGTTGACTCCATGCCACACAGATGTGAAGCAGTTATGAAAAACTGTGGTCATACAACTAAATATTAGTTTAGTGATTCACAGGATTGCTAAATCCTAGAAACAAAAAAGTTTGTACAAAATAGTTTTGAGTTTGTAAAGTCAACGGCAGACACTGCTATTTTTTTTGAACACACCCCTTTCAACTAATTGCCCAATTGCACAGCCTTAAGAGCGTGCATATCATGAATGCTGGGTCTTGTTGGTTTTCTGAGAATCTACTGCACCTACTGGTAACTGGTTTGCCATGTAGCAATAAAAAATATACTAAAAACCTGGATTAATCTGGTTAGTCACATTGGACTGCTATTATTTTGAACACTACTGTATGTCCTCAGGAGACTTCAGATCGGTTCAGATCGGCAGTGTTTTATTCAGTCAAACTAATATTTATGTAATTAATCCTGTAGATTGTGCTTCATGACTGAATGCAGGGGGAAATGACAATTTGATATTTTGTGAAGACTGGTCGGTTGCACATTGAAAACAATACATTCACATCCCATCATGCTACATTTTGTACAATATTCATGTTACGACTACTCACCGGCAGACCAGGTAGGCGATGAATGCAAAGACAGCTCCCAGTGCAGCAGTAGAAGAGAGCACCACTGCTGCAGCGTGAGACGTCTTGGACACTACAGGGACAGAAAAAAAAGAATTATAATGAGCCCATATTTTAGGATGTTAAATCAATGATGTGTGAACATGCACAGGAGGTGAGAACAACTGACCAGGTGCGTCCCGGGACTTGTTGATGGTGACAGTAGTGGTGGTCAGGGCCATGCTGCTGGAGTCCTCCAGGGTGATGTTGATACAGTAGGTGCCAGGCTCCTGAAATGTCCGCCTGAGACGCACCTCACACTCTGTCGACGGTGGGACATCCTCGCACATAATGGCGCACACCTGAGTACAGCTGGGGTCTGACACGATGGTGCAGGCTGAAGCGGGGATGCTGACGACGAGGCATGAAAAACATTTAACGTGCCAGAGCATTAAAAGAGCATATTACATGTGAAGAGACTGGAAAGATTATCAACTCTTCACAAATAAGCCAGTATGCCTGACATTAAACAAACAGCAAGATAAAATCTAACACACTCACTTGCCCACACACTTCACCAGGAAGCTGATTTCAGTGTTGGTCACTCGGGAAGCCGACACTTCCACAATGTGACCGTTTGGCCGGGTTTTCAGTGCATACTTGGGCTCTGTGGAGAAAAGGTTATTGCAAGTGGCTTTAGATGCGTAATCATCTTCTCATTTCATTAAAATGATGATGCTGAAAGCGTTGTAGAGGAGAATAATGTCTCTGACTTCTCAAAGACAGCTTTTAGGGAAAAAAGAACTAAGAATTATACTTTCGTGTAAGATAGGATCCTGCTGTCTCATAAAATGTTAATGTTTGTCTTTCATTGTTTATAACCTGTTTAAAATTTCCTGTAGAATTCAACATAATATACTAAATGTCACTGACTTGATATTTTCTATTGTGGGGAAATGGCCACCATGCTTATCATGCTCACCGTGTAAGTTTAGCATGTTAGCATGACATTTGCCAATGAAAAATTAACATAAAGTACATTATACAGCTGAGGAAGAACGTTCCACGGGTCACTAAAAGAACAAATATTCATCCTCTAGGCTTCAAAATCTTCAAGGACAATGATTTAATCCCACTTGGATCTTCATCGGGTCGAAATGTTGAGGAGGAGATTTAAATACCCTCGTAACTCTAAGGAGAAAGTTTCTACATCTTTACCCCTCAGACCCTCACTGCTATAGCACTGAACCTTTAAAAATAATCAGAGATATGAACAGCATTTGATGGCTGTTGAGATTTGTTTTGTCTGCAGCTGCATGCTGGTTTCTAATCTTTTTACTTTTTATATTTCTAAAAATTTTGTGTGTGTGCCACTTATATTGTTTATTTTTTAAGTATATTCCTTTCTATGTGTTTTAACACACTGTCAAATAGAAGCTCATGTCCTTATATGATGTGACTGGTAGACAACATCATCCCATTGGTTTGAAGTAGACATATATATGGGCGTGGGTTACTTTTTCAAACATTTTGACCTGATGAAGCTCCAAATAGGATTGATATGTTGTCCTTAAATAAAGTTTGTGGCATGGTGTAAGTGTGCAGGCATTGCCTTTTTTCTGCGTGGGTTCTCTCCGGGTACTTCAACTTCCTCCCACAGTCCAAAAACATGCAAACTGGTAGGTGTGAATGTGAGTGTGGATGGTTGTTTGTCTGTATATGTCAGCCTTGCAATGAACTGGCAACTTGTCCAGGGTGTCCCCCGCCTTTGCCCGAAGATGCTGAGATAGGCTCCTAACAGGATGAGTGGTAGAAAATGGATTGATGGATGGATGGACTTTGCCACCATCTAGTGGTGAGATTATAAAAGATACTGGATCGCAGGATTGAGATTCAAAAGGCAAATTCTTCCCCTAAAACCATTTTCCTCAGAGTAGTGTTACATTATGTGTGTTTTCAGATTACACAGTGCAAAGGAATTTGCTGCCTTCCTCCTACCTATAATGGTGATGTTGCCCGAGAAGGTGCCATAGGCATAGCGGAAGCACTGATTGCTGTTGAGGCGTCTGGTTCGGAGCCAGGCCAGGGTGGTGGTGTCAGCCTCTGGGATCGCACTGGCAACAGTCGGTGGGAGAGGCTCTGTGGTAGGTGCACCTGATGTCATAGCAACAGGAGAAGAAGGGCTGAAGGGCTGGGTAGTGCTGGGTGGTGCTGAAATAGCAAACAATTGACAAGATTCACTGGACTGGAATGTAGGTGATGGATGAAAGCACTTTATATTCAGGTACAGGTTTCCTGTCACTTTTTCTTCCTGCCTCACTCATGCGCTCAAGAACAAACACATTGTTAGCCCACGAACTCACGCTGGGTGGTCTCTCGCTTAATGGTTGGGATCTCAGGAGGAGAAGACACAGGAATGTGTTTTCGACACATTCTGTGACATAACACATCCGTGTGCTGCTATGGATTTTTCTTTTCATATCTAAATGTATACTTTGAAAAAAGTCGAACACAAACGGATAATTGAGGTGGTGGTAAATCAGCCACCCTTGCCTTTTGAGAGGTAAAATTACTGTCTACAGCAGCAGTTTCTGGATAAAGAAGGATCTTGCTCCTTAATAGAAAATCTCTCATGGAAACCTTTCCATTAAGGGGTTAGACACTTAAAATAACACTGTGAGCCCATCAGGAAAGAGGAATAGGACTTAAAGTTACTGGTGGACTCAAGGGGGGGGGGAGTTGCTCCCATGTTTGAAAAGATTCTATAAAAGTGCCCTCTTGGATGTGTCTATGGTGGATAAAAATGAAAATGTGCCCCTTCAAATCCAGTGGAACCCTAGGCCTTTAAAAACCTCAAGCATTACAGAATCAGCTGTACATTTTATGTGGCCCCAGCCTGACTTCCTGAAGTGGATTTGAAAAAAACTGTATCATGCAACAGCAACTGCCCCCCAGCAGCCGAGTGAACATGTCTGAATGACTACCCCAGCTTAGGACATGAAGGGTCAAAAATTCAAAGAAGTCATAGTTTACAGAGAGCATAGAAGATATTCATATGGGGCAATGAGCATTGGTTCAGTCACAGTTTTCAAGTAACAGAAGGGTCCAGTCTTGACTGAGAAACTATATTTCTATGTTCTATGTTTTTTTTTGTCTTTTTTTTAGTTGGGGCACAAGCATTTCCTTGAGGTCTTCTGCTCTAGGGTGCCCTACAGGTAAAGAAAATGTGCTGAAGGCCAATTTCAGTGGGAAACTTTATATGTTAGAAAGTATGTTAGTGTGTTGTGGCAACTTCACAACTTTCCGTGTGGTGACCCACCACATGCAGACGGTTCCCTTGTTTTTGCCTGTGTTTCCCCAAGGATTTCATTACAGTCATTAAAGCCTATGTTTGGACTGAAGGCTGAGGCAATTTACTTGGCCAATTCCAGACCTTTTGTTCCATTTAGGCCCCAAAGTATGTAATTTTGGAATACCAGAATTCCCATTTAAGGGACCTATAACATGTCACAGTGCAGTTCTGTCTGTGTTTCGCACCTGTGGGAGGTGGTGGCGTGGAGCTTCTCTGAGTCGGGGGTGCGGTAGTGGGCGGGCATTCTATAGGGAACGCTGCCTCCACCACCAGCTTCACATTCATGGTCCCCAGCATGCTGTAAGCGTGTGTGGTCACATTGCGGTGTGTGACCAGCTGGTTGCCATCTCTGAAGTCCCAGATGTAGTCGATGGCAGCTGCGGTTTTGAGGTAGCCGCTGGGGTCATGGAGCTGAACTTTGAAGAGCACCGCCTCACCACGAAAGAAAACATTGTCTGACTGGTTGACCGCAGCCTTCTGGGAGATGCTGACTGCCACTGGGATCTTGTCTAAAGAGAGAGTGTGTAGGACAGTTGTGAATAAATAATTCTCGTGGCTTCTCCTTGTGTTTGAATCTGCTCGCTTGGCCGAAACACGCCAACGGATTGACTTGTATGAGTTTGATCGTTGTCTCCACCTGTGACGTAGAAGACAGTGTTGTCAGTGGTGAGGGGGCTGTACTTCCTGCGCTCACGTTTCCTGTAAACCATAACCTCCAGGACCTCTGCCCCCAGTGGGATTTTGGTGGTGTTGATGGTCACACTGGAGGAGGAACCATCACAGGTCTCGTAGTACTGGCCTGGCACAATCAAAGAAGATAATTCCGTTGTTGAGTGGGCAGATGTGAAGCTCTACAAACCAGGTGAATGTGTTCTCACCCATTGTGTGCCACACGTAGACATAGCTCCTACGTCTCCAGTCATTGCTCTGAGGAAAGGGCTTCCCATCAGGGAACACGTTGCATTTCTTGATGTCTGTACACTTTCCAAAGCCATAGTCTTCCATCCAGGAAGTCCAGTTGTACACGTAACCGGAATGCACCTGTCCATTTGCTTCTCAAAGAAAAGAGTGAAATGAACGCAAAACAAACTGACAACAAGACAATAGAATTACTATCGCAGCAACACACCATCAGTAGGGTAAAACTAACCCGTATTACCTCTCTTTTCGCTTTGGGTTATGGGTTTACATAGCAAGCACATTAAAGCTTTAGCATTTCTGTGTTAGTCTACCGCATCGCGACAAAACTTTAATTGAATGTCAATGTTTACAGTTTAATGTTTCTCCCATGTGACCAGAAAGTGAATTGCTATTTCCCCATGTTTTATTACTGTACTCCTGTGTTAGCCATTTGGTTGACATGTAATGTAGGACGTCTGTCTGATGCAGTGATGTTTTGTGGTGCCTGATGATGTAAAAGGTGAGGCGGGGCCTGACTGGGCTCCAGCAGCACCTGAGGCCTGCAGCTCCGTACCATCCTCACAGTGCTCATCCCATACAAGTTCTCCACTGGCGTCCTCTTTCTGGCATGGCGGGTACTCCAGCTTGGCCGTAAAAGTGATGCAAGAGCCATTGAGAGCCGGACTGTCGCTGGTCAGACGAACCCTCGGCTTACCTCCTGAGAATCAACGCTCCAAGTGAAAAACTCGAAACAAAAAAGGAAGAATTCCAAGGACAAACAAATGACGTACCTCTGTTGTGCATAAGCTCTTTTGGCTTTGGCTTTAGTGCAGGGTAGAGGTAATCATCCCATGGGTTGGTGTCAGGGTCCCAGCCAGGGATTGGTGGAATCGGAAATGGAAACTTCTCTGCGAATGCGTGCTTGTGGGGGAACATGTCATTGAATGCTGAAGAGAGAGAACAAAGCAAATTTAAAGCTCTTGACCCTGGGCTGTGAGGCCCCCTAGAGACGAGTAGCTTTCTCCTGGAATGATTAACAGAGAAGTTCTTAATTTCTTTGTTATCATTATTAGGTTTGCCGCTCCTTTTTGTAAATATGACGAACAATCCGAAGAGTATTTCTGCCTGCAAATTACAGTCTTTACATTTTGTATTTCATTTATTTATCGTGACACGAAAAAAGACAAGTTTGCGGCTCCTGCCAGATAGTGTATAGGTCCTAATGAAAAGCAGTATATCAACAAACCCATCTGGGAAGAAATGATTCGACTCTAGAGTCCTTTGCATGGTGTGGAAGTCATTATGAAAGTCTGGATAGTAATGATAAGAGCATATTTCCTCTAGATGGTAATTTAAAATCAAACACTGATACACATACAACAGAAAAAAAGGAGCGGAAAACTTGGAATAACCTCTCTCACCATCTGTACTTTGAGCGACATTATAATAACTTTGATACCAGATAACGATAATTTATCTTTACAAATTTCTATTTCGTTTTATTGTTTTCTTAAAAAGTTTCATGCTCCTAATGACTCTTCATGTTTTATTCTGGCTTTCGGCTGAATGGAGACTTTTGCACGACTGACACAAATACTTGGCAGGGGCGAACGCCAAATTCCATCCATGTGATTTAAATAAATGAAAAAAGAACTGGATGTCTGTCTTCATGAGCAAACATTTGTGCCATAGTCAGGTCATGACATGACACACTAAATAACTGGTTGTATTTGAAAGAAAATGATTTCTGTTGTTTTAATACACCCCCTTGGTAACATGTAATAAAGGCATAAGTTGTAAATAGTTTGACTCTTTAGGTTGCTGTGTCACCCCAGCTGGATATTATTGTGATTTAGGAAGATCTGACCGTCCTATGGTTAGGACTTTTTCTATCTTTATGGCTGTAAAGTCGTTGGATAGGTGATAGTCTGACCGGAGACTCTCGCCCTAATTAAGCTCATGGGACGCTGAGTGTGCACAGGGGAGGGTCGTGCACATGTTACTTAAACTGACAAAAATCCAAATCGAAAGCACCGACCATGTTTCGCCTTTATTACTGTATCATAACCTTTTTAAAATTCAAGATCCACGACACAGAATTAACTCTGATTCCATTGCTCTGATTGAAGTTGCAAATTAAGTAAATATATGACGGGTCTGTTAATAATAGTTCGTCAGATCTCCTCACATTTAGTGCCCAAATGAATTCCAGCAGAACAGCTGGCTTTCCAACTTCAAATCGTTCCCACTTACTTTTGCGTCCTTCAGCTTGATAAACAAAGCAGGCACAAACCAGGAGAAGCGCGAATCGACAGGCTTCCATTTTGTCCAGCTGTGAAAATCAATGCCAATTTATCAAAAATATATATAAGAAAAAAACAAACTGCGTCAGTCCACCTCCCAAAATAGTTGTCTTGCTCTCGGGCAGAGCTCGTCCCCGTCGCTGCTTGTCCACTTCTCCCAGTGTTTCCCTCTGTTTGTCCTGATGTTCAGCATTTTAATGTGGGCACAAAAGCATGTGATGTTTCCTAACAAGATGCATCTCATCACCAATTAGTCGCCTTAGCGCAGGAAACTCATGAGGGATGTGCGCGGACCTGCGCACGCCTCTCCTCCCCCTATAGGAAAGTGTTTTTAAGCCTTTCAGGGTGGAAATAGTTGTTAGAACGTGTGTTGAAATAAACGCAACAACCTCTCGTGACACTATTTCTTTATAGATGATCTATGTTAATGTTCGGCCCACACAATACGGCCCACAACTTTTACTCTTATGTTGTTTTTTTTTTTTTAATGAATGATCAACAGACACAATTTGATTCTGATATAGCTGGAAAATCAATACATTTTATTTCAGCTAGTGGACTTTAATAGATATACATACAAACATATAGCCCAATAAAAGAAGGTGCATTTAGAATATCTTGTCATAATTTGAAGAAAATAAATAAATCGAGTAATTTCGATCAAAATCTGTGTGAATCCACAAAAGTGTTAAAATCGAGGGAGCAGTACAGTCCTGCTATGCTGACAATGTTCCAAAATTAATCAAATCGTATCAAATATAATGAAATTACAGAATTGCATTTGCCCAAAGGGCTATTCTTCTTATTATTTTTTATTGTGACTTACGACACTTTTTTTTTGGAGTCCTAACAACTTAAATGTTCCTTTGTGACAGATGATGAGCGCCTGACTGGATATTTTGATATTTTGAGCATACATTTCCCCCCCTTTCTGCCGCGTCATGGTGAAAACGCTCCTGCGGGCGCGCGATGTGACGTCCGGAAGCAGAAGGAAGCGCGTTCGCTCGCAGCGCAATCGCGCATGTGACGGCGTTTTTTAGCAGCTCGAATAGTGTCACAAGGAGAGTTTGGAAACTGCAGCAAAGGTCCCCCAAACCGGGAGACACCCTACTCACATGTCTGCTCTGAGGTCAAGAGGAAAAGAGGTTCTGATGGCCGTTATTGAAGCCAACAAACGTGCAGACGGGTTGAAATTCACCCCAATTAGTCCTGAATTTCGAGGCCGTCGTGATAATTTGCTTGCCGTGCGTGATGAACATCCAGTATGAGATCTAAAATGATATTGCGATAATCGAGGATGAAGGTCTAATGTTGGCATCTTAGAGCGATGAAACAAATCTGTCACAAAAAAAAACGCAAGTTGTCGAATTGTTTTAATTTTTTTTTTTTTTTTTTTTTTTTTTTACATTCATTTTTATCATAGTTGTGATTGATTAATGATGAGTGGATGAAACGAAACATGGGCCATTTTGAGTCTTTAGGCTTTCATTCTAGTTAATTAAATCATCCGAGCTTTATGAGAACTGGACAATAAATCAATGTCTTTGAAGGTATTACTAAAGATATTTACTCAAGAGTTCCTGCTACTTTAAATTTCCTCTCCACTAAATTTGGAGGCAATATTTTTTAATAACCTACTTTGAATATTGACTGCTGCATCAGAGCCAAAGTAGTGAGTCAGATTTGAAAAAAAAACAACATTTTGATAATCAGGAAAATGTTGAATATTTGATGTGATTAAGTATAAAGTATACATATAAAATAAACAATTACTTTTAATGAGACTTTTGATACTTATTTGTATAAAAATAATTACTTTAATAACACCAGAATTACATATCAGAATCTTGATGAGTTTCACTGAAGTCATTTTTAAATTTTATTTCACTCTTGTATACGTTTGGGGAAATACTGTTCATCTACGGCTGGAAGCCGCAGGATGAAGAAGAGAGCTCTGGGAGAAATATCAGCAGCAGACTTTGAATTAGTTTTTTTATTCACTCTTACTTTTTGAAAAAAAAAAATGGAACGTCAGTTGTCAATACTGCTCATCTTCCAGTAGAGGGCAGCACCGCTCTGTGGCTTCTCTCGCTCTCTCTCTCTCTCTCTCTCTCTCTCTCTCTCTCTCTCTCTCTCTCTCTCTGTCTCTCTCTCTCTCCCTCTCAGATTTAGGGGTCTATTATTTTCATTATCTATGGATTGTTGGTCATTCCTTCATTAATTCGATTGATCATCTGTAGAGTAATAGGCCGTACCAGAAATTGTGAAAAATGTCCACCACAAACACCGCGAGTCTTCAAACTGCATAGGATTATGGGATATAATGCAAAAGAGCGTGACATTTTCAAAGCTGAGAAGCTGGTACCAGTTAATTGTTGTCATTTTTACTTTAAAAGACATGAAACAGAGATCAGACAGAGGACTCCAGACATGGCTGCCAGGGGAGCAGTGAGCAGCCAACAGTCACTTCTCTGTTTGAGTGCGTGTCTCTGCTTCTGTCATGGGGAAACTTTCCTCGTGGGTGCCTGATGTTAAGTCTGCTCAGGTTGCGCCATAGAGGAAGGGGGGGAGGATGAAGGCAAGTGGCTGTTGTGTCTTCTCATTACAGCTCTGGCTTCTAGTCGGAGGGAGGAATGCGAAAAAACATTCCAGAGAATGTGGACTGGACCTGGACCTTCAGTGTATGTGTGTTTGTGTGTGTGTGTGTGCGTGTGTGTCCATGTTCATTTGTGGTAATGGCAGTGGAAACTCCAGTTCACAGTGGGTTTTGGCTGCAGAACGGAAACACATTGAAAGCACAGTGTTCACTGTGCAGGAAATATTTGAAATGAATGGATCATCACACTGACGACTTTGTTCACGAGCTGTTCATGATTAACTGCCAGGCTTTGTCCACCCTGAGGTTGTCAAATTTGCACTGTTAAACAATTTTTTCTTTTCAACACATTAACTAAACAATTTATACAAAAGTCTGTACATCAAATTACTCAGAAAGATCAGCAGTAATGGCAGAGCACAGCATTTAGTATCAGACAATATTATATCATTCTTTAATTGTTATCCAAACCTTGCAGTGACAGATGCTCATTTTTGAAAGTTACATTTTTCACATATTTTTTCAGCTTTTTCTGGATAACAACCTGTAAAAAAAAATGTTACAAAACTCATGAAACCCCATTTCTCAGTTGATATTCTGCAGTCCCTCTGGGCAAAACAAGCTACAGTGTCTCCTTGTTGCTCCTCATGCAGCATGAGCTCATAACATCACATCCCTAATCCCTCTACAGGAAAGGTCAGAGTGGAATGTTCTTCCTGAGGAGGCTCAGGTCCTTCAACGTGGACACCAGGCTGGCTGCCACAGATGTTCTACCACTCTGTAGTGGCCAGTGTCATCTTCTTTGCTGCTGCGGCATTGGGAGCGGTGGTGTAAACAAACGGAACAAGCTTGTGAGGAAAGCCAGCTGGTGGTGGGGATGGACCTGGACAGTGTGAAGGTAGTGACTGAGAGGAGGATGAGAAGAAAGCTGAAGGCTATCATGGACAATCCCTCTCATCCTCTATACGCCGAGCTGCGGAAACTCTGGAACACATTTAGCCACAGAATCATGCAGCCACGGGCTTCAAAGTGCTTGGGGGGCTCTTGGGGGCTCTGGGGCTTTTGGTACTTTTTACACTGCGCTGCTACTTTCACCTCTGTACTGCTGTGTCAACCTGGATTTCTCCCTCTCCTCTCTTATCTTATCTTATCTTATCTTATGTCATCAATTGCAAATAGGAACTAATTTTCTTTAACACAAGAGAAAGTAAAAATATAATCTACCTGTTACACATATAAACACATAATCAGAATAATAGAAACTGCTTTTAATGATGGTGCCTGGAATAAGGATGTAATTTACCACAACGCTTTTCAACTCCATAAGCACACAATCACTGTGACAAACTTAACTACTAAAATTGAAAATGTAATGTATTCTGTAACTACAGCTAGACTCTTTAAAGTCCATTTGCTGTCTTTATCAGTATTAATTTGGTTGCCAAGTGCGATGATCTGGGGTCGTCTTCTCATCAGTTTGGACCTGACATAAAAGGAAACCACAAGTCTGTCATTTATTGTGTTAACTAATGTCGTCTGTCCAATAAAAACTTGAGCTTTGACAAAAGATGAAGAAAACTGAGCCGCTTTGGCAACACGGTCACACTTTTCAGATTCATAACATATTTTGTCCTTGAAATTTGTATATTCAGTGATTTTGATGCTCTGTTCTGCACATATGACATCCATTGCACATCTGTCTTTGTGGCTGAGTTTTTTTCCCTTCTTAGAATGTTTTTGCATGGTTTTTCCTCACTCAGTCAAGGGTCAGAGGATGTCATACTCTGCACTGAGCACAAACCCCATTTAGGCATTGTAACTTTAATTCTGGGCTATACAAAAAAAACCTGATGTGACATTATATGATGATGGTGTATGTTTAAGGTGTTTTGCACTTAAATCAACATACAATTTTATGTAAGAATTTGCACTTCTTTTTTGTCCCACTCTCTTAGTTGTGGCCTGACAGAAGAATGAACCCACGGGGTGTTGCACAGTGTTTTGATTTGTCAGTGTTTACCTAAATGACACCCTTTGTTAACCCCCCGCCCCGCCCAGGCAGGGCTCATTTCCTAATGGTGGCTCTGCCTCCCTGTTGGTCTTCTCTATGAGGCACCTGCATGTGTCGGGTGAAATATTAACTGAAATTGAATTTGATATTACACAACCACAAAGTACTGTAGACTATAAGGGATTTCTTGTTTGTTCCATTCGGGTTGTATTTTTCGTAGCTTTGCAATCAATTCTGTCTGCTATAATAACAATGTGCTCACCAAACTAACTGCTCTCGTGTAATTGCCAGAGCACTGCCAAATATCTACATAGAGAGCCAAGAAACGAGCACTCGGTGAGCACAGACACTGCAGGATTTTATAACCACTTTGAAACTAAATTCAGCACGTATTGCCAGGAAACAGCCTTCGTTGTACAATAAAAGCCATTTCATAGGCTAAGACACCCTGAGGTGTGGCCACTTGGCTTGAGTTGGCTTCATCCTGGTGGATATTTCTACACTCACGCAGGTTGCCAAAAAGAAATGGATCTTTGGTTTTAAGTCGGTTGCTTCCTGATTTATTTTATAGGCTTGTTTTTTCCTTTTCTTTAGTCTTTTCTTGTTTTCCTCTTCCTGTCCTCATCCTTTTCCCACCTGTTTTGATTAATCTGCCCCACTCTGATTAGTTTCTTTGTAAACATCAGTTCCTTGTTTGTTGCTACAGAGTTTGCTGTGAGCCTACATTTGGGTTAAATGCTTTGTGTTCTTACTGACACAAACGTGTCACTTTATTCTAACAATGGATTGGCCGACCCCCTCGAGTGCTCTAAACATGATCTATGCCTCCCACTATCAGGAGGCAATCCCCCCCCACCCTGCTTGTCAAGAGCACCATGAACCCTCATACAGTGATTGAATCCATGACAGTATATTTGTCTCAGTCTGGTCTTATGCACATTGGAGCTTAATGCCTGAAGGGATGTCATGGTGTCACATCCAGCGTGTGACTTAACTAAATAAGTGAAGCACTTAATACTCCGCCAACCTGAGCCATTGTTAACCTTAAAGGAAAGGTGCAACAAATTATATAATTCCCGATTTCATCACAAGTTTGTGTAACTTTCAAACCTGTTAATACAATAATCTACAGGAACAATGTTTACTTAGCCAAAAATAAATCTCTTACATGAGTACCATGGTGTTGTTTGAGACTACCGTAGAAACTCGCAGTGGAAATTGTTTTAGGAGTTAGTGTAATTGTTGTTTTCATTTGGATTCCCTTGCATACCTCACAGCACGTTGCATTGTTTAATGACATTTGTAGGTTTTTGGAGGGCTAGAATGTGTCATGGTTCTGTTTCTTTTTGTTGTTGTTGTTACGGTTTAGTTTAGGAGTTAGCTCATGTTAGGCATTTGTGTGTATATTCTTCCTTGTGCCTTGTTATGATTGCTTGCTATCTGCCCCGCCCATTTATCTCCACCCTCCTTGTGTATTTAATTCCATGTGCTCATTTTACCAGATTGTCACATGTATTTGGTGCCTTCTTTTCTCTCATTCCTTGTTGATTCCTGTTGTTTTTGAGTCTGCTTACTGTTTTTCTTTTAACTCTTGGCCGTTGTTGGATTTTTGGTTTTTGCCTCGCTCTGTCGGTTGGACCAGTTTTCTTGTTTTGACCTCTGCCTGTCAAATTAGAAGACTGACTGTATCCTCTCTGCTTTGTGGTCTGCGTTTGGGCCCAAAGCCCGAAGTGCTCCAGTGTTGGTGTCAGTCCCTGTGTGAGGATATACTGTACCTCCAGGCACATAATGTTTCCTGAAGCTCAAAATGTCAATTCAGATCTTGTCATCTGAGGCATTTGTCATGTTCTGCATGAAAAAAAAACCCAACAAAAAAACGTCAAAAATGAAATGGAAACTGCAATGCAATTGTGCATTTCCACCGTGTAGAGTCACGTATTTAGGTAAATACAAATGTTTGGTTTCTAGTGTGTAATGATGTAACAGGCAAACATCAAGATCA
>KV751318.1:11785900-11803990 GCA_001698575.1 Mola mola
TTTTTCTTTTTTTAAAGGGATAATAAGCAGCTGTGCAAAACCATTCCCCTATAACCATTCCTAATGCAGGATTGTTTTTTAATAAACAACCAGACTGTAAAAATCCAAACTCAGCTGCTGTGCCCAACATTTCTTTTGTGTTCTGCTGTTTGACAGAACCACTTGAGAGAATTGGGAATACAGAAGGCTCAGAGTTATCACTTGTCCTCGTTCATTAGTAAGGCAGGGATTCATGTGCTAAGTGTGTATACAAGGCCCTGCTCTCATGATTAGGCTCTGGTCTTGTGTCTCAGGCTGCCTGCAGCGTGGCTCTACTTAGACTAGGTAATTAGAATGAACTCTCAGACCTGGAATTAGAAAGCACTGGAGTCTCTCAGCCACATGTTTGACCCCTCTCCCGTTTCTGGCTTTCCTCATCCCCCCTTTAATCTCTTTATTCCATTTCCTTTGAGCATCAAACCGCATTTGGCCTCTTGGAAATATTTCAGACCAGCCCCACTTTGACTCATCATACTTGATTATAGTTAAAAAAAGATGCATATTTACCCTATTGTGCATAAGTCTTTGGCTCCCATCAGTTTTTTTGCTTTGGCAATGTTGTAGTGTATATATGCAGTGTATTTATTTCACAGTCTCTTTATTTAGATTCAACCAAAGAACACAGGAATTATTCATAGAACGTCAAAAAAAGGGACAAAATCATTTAAGACAGCTTCTACAGTAGTTTGACCTCTCCTTACACTTAGCATGTGTTGAGCTCTGGCTGATGAGATGCGGTTTAGGCCACCCATCCTCTTGTGTGTCACAAACAGTTTATTGAAGACACGTTAAAAGCTTTTTATGGATAATTTGAGCTCCATTTGATTGCTTTTTTGTATTGAGCATTACATACACATCTTGTATGAGTTAAACTCACCGAAAGCTTCCCAATATACAAGACCAACTTTCAGTCACATCATTCAAAATGCCAGAGATAACCAAATCTGACTGATTGTCAAATCACAAATCATAATTTAATATTAGTGAGGCCACTCCCAAAGGGGAAATCAGTCATTTCTCCTTTGAGAGACCAGAAGAAGTCCAACAAGAACATGGCTCAGCATCAACCGGCAGGCTTCACAAAGTCCAGACCAGAACATTGTAGAGGCAGTGAGGGATCACCTGGACAGAGAAAGAAATACAAGACAGCTTAAATCCAAAGAAAAATGGCTGGAGGCACCAACAGAAGACTGTTAGAATCGTAGAATATGCCAGAGGATTACATAAAACAAGCAAACAAACAAAAAAAATCTTCAATACAGTCTCCCAAAAGAGTTCATGTGCTGTCACACTCAATACTGACTTTTGTCTGAAGAAGCAAGTTTCTTCTGATAATTATGTATGTGTGTTATAAATTTTGTACTCATATTTCCTGTATTTTTGGTCTTTTTATTTATAAAGAGACTGTCGATTGAACGTGTTTCCTCCTTTCAGGACCAGAGTGGTCTCCCCCATCATAGATGTGATAGACTGGCAGACCTTTCAGTACAATGCCACCCAGTGGCCAGTTCGGGGATTGTTCGACTGGAGACTCGACTTCCATTGGGAATCTAACCCTCAGCTGCCAGACAAAGACCCACACTTGGCTGTTCAAGCTTTGCCGTGAGTTCATCTGGGCTGGCATGATCATCTGGGCGAGGTTGCCCCCAAAATGTTAATTGAAGCCTAAGATGAGGAACTGATCAGTTTTTCCTTTTTCTTATTAGGTTTATAGGTGCATAATTAATACAACAGAATGAAGAATTAAGAAACAGAAAATGACACGTACATGAACTCTAGAATGAAAAAAATCATTACACACTGTTTGATTTCATTCAAATGTTCAAATCTATACGATCTCAAATGAGTTGCAAGAGAAACCAAAGTGGTCACAACATGATACACAAGTGAGAAAAACAAACGTATAGACACTAACTATGCAAAATTATTTAGACATTTCGTCTTAGCATTGCAATTTTCCCATAGTTCAACCACTTCAAGCCTATAAAACCTCATTTAAAAAGATAAGAAAAAAAGGTAAACATCTCTTTGCTTTTTTGTGCTTGTGGCTTTTTATAACTTTGAGTTGGCTTTCATTTGTCTTGTTTGTCTCTTAACAAAACAAAGGCTAACCAGTAGCTGTAACACTCCCAGTTTCTGTGCTCCAGAGTGTCACAAAGTCTGTTCGTGGCCAGGAATGTGATGCTGATTCTGTGTATGACAGGAGCCCAGCATTAGGAGGTGAGGTCTTAGCCATTGACAGACACTTCTTCCAAAGTGTGGGAGCCTATGACCCAGGGTTGCTGCTGTGGGGGGAGGAACAAATTGAGCTGTCAATCAGGGTAAACATTTGTCATTATTAACTTTCCATCCTAAGCCTCAAACCATTCACTTGCTCATACAGGACAGAGTGATAGCAGAGTGGTGTTGGTCTAATTTCATGTCATGTAGGGTTTTGACTCGCTTGCCTCAATGTTGAGTTTTGACATGATGCCTTTTGCAAATGGAAATCTCTGGTTAAATGAACTCTGGGAATATCTCAGCCATTTGTCAAATGCTTGAGCAGGAGAGAAAAATGTTACCTCAACATTGGTTTTCTTGTTATGTCCATTGCAATGCATATTCTTGAATTTTGCATAACAAACGTCTCTTAGGTACTGTAATGCACAGACACCTACAGCAAGGTGAAGGGAGTCTGTATAAAAACAAAGAAATAAAAAAATCAACCTTCATACGTGCTTTCTGAACCTAGGTGTGGTCATGCGGTGGTTCCATGGAGGTGATTCCCTGCTCCCGTGTGGCTCACTTAAACCAACACCACCAGCCATTTCACTACTCAGACCAGGAGCTGCATCAGAAGGACAAGATTCGAATTGCAGACACCTGGATGGATGCGTACAGGAAGATCTTCTACCGGAGAGACACACTGGCTCATTTCATCAGGCAGGTGTGTATGTTTGATTTCGGGATTTGGTCAACAGGTTTTTGGTTGTGGATTAATGTTAATTTTTGCACCTGCAGTCTGAGAGCCCAAATATAACAGAGCGTCTGCGCCTGAAGAGAAGTCTGGGATGTAGGAACTTCCACTGGTACCTGACGGCAGTTTATCCACAACTTTACGTCCCTCAGGACAGACCTGCACTCTCAGGCGAGGTACACATAGACTCACAGACACGCACACACACACACCTACAGCTAACTGTGATTGTAACTCAGCTGTCCTATTTGTGCCTCTTTGAAGCTGTACAATGTCGGCACTGGCAGCTGTGCTGACTACCCGCGAAGGCAGGGCCTGCAGGGCGGAGACGTGAACATAGCACCATGCAGCGGGACCGGCAGCCAGGTACCCATGAGAACACTGGTGAAAGTCAAAGTCAGTCAGGTTACACACAGTGGCAAAGACAATTTCTCTTGTCACTGCAGCACTGCGATCTAAACTCCGATTCAGAATTGCGGTGGGGTCCCATGGGCGCTCTGTGTTTTGACGCCAGGGGAGAGAGGGTGGTCTTATCCCCATGCCCCACGCGCCAGCCGACCCCCAGCAGTCTCCAGTGGAAGTTTGTGAAGGCAAGGTTTTTTTTATTGGTTGTATGTCAGAATGGATACATGTGATCGTGGTGGGGTAACTGATGTCTGTGTTCTCCTTCAGCTGAGTGGTCAGCTTGTTCACCTGCAGTCCCAGCTGTGTCTGGAGGCTGTCAAGGAAGGCACATTTTCACAAAGCAGCCCAGGAGAGGTCAGCAGCCAGACAGGAGAGCTCTCTCTGCGCCCCTGCACCCATCACCCCAGACAACAATGGCATTTTGAGCAACTAGTGGCTCCTAAAGGCTCCTGATACAAAAATCACAGAGATGTAAAGATGGCCACTATGGTATATAGTAGTGAAATGGTGTAGAAAAATATACAAAACAGAACTTTCTTTGCTCTAATTTGCCACTTCACTTTCTTTATTTTCTGTTGTAAGGGTTGAAAATACAATTTACTGTGGTAAATAACAGCGGAAAATACAAAATAATAAGGTACAATATCTGTTTATGTCACACCAAAGTCTTTATTTAAACATTTTGGAAATACTTTATTGTTGTATTTATGTACATTTAATCACAGTGTGAAAATGTGTAGAGAAAAGGATTTTAAATAATATTTTTTGTTATTTGTGGTTTTTACTACAGTGACTGTTCTTGTGTAAATGTTTTTGGTGCACATTTTTGATAGAATTATGTACAAGAAAAATAATCTCCATGGATTTAACTCAAGTTTGATGGAAATAATAAAAGACAGTCAGTATCAGGTGGTTGGCAGCATCACTAATCATGTAATGCCCACAGTTCTGTTGTTGGTACCCCTCCCTGAGAACACACACGCGCACACATGTCTCGTGGCATACAGTAGATTTTAGTTTATTGAATAGACATTTTTCTGCAAGGGAATTTGGATTTGCCTTCCACCAAAGCCCTCCACCACTCTTAGATACAAATCTAGCCTATATACAGGTCCACAACCCAACACTTTAGGTGATCTATGAATATAAACAAGAGGACAGTTATTATATGAATATGTGTGTTTTTTGTGTTGTTTTTTTTTGTTGTTTTGGTTCTGTATTCATGGTTTTGTAATCCTGCAGCGTACAATGAGAAGATTTCAACACTAGAAAAATCACTCAATGAAACTGGGATCAACTTGACCTTCAGGTTTATTATTGGTTTTCATGCCTTTTCCCAAAATTTCATACAGATCTCTGTCAGTTTCATTGTGCTCATTAGAAGGAGAACATCTATTCACAGTTGATAAAAATGACAATTACATGATTATGAATCTCTAATACATCTGTGGGGATGTGTGGGGAGCAATGGGTCCTCATCCATCTCTAAAACTATCACTTGATTGCCCTACATCTCTACCACTTGATTTCCAAATGAGTTTAGGTACCTACACTCATTTGTTTTCACTTATTCAAATTCAGGCTTTGTTCTGTTAAAGTGTGAACCTGCATATGCAGTAGCAGGAATTTGAAAGTGACGCAGCTAAATGGAAAAAATTACTTACGTTTGCTGCTATGCCTGTGACGTCGAAATGTGTGGAAGCCAAAACCAACACAAAAGCGGCTCAGTCCCACTCACACATACACAAACACACACACACACACACACACACACACACGCACACACACACACACACACACACACCTGAGAAGGAGCATGATTAAAAACAACAGTGTGAGTAAACTTTTAGTGTTGATTAATTATCAACATTTACCAACCTTAAACTCTTTAAAAAAAAAAAAAGAAAAAAAAAGGGAAGGCTTTATTTTTATGTCTGGCCAAAATAAAAGTCTCAACCGTAAACAGCAGAGGGAGCCATCTGCCTTTGTAATGTTCTCTAAGTGGCATTCCCCATGTGATTTACTTATGAAACTATATAAAAAAGATGCTCTTTCTTTCTGGAGTTGAAGCTAACATACATTTTCTGTGCAGTAATCCATGGGATAAAAATATCCATATGTGCATGTGACTGCGAGGAGTGGTTATAGTCCGTGACAATCATGTGTTTTAGTGTCCAGTGTCTTCACATAGGTGGAGGTGTTATTTAAGCCGTAGAGCTCAAGGTTAGGCCCTCAATAACTCTCCTTAGCCCACGGGCATTGAGTACTAATAATCGCCTCACTCTATCACATTAGTGCTCTTCTTAAAACATGGAGCACTTAGCACAGACAAGTACACAGCAGCTTTTCAATAAATAAACAACAGTCATATGGTATGTCTGCTGCTCCGAGGCATAGGTCAAACACTTGGACAAACAATATGTTTTTGATTACACGTCTTCCCTCAGTTACATAACTGTAGGCCACTGTACAAGAATAGCAACATCTTCCTGCTTTGAGGATGGCAGGAGGTTGCACACTCTTTGTTTGGCTAATTTAACTGAAAAGCACTCAGTAGTCAGGTCTGACAGATTATGAATTTATGAGAACTGCTCATAGACCTGATTTTGAACTGGTGCGTCAGAAATTTGAAACAGAAAATGGACTCCATGGAGACCACAGCAGTATGTTATGGTTGGATTTATGGTGCGTCATAAAAACTTTTTTTTTTTTAAATTTGATTCATAAAGTTAAACTTTCATATATTCTATATTCATGCATATTTTTGTTTTAATTATGTTGACTATAGCCTATAGCTCATGGAAATCAAAAATCCAGTATATCAAATAAATTAATGTGGCATTGCTGAAGTGTAATCGAAGCCCAGGTTGCTTTGATAGCAGCTTCAGCTCATCCATATTTGTGGGTGTTTCTCATCTTCCTCTTGACACGTTCAGGTGAGCTGGCCAGTCAAACACAGTATTGTCTTGGTCAGGAACCCACTTGATAGTAGCTTTGGCACTGTGGGCAGCAGCTGCTAAGTCCTGTTGGAAAAGCAAATCAGCAACTCCGTAAAGCCTGTCAGCAGATGGAAAATGAAGTGTTCTAAAATCTCTTGGTAGACGGCTGGGTTGATTTTGGACTTGATAAAGCACCAGCAGATGACATGACACGTATCACCACAGACTACAGGAAGTTCACACTGGACAAACACCTTGAATTCTGTGCCTCCTTACTCTTCCTCCAAACTTTAGGACATTGATGCAGGATTTACTTTCATCTGAAAAGACGATTTTGGACCACTGAACAAAAGTCTAGTTTATTTTTGTCCTGAGTCATGGTAAGATCCTTGTGCCATTGTTTTTTGGTCCAGGAGTGGACTGATATGTGATGGTTGTAGCTCTTTCCTGAAGACCTCTGTGCTAGGTGGTTCTTGATGCTCTGACACCAGCCTCGATCCACTCCTTGTGAAGCTCTCTCAAGATTTTGAAATTACTTTTTTTGATAATCATTTTCATCGTGGTCATACGTGCTGATTTTTCTATTCTTTTCTACCACAGTTTTCCCTTACAGTCAATTTTTCAACTTCCCATTAATATGCTTTGTGCATATTACTACTACAGCATTCTGCAAACAGTCAACTCTCAGAGCAATAGCTCACCCTTCTTTCAGAGGGTGTTGATGATTCAAGTCAAGTCAGCAGTGTTTCATCTCCATGATTGTAGCTGCATCAAGTCAACTAGACTAAGAGATACTGTCAGGGTCCACTAGTGTAAAGTGTCTGTCTGTTAGGGTCAGTCAGTGTTTCCACTGTTGTTTTGAAATCCCTATGTGTCTATTCCCCACTTCCTGTCTAGTCTTGTCCCCCAGGGTGTCCGATTATTCCCTCTCCCTAATGTGTCCCACCTGTGTCCGATTGTCTACCTTTCCCTCGTGTATTTAACCCCTGTGTACCCTTCCTCCTGGGCCAGATTGTCTTGTTTACGTAGCGAGCATTCCAGCATTTATTCCTTGTGAGTCTCCTTGTGTCCGATCTGTATTCCGTGTTTCGATTACCGAGTTTGCTTTATCCTTATCTGTACCTTCGCATAATTTGAATTCCTGGTTTTGACCTTCATTATTAAAACGACTACCGATTTAGAAAGTTCCCTGTGTGTCCCTGCATTATTGGATCCCCCAGATCTGGTACCTGATAGATACATGGTATTTAAACAGTTTGAATAGTAATTTACGTAAACTTGAATATATATTTTTTAAGTGATAACTTTTCACTTTGTCATAAACAGGATTGCAGTAGATCTGACACAGCTTGAAGCCTGTCTCTGTGAACAGCTGGCTGTCATCAAAATTCTGGCTACTATTGCAATTGGACCTGCGAGATTAAGTCATCAGTGTGATCAATTGGTTCTGCCTGTCGATGACTGTATTATTTATTGCAAGGACAGATTGAAGAATTTTGGTGTCCTTTTTGATCAAACAATTTCGTTTGATTTACATTTAAAGGAGGTGACAAGAGCAGCTTTTTTCCACCTCCGAAAAATAGCCATTAGATCAATCTTGTCAGTAAAAGATGCTGAGGCTCTTATCCACGCCTTTGTGACTTTGTGACTTCTTCTATTATAATGTTCTTTTGTCAGGGTTTTATTAGAAGAGTTTTCATGGTCTCCAAATGGCTCAGAGCGCAGCAGCTCCTATTCTGACTAGATCATCTACATATGAGCATATGAGTCCTGTGCTGGCCTCTCTTCAGTGTCTCCCTGATCAAGTTAGAGTTGCTGCTGCTGCTAACTTTTAAAATATTAAATGGCAATGCACAATCATACCTAACTGAACACCTGAACCCGTATGATCCAAAACGATCGCTGCTCTCCCAGTGCACTGGTCTTTTGAGTGTCCCGAGGGTCGAAAAGAAGACGGCTGTTGAGCGGGCTTTTTCATATTATGCACCAAGTTTATGGAACAGTCGTCTTTTAGACATCCATTAGTTGTGCTGCTATAGGCTTAGGTTGCTGGGGGAACACTCCATGATGCACTGAGCTCTCTTCTCTGCCCCCTCTGACTCAAACTCCAACTCTGCTCCTCTAAATCTCCACATCCTTACACTAACTTTACTTCTTCCCCGGAGTCGTCGGGCTTTATCATCCTGCAGGTCTTTTGTAGGTCGCGGTGGGAGCTGCTGCTGTGGTCCTGCCTGATGCCTCCTGGCCACATTAGGACAGGAGATCCTGTGAATTGGATCCTAGGTTGGAGTTCCAAGTGCAAATTGGGATCCACAGATCACAATGGCTTCTGGACCAACAGAATACACCTGCGTCTGGATCACTACACTTCACATATCCCTGGATTTACAGATTCCACATACTCTTGGACTCAGTGACTAATCAGCAACACTCAGATCTTGCTACATGGACTATAATGACTCCTGGACCAACAGAATACACCTGCGTCTGGATCACTAGACCTCCCATACATCCGGATTTATGGATTCCACAGAGTCTGGGACTCATGGATGTTTTATATATTCTTAGTAAACTGTTCATGTTATCATGTTGTTGTGTTCTGTACATGTGACATCTATTGCACGTCTGTCCGTCCTAGGAAGAAGGATCCCTGCTCTGTGGTTCTTCCTGAGGTTTCTTATTTTCCCTGCTTAGGGTTTTTTAAGTTTTTCCTCACCCGGTTTGAGGGTCTAAGGGCAGAGGATGTCACATATGTACAGTTTGTCAAAGCCCAGTGAGATAATATGTAAATTATGGTTTTGGGCTATACAAATAAAATTTGATTTGATTAGACAGACAAGCTCGATTGAGGTTTTTAAATTGAAACGTAAGACCTACCTGTTTACTGTTGTTTATGAATCTTAAGTGGTTTGCTTGGCTTTGATGTCCTGTTATGACTGTTGTGTGTTTTATCAGTGGGGCTTTTGTTTTTATGCTTTGTAAAGCCCTCTATAAATACATTTATCATCATTATTATTATTATTATTATTATGATTATAAATTCCAAAAAAGCACAGAGAATCCTCCTTACACAATTTAGAGTAAATCGGTTTTACAAAAGCCGTGCAAATTATGTTTTTTAAAGTTAAAAAATAAAGCAAAACATTATGTCTTCTAACCAAAGGGGCAGCAGATGGAGGAGTGACAGATGTCCAGACCGAAAAAATTCTCCTATGTACCAAAAGTGATTGTGTCACAGTGCAACGATATCAGACTGATTCATACTGAAACCCAAAGATTCATCAGTTATACCAAATCCCTTTACTGCCTGTTTTATGACTTAACTGTACAGGGGTCACTGATACCACTTCATATTGCAGAATATAGTAAGATGAAGTTTTTTTCCACAATGGATATGATAACCTGTGCAGAGTAATAACTGTCAATCACTGTTCAATGGTCTCTGTAAAGTCTCTCAGCAATAAGTGTCAAGTTAAGTATGCTAGTAATACCTTGTAGAATAAGTTAGATTTACAAGGAATGCAAGACGTTTGATAGTTCACAAATATGGCAATTGAAGGATCATCAAACACTGAAGACCAGTGTGTTTTAAGATTTCTGAATCTGTTACAAAAAAAAATCTGAATTCTATCATCTTGTGCGTAGTTTAAATCTGAGTTTATATATAGTCTCTGCAATCAAGCGCTCCTAATGAGACTCATACTGCTTGATCGTGTCGCCAACATGTCCTCCTTCTCTGCATGTAACCCTTGGCCTGCCCTCCCCTCTGCTAGGCAACACCTTCAATCCCATCCCCATGCAGTCAGAGAGATATGTGCAGTGAACACCCACGCCAAATAGTTGATGGCCACTGGACGTATCACACTCTCACCAGCATCTTTGTGTCAGTCTCCCCCCTCTCACCTTTGAAAACACATGCACTTTATCTGCAAAACACTCCACACACGCACACACGCACATACTCACACACACACACGCACATACTCACACACACACACACACACACGCACATACTCACACACACACACACACACACTTTTGGTGGATATCAGCTTCTCTGGTGCAGTAAGCTGTGGCCTCTTCATGAAGATCCATAGGGCCATTTAACCAAGGACGGAGCTATCTGTACTTACTGTGAGCAGCCGTAAAGGGCCTCGGGTCCTCCGTACACAGACACTGTTGTTTCCATTGATTCGTAATGTGCCTCCAATTACGTTTCATGGATGGGCTCCAGGAGCTGGCACTGACACTGAGCCAAGATTAAGCGCTTTAAAATGTGAGAAAAAACCTGGCTTGCAGCAGCAATTAAGTTCAGAGAGAAAAACAGATTTTCTCATTTACAAATTTCACAAAAAAATTTAGATTGTAAACGTTTAGGTGATATCTACCTATGATTTTATTTGATTAATTTTGATTCAATACCCACTTTAGGTGTTTAATTTCTGTATTATTTGTTACGTTTGCAGTAAGGAGAGCCTAATTGTTTATGATAATAACACATGCAAACCTTAAGCTGTGCCTACAAGCCTTATAGGTGCAGCTATGTGCAGGTAGGTTGATGCTGGCTTCTAGAGCGCTGTCATAGGTTACGAAAGAAACCATGAGGAGCAAAACACAGAGTGTAAGAACTTACATTCTGCATAGTGAGCTGATTTCCTGTGTAAGTACTATAATCAGCCCAGGTTAGAGGCTCGCCATCAGCATCGCAAACCTTATCAAATTTTAGGTAAACGTTAGGATATAGCACAACACCGTAGCTCCCACCCCTCCCAGCACCACCCACTCCATGGATTAAGAACTCAATCCGTACACCGCTCTAGGGAAAAAAACCTCATACTGTACATGTCCATCTGTTTATTTATATCGAATTCCAATATTCGGTATGTAAACTTCATATACTCTCTATTTATCTATTTTTAAATCTCAGGAAAATTGCACTTTGCACACTCTATACGCAGAGGCCACATTGTACATAATACTTAGTATATTTTTTTAATTTCTAGTGTTTTAGTGTTTATTTATCCTTTCTTATACTGTGTGTTGACTTATTTTGGTACTTTTTACCCTGCGCTGCTACTTTCACTTCTGTTCTGCTGTGTCAACCTAAATTTCTCCAAAGGGGGATCAATAAAGGTACATCTAATCTTATCTTAACTTATCTTATCTTATCTTACTTCCACAAAGATGAAGCATAGACCTGACCAAACCTTGCAGTTCACATAGTGTGGCCCATAAAGAAGTCTTATTGTTTATCTGCCAGGTGAAAAGCAAAAGCATAGATTAGATAGCCTGGGAAAAGAATGAAAATTTAACAGAATAAAACTGTGTTCATTTAGAGTCTTGCTTCTCACCACCTGGGTTCAATATTCTCTCTCTATTTTAGATCTAACCAATTCTTTAGGGGAAATATATGACTCTTTAGCTGCAAAACACTCCACTGTGCTCTCTGGCTAGTTGTCAACTGTGCAGTTCATATAGTGCACAGAAGGATTTAAAGTTTTGAGCCTGAGGGCTGGTTGAGTGGGTGGGTCTGGGGCTGTAGGGTTTTGGATAGTGATCAAAACAGTAAAGTTGTGCGCTGGAAAGCTGATAGATGAGCTTTAAAGAAACTGTAAAACTGTGTAATACCAGGGGCCGATTTAGGTGATAATTCTTTGAAACACCTTCAACATTAATATAAAAATATATAATACAATATAAACAATATATTTCACACAAGTTGAAAGTAGATTAAACCCGCTCCTTCTTTCAAACACTTTCTCTTTTTTATTATCATTTTTTCTCCAACTAATTGGTTTAATGGATTTGGACCCACCACCACAAGTGGGCGCCATCCTGAACAATGACATATGACAATGAATGAGAAATTATGAATTTTGAATATGTGGGCCTCACTGAAATGTGCATAAATCTGCCATAAAAAGTGCTGATGATTTGGGATTTTAGACATTTGGGTAGCTGACAACGAAGATTGAGCTCTATCACAGGTTGAGTCTGTTTAATGGTTTCAGCTATCTAGCTATCTATTTAGATGGACGTTTGTAATTTAGCTTCTTCATCCTGGTATTCTACGACAGTCTGACACTCAACAGAAGAATGCCTTCAATCTTCCTCTAATAATGCATTCTCACATTTTAATCCAGAGGACCACTTTCACCACCGTTACATCAACACAATGCTTGGCAACTGCTTAACAAGAGCCCTACGAGGAGAAAATCCTCCTATCTGTTGCTTTATAATGCCAGGTGAACAACAAAAGAGTGGAATTAGCAGCTGTTCAAGTATTGCTTGATGTGCATAGCCAGAACTACACTTCTAAAAGAAGAAAGCATCATTAATCTACACTGTTGACATGCGCATTGTTCTCCCACCCCTCCCACCATCTCCACCACTTGTACAATAGCACCCAGGGGAGCAAGTCAGACTCATTTATCAAACACACAAGATGTCTTGCAAGCTTCCCTCCTCTCTTTCTGCTGTACACCAATGCAAATATAATTGTGTGGACGTGCAACAGTGACGCCTCTCCGACCAGAACCGATAAGTGTGAGGTCCTTGTGTGCAAGAGTTTTAGCTACACCATAGGTACTACTTGCACTTATATTTGCATAGGCACTTGATATTTTTGAATGCACGTGTAAGGTGAACCCCAAACATGTCGGACCACTGACACCTAAACCCAAACATAGCATGTCCTTGGTGTCAGAACAAAGCTTTGTCCCTTTTCTTCAGCAGGCAGCCTGTCAGATCTCAGCATGGGCTGAAAGACAGCGTCACACCACACATAGATTTCAATATATCTCTACTGTGTCTGTGGGGGTGGAAGGTGAAATATAGGCAGATTTTTATTACCTGAGAGAAAATTTCTCACCCACTGCGCAGCTCTGGTGATTTCTAGTTATGAAATCTGGGGCAAGGGACAAGTGGAGTGGTTCTTTTCACTTGGATAAAGTGCTCATTTGAATGGAAGAGTGTGTGTGCGTGTGTGTGTGTGTGTGTGTGGCATGTTTGTGAGTGTGTGCATGCGTGTGCATGTGTGTGCGTGCGTGTTTGTGTGTGTATATGTGTGTGTATGACTGTTCAGATGAAGAGAGTGGACAGGAATGAATGGCTGTTATATTTGGGTCAGGGCCATCATTAAACAATTTAAATGGGGGGGATTAAACAGACACACAGCTAAAGAATAGATGATAAAAACAGCGTTAAATTATAAATATGAATGCTGTGCTCTTCTCCTTTTCGTATTTGTGTTGCACTTTTCCCATTTCCACCTCCTCTCAGTCGGGCCCAAAACATAATCAAAGATCATAAATGGTGGGAAAGCGGGACAGTGCAAACCAGGCAGGAAGATGGGCCTTGGTTTGTTATTAAACTTATTAAAATGATTAAATTAGGGGAAACAGTGAATAAAATGTGACTTTGCTTGGCGATGGATAAAATGACACTTAAACAGCCAGGATGGGTTTGTCTGTACCCCATTAAATATGGATGGGTCTTCAAGACCCCAGGCTAAATAGCAGCATTTCCACAGATGGGCTGCAGGCGCTGCTAAATACACAAATAATCATCCTCAGAGCAAACACTATCCCACCCACCTGCAAGTATTTCTCAGTAAAACACACAAGTGTGTCTAAGTGGGAATAATTTTGACACCAAATATCTTTGACCATTTTCACTCACTGCATTGCTCCCCCAAAGTCACACATATACTGACACAGCTTCAGTGTTATACTGTATGTACAGTATGTGTTTCACCATCATCAATCTGTTTAATAACAAGCAGACACACAGTGGAGCAGCGCCTCGCCAGGTGAGAGCAGCTGCGGCTATGACAGATGTACCATTGTGATCCGCAGCACGCGTACTTACTCAGTTTTCAATCCTCACCAACTTCAACAGTGACGACTGCTGCGCTTTCACCTTAGATGAACCGTAGCAGTGGCTTATGAGGGTCAGACACACGCATAAACAACACAAACCCACACTACTGTTACATACAGAGTGTGGACAACCCTTGCATAACAAAGACCTGGCATTATTAACTTTATGTTGGCGTTTGGAGAGTCCAAGATTCTCTCAACTTTAACTGTTGCGTTACCCAATATACTCTGGAACCAGGTGCTAATATCAATTTATTCACACTTTTCTTAAGGCAACATTTATTTTTGATTGTATGAATTAGTTTCTTTTGGACAAAAACTATTCTTACATTCTTAAAGACGAACCATGTGCATACTTAGCCATGTTAATGATGGATGGATTTCAATTCTTTGCACACATTCATTTGCCCCTCAGAATGAATTATAATGACTTTAATTGGTCTTATGGTTTGGTTTATGATCAAATATATTCCATACATGACCTTTCCATCAGCTTCAGCTGCGCTTCATGTTGGGAGCTAATTAGCAAATAATTGTCATGATATCAGTATTTATTTAATGTGTAAATATAGCCTAACAGAGCTGCTAACATGGCTGTGTACTTTTTGTGTTTAATACAAACCCTGTACATAAAACTGATAATAAAATTAATTGTACTTTGAACTTAAAGTGTATGTATGTTATAATGTATTTTTAAACTCTGACTTCCAAATCATAAACAGGAAATGAAATAAAAAGGCTTTTGTTAGCCTCTGGTCACTACAATATAACATGTAAGTTGTATATAATTGTGCAGAATAGGTGGATTTCCTGCATGTGTTGATCTATTACATCTTATTTCCACCATTAATGAATCTTTAACAAAAAACAAAATCCAGCACATAACAGTCATATTTGTCATTTATTAGCATAACCTTTGCTTTTATCTAATAAATATAAAATGTTATGGGAAAAATGACGTTTAATTACAGTACATTCCATTTGCAGAGGAGCTGAGTCAAACCTACATGAATTCAAAAGAGAGCAGTAGATCTGTCGGGACAGGAGTTGGGTCCATTTGCGGGTTTTAAGATTGCATTGGCTGGTACCAGCAAACAACACTGCTGATACCTCATGTACAGTAACATCATTTACTGCTTTCCCACACACTTGTAATATCTGAGGTAAAAAAATACATCTTTAGTAATGATACATTCATAGAAATATAAAAGTGTCTATATTTCCGTATTGTGCTTTTATATGGGGATATTGCCTTTTTTATCGAACAGCTGAGAAAATGGATTTCATATTAGACAGCCCTGGATACCAATCAGGGAAATGGCCAAAATTGTGCTTTGCTCCAGGCCACTTCAAAATGGGGTGACTACCGTGTGCCTAAAATATCTCAATTGTTTAAACTGAGCCGACAATCCAATAAATATGCATCTGTAAATGCCAGGTTCTGAGATTAAAAGATTGAACCGTTAACTAGATAAGTGAGTGGCAAGCTGGATTTCCACAGCGTGACATGCAGCATGTTAATGTGTGTCTACAGGCACTACTCAAAATGCTTGGAAAATCATGCAGAGAGCAAAAGAAAGAGAAAGAAGGAAGGCAAGAGACAGCGGTAGATGTGTGTAGAGAGAAAGACTGGAAATGAGAAACACAGAGTCCCTGTGTTGAGTGTGACAGACGACAGCAGGGTCTGTGCTGCCCGAGGCATAATATACCCCCCTCCATAACCAACTGACTCCATTCCCGCCTCCCCTTTCCTAGGGGCCAATGGTAAAGAGCACAGTATCTCCCATCTCTCTCATAATACCATTCTGTGCACCCAGTCTGACCCGCCCCAACCAGCCATGTACTGGTCCACGCAATCCAGACCATCAGGCATGGGTTGAGTGAGCAAGGAAAAAGGGGTTAAATGAGAGGAAATGGTTGAGAAAGGGGGTTGGGAATTGACATTAATGCCCCCCAGCCTTCCCTTCTTTGTCTCCGAAGCCCACCTCCAATCGTCATGATGCTTTCTTGCCATCCAACCAGAACAGCTGACCTGAAACTATCCAGCAGGAAAGAAGGAGAATACAGATCGACTCTCTATAACATTGTATCTCTCTCTACTCCATTATCATTGTACAGTACTGCCTCAAGGGGGGGATGAAAGTGGGTTGGGGGAGAGCTGTGCCCAGAGAGCTGCCATCATACGCCATCGTCATCAGCTATGTCTTCCTTTGTTTATTTGCCAAAGGTCCCAAGCATCATTCTGTTTAGCAACTCTATATTTGTAAAGGCAACGCTAACACACCTAAACCCTCTTGTTTTCATGCAACATTTTTATATACGTGCTTTTTAAACAAAGAGTCTGAGTTGCATCATTGCAAATGTACTCCAATATATGAGCGACCCCAGTTGATCAGTTTGATCTGTAGGAAATAAACATATTCCAAAACAAAAAATATCTAGGAAAAAGTCCATAGAAGTCCAAATAGGGGATGCTACAACCCCTTGGTTGGGTTTTTGTAGGTCCCCCTAAGTCCACACTGTGGAGAACACCCAGAGCTCTGATGACTGCCTTCATCTCCCCCATCTTGCGGAGGAGGACTGTGTTCCATCGACTTCATAGAGACGTTGTCTTTGTGATGAGAGATTTCTGGTGAGCCAAGGGGTGAGGAAGGCGGTTGAATCTTTGTGATAATTGACTGTAAGTGGGGGTCAAATGAGTTGGGAGTTGGAGGCAAAGTTGACCTGGGTAAAGCAGCATACCCCAGCTGGAGGTCCTGTGGTCTGTGTGTTAGGGAGTCCTTCTGGTATATGATACCATGTTGTTGGGGGATAACAACAGGTGATGAAGGCAATGACATGGGTGTGTCCATCCAAATGCAGGCAGTCTGAGAAGAGGATACTGAGGGGTAAGACTGAGGTGGACTGGGATGGGGTAAGGTGCGGTGTGCTGGAGAATAGTGCATGGGGCAGACTACTGTCGTTTGTGGCAATGATGGCATGAGGTTCTCCATGAGCTGGACCATTCTCTTCATGACTTGTCCGAGATCGGCCACTTCCTTCCCAAGGGCGTTCACCTGCACACACAAACAGAAAATATTTTAGCTTTGAATCTGTGGATGGGGTGTGGCGTAAAATTCCAATTACCCAAATTCTTTTTTTTTTTAGGCTCTAATGATGAGTAATTGTAACAGGAAAGAAGAGAAGTAGTTTTTATTGGCAGTGATTATAGGCGGATAGGAGGCTGCAATAATAGTTACTGTTAAACATAAGTTATGTGTAACATAAATCTGTCTTTCAAACCAGTTACTGCCTTTGGATAGTCTGTATATTTGATATTTTAATACCAGTTGCCAAAGGACTAATGGAACAAGAGGAAACAACCACCGTGAGCTGTTAGACAAAGTGTTTGAGATGAGATGACAGACTTCAGACTTTCACCGCTTTGCAGAATGCTAGTCTGCTGTTGTTTGGAAAACTACTCAAGCTAAAAACTAATTTTTGGTATTAGAACAAACGTTCTGGTAACCTGATATTGTCAAATCAACCATAGTTAAAACCAGGTCAACAGTGGAAATATTGGCTCATACCAGTATCAGCACACGTGCTCTTCTTCTGAACAAAATCCAAACCTGTATGTCTATAACTTGTACTTGGTATTTGCAGGTTAGTCATTTTTGGTCAAAATATTTCTGTCTCCTGCCTGCAGTTTTGTATATAACATTGTGCTACTCTAGTTGGTGAGAGTGGGCTGGTGATTAGTTACTCTCTGTATGTGGCATGTCCACAGAGGACGCAAACATGAAGCCCTGCCTGTGTGCCATCTGCTTCTGCCAGTCAAAGCCCTCATGACCATTCATCAGGTCAATCGTGCACATCAATGCTACTATGT
>KV751318.1:11804039-11819215 GCA_001698575.1 Mola mola
TGTAAATACACGGGGCAGAGTGCTTTAGTATATTGTTATGAAGACCAAATAAGGCTAGGAGCTTCCTCTTCCTGTTTCACTCAAAGGACACATAGTCTGAGGCCTTCCATGCTACACATATTGTATGTACATGTGTGAATTTGAAAACACATTTCATCATCTTCCTCATCAGTTAATAGTCTGAATGATCATGTATTGTACTTTTTCTTTAGTTTTTGATGTCCTTCTAAATTGAGATTACTTACATTTGATCTACTGTACTGAGCTGTTGACAATTTTCCCTTCATCTTTCCTAATTCTGCCATCTCTCCCCTGCTCTGGAGTGGCTGTTAAAGCCTGGGTCTAAACTGACTGATAAAAATAGAAAAAGCTGAGAGCGCCAGGACAGTCCAATCTGAAACGCTGTCAACATGATGATTTCAGTACTCCTCCTCCAGAGCCAATCATCAGTGGAAATGGGCAGACAAAACAAGCAGCTGGGGATAAACAGAACCCTCTGCAGCTACAGGTATATGTTCAGCTCAAAAGAAATCAGGAATGGCATCATGAAGATCACAGAGCGTTATAACACATCTGAATAAATGTACAAGTGTGGTAATACAGTGCATACATATAATAATCCACTAAATTAAGAAATAATTTATTTTTCATGTCACAAGTCACAAGGTAGGGGACATAGTGTAATACTCGATAGAGGAAGGAAAACACTTTACATGAATTTCACCCAGGAGAATAATGTTCATGCCCTGTATGAAAATAAAAGTTAACATTGAGTTTTTTACAGAATTTACTTACTTGCTTCATGTATATAGCATAACATTTATGTAACCCACATACCTATATTAACCCAAGCCACTATCATCTCTTTTTTGCTTTTGGTGTCTTAATGTGACTAAAATGAGACCATTTTACATAAGGTGCATTTACTGTAGCCCTTTAATATATTTAGAGTCACAGGCAAATGACTAGGTAGCCTATGAGGATGTGTTATTTTGAAGGATTATTTACATTTGATTATTTGATTGTGTTTTCTGTAAATACTTTAGCAAGTACCATTAGTACTGCCAGTGTTAATATCTCCTTTTATATTACAAAGTTACAAAAACAGCTACTAAAACTGTGATTAGCAGTATAATGTTTTTCTAGCAAAAGGAAAATGACCTTGTGAATATGTTCAAAGTCAGTTCAGGAACCAAGACAATTTATTTCCTGTGTCAGTATCACATGGGTTTGTTATCTGCCGCTTCCATGAGGACTAGCAACCAATTTGGATCCATTCATTCTTGTGGGAGAAATGCACAGCAGCACAGTTTATGACCAATTCCTTGCTCCTCAACTCTGCAAAATAAGAATTGGACCTAGTTCTATCACTCAATGTCTTCTGAACATTCTTGGGCCAACAAAACTGTATTTCTCAGAGATATAAATCAGGAGAAGTGAGCTTTGTTTGAGACCTGTCTCTGCATCAGCAATGCACTCTCAAAAGATCTTGAGGTCAGTAGCAAGAATATTAGCCTAGTAGATAAAAACAAGCTGCAAAATAAAGCACAAACATTAAAATTCTGACTGTACCTAGTGTTGCATTGTGTCAACATGAACAACCAATGGTACCCAGTAATGTATTTTTGATCAAAAAATGCTTATTTACGATGGACAGGACAGGCCCATTTAGGAGATGTATTAGGCTTATCTCTTGACAGCAGTAGCATCATTTCATAGCAAAATTTCTTTGCATGGTACAGCGTGTGTTTTTCAATGACAATAAAGACAATTTTATTCACTTGTAGTTTGTAAGGGTCTGTCTTTGTCCCATCCACTATCTTTGGCACGGTCTATGAAGAGAGTTGTTTTATCCTCTGGGGCAGGCAGGATTTAATTTTGCTCTTTCTTCATTGGGCTTATTAGACAAGTGGCCAGAAGCACACTAAATAATTGCTAATGTTGTTGAGTATATGTAAGACATGTATATCAATAATATAAACATGTTATGGGCAGCACAGTACTTTACTGGTTAGCAAGCATTTGTTGCATCAAGCAAGAAAGTTCTGGTCAGTTAAGGGCTCTCTGTGTAGAGTTTGCATATTTTCATTGTGTCTGCGTCGGTTCCCTCAGGGTGTTTCAGTTTTAAACAGAGCCTCAGGTGATCTATGAGTCTAAATTTCCTGTAGGTGTGAATGTGAGTGTGAATGGTTGACTTTTTATTGATCTTGGCACTGAGATGAACTGGCTATTTGTTCAGGTTGTACCATGACTTTTGCCCAGTGTGAGTGAATAAATACCACCACAAAGAATTAAAAAAAACAAAAACAAAAACAATTCCTATTGAGTTTCTGTTTTAAACATGCTTGGAGCTTAAATATTAAATTGTGTATCTGATTTAAAAGTACCAATGTCTCAATTTTCTGTTCATTTGTGCCAAACTGTGTGTCAGTATATCATGTTGTTGTGTTTCTGCAACTGTGTTGTTCTCGGTAACATTTTACAAGGAGGGTACATTAATTAACATAGTTAATGCATTAATAAGCATTTATTAACAGTTAATTAATTGCCAACTAATTGTTTACTAACAGTGTTCAACTAAGATATTTTTTATTTAAGGGAAATATGTTTTAGACTTTAAAATAAAGGACATAAAGAGCATTGCTAAATGGTTAATTTAGGTAAATAGGTGCTTTATAATGGTTAGGTTTAGGTGGCCACCTGATGCTGAATGCTTCATGCTTCAACTGATATTAATTAATATACCCTTAGTGTAAAATGAGAACTTGTTCTCTTCTATGTGTACATTATGATTCCCATGATGCGATACAAAGGTCAACATATTTATTCATCTCTCTTTATAAATCCTTCAGATGTATTGATGCAGCATAAGGTATAAAAAGAGTAAAAGGTACAAGTAATAGGTCAGATGGCAAGGCAGAGCAGGAATATCACTGTGTTCACACAATTCAAAGTTCATTAAAATGCTGCCGCCTTTGTGTAGCTCAGGTCAGAATCAGCACAAAAATAAACCTTGTCAATTTTTTCTTCAGATTGGCCACATCTTAAGGTTGTGCTATTTTTAGTCATAGGTACAGGAAGAGATCTAAAAAGATCATTATTGGTTGTTTATGGTCATTCGTACATATTTATTACAAAATAAGGCTAATAATCAATAACTAACAAAGCATGCATGTTCTTAGTGCGTTCTCATGAATCTGAGATGCAGTTTACATTGGAAGATTCATTGTAAGGCTTCTGAAAGTTCTACCTGCTGGTCGAGGTGTCGTAGTTGTCCTCTGGTCTCTTCCGCTTTAGCTGCTAGCTCTGCTGTGCTGATCTGCAGCATATCTGTGGTACAAATTAGAAAGTTACAAATCACTTCAAGCGTTGAATAAGAACTGCAAATTTACACCCAGCTCCTATTGCAACAAGGGAGCTGATGAACAGCGCAGGCATTGACAGGAAGTGCAAATTCATATTCATCACCCTCATTATAAACAGTGCTACAGGGATTCGGATGTCAGTATTTTTAAATTCAGCCTTTGGGATGGGGAAGGTTTAAGGAATTGTAAATGGTATTTGGTCATTTGAAAAGATTGCTATGTACTGTAGGATGGAAAGACCTGTGGCAGATGCTGAGGCACTGGTTGGTTCATTAACGGGACAGCCCTGGCTAGTCGAGAAGGAGAAGGCCAGGGAGCTCTCTATCCCGTCACTGTCTTCAGTACCATCCACTATTCTGCAGAGAAAAAAAAGAAATCTATGTATTCTCTCTCTTGCAGAGTAAGTTTAGAAAATTGATAAGCTTTTATATGTGCAGTAAGTAACTCAGCCCAAAGCCCAAAGCCACTTAAAGTAAAGACTGGAAACTGAGGGAAACAACCTGGCATGTCAAACAAACAAAATTAACATCTCTGAAGCTCACAAATTTACATGTTGCATATTTTTGACCCTTTAAAAAAAATTGAAGGAAAAATTCTAATATGTGGTGTTACCAACTTATCCCATTTGCAGTCCTTATGCTCAGACAGCCTAACCTTGTTTAAAAAAAAAATCCATCTGGACGTGACAAGCTAATTTGATTGTAGCTGCTTGAAAAAACCCTAATTATAGATGCAAAGCAATATATTTTTGAGTTTTTAAAGATTGTGCCACCCATTCATATGATTCAAAGTGGTTTGGTCTACTGCCGACCAAATCCCACACACCTATTCACGTTAGTGCGAGGTAAAAGTCTGTACGGAAGATGGTATGTTTGGTAGTATAAATGTCCATAAACTGTTTTACAGACACATTTCTGTTTGGAGAATATTTTGTTTGACTTAGTTGGGCTCCTCATTTTTTGATCTTATTGTTCATTCAAAGCTATTGGAGTGGACTCAGAGATAAGTTCAGTGAGACATATTTAACGCCTATATAATCCATAAATATGATCACAAAGGACTTTCATACTTAACCTGCCTCGTGATATTTCTCATGGACATTCTGCTAAAGTAGGTCGCAATATACTCAATTATACTTCAATTAAGAAAAAATACATCCACATATAGTTGAACACACAAAATCTTCTGAGGAACACATCTACTGTTACTATTAATATGGTCTTTTAAAACATTTTAACCTGACAGAGAAACCCCTGAGTAACTTAGTTTTTTTTCTATTATTCAGTATTGCAAGAAAAAAAACAGCAATCAGAATTTCCTCTATTTACATTTTGTTGCATTTTCTTGTTAAACAGTGCTTTTGGTAGCAGCTGTGTGAGATACCTGCCCTTGCATGAGTTATAGGTGTGTATATTTTCAAAAGTGCATGGTCTAATTAATTAATTTCTCTATCATGCTACAACTCCCAATCAAATAATGCAAATGAGGGATGTGTGGGTGGTGGTCATCAGTTTACCTTTGACTGATCCAACTAAATGTGAAATATCTGATTTACAACCCTAACATTAACAACATCTTGAAAAGTGCTCAAATAGACACAAAACAGAGTGACAGGCCTAAAGTCAGAGGTTAAAATTCACCTGGGGCTGAGGTTGGAAGGGTCTAAGGCGGTCAGAGTAAATTCCTGGATCTTCTTGCGAGACGCCCTGGAGCCCTGTCCTGGGGTCTTTGTGGCCTTTTGGCTGTGTCGGCTCTGTGGAGACTTCTCATCTGTGTCCCTGAGGTTCACTGGCTGGTTCCGCCCCGATGACAAAGATACAGACATGGCGTCATCTTCCTCCTCAACTTTCTCATGCTCCCCTTGTGTCTCACTGATGGACGGATAGCCTTGAACCACTCGTCCATTTCTTCCCACCCCAGACTGGAAGCCAAATTTAAAAAATACATGAGAAGATTCTTTGAGAGCAACATCAAATATCAATAGCCTGTGATTTGAGAGCATTTTGAATCATATGCTTTAACTGTGCATATAGGGATAAATTGTGGAGATTACATATATACTAAAATAAAAACAGCAAGCTAATATGAAATTAAAATGCATTCAAGCAAAACATCTGCTGTAGATGAAAAGTTTGCTCAAATGGCTCTAAAAAAAATTAAAATCTGCAATACTTTCTATTCTCATCTACTTCCTCTAAAGACTCTGGGTACATTAAGCTGTGTTTGTAAAGTAAATATCATGACCAAGAAATACACTGAAGTGTATTCAATACATAGATATGCACTAATGGCTTCTAATTCCAAGGACCATTCAGCTATCTAATGAGTGGCAAGTTGAGCAAAAATCCCCAGATTCACATTTTAGGACTAAAACTGTGACCAGCAGATTAATGAAGGTAGCTCTGGTGAACCCATCTCTCATTTGTCCTAATAGACACAAAGACCTGTGCCATTTTGGTCAAGGGTCTGCAGTTGTGCTGAGTTTGCTAGGACGCTGTGCGACCATAAGATGAGGATACAATCAGGTAATCAGGTCAACTGTTAGCCAGTGATCAGCAGCCTGTGACCCAAGACTCAGAGCAAACCCAGCGTGAGGTTAATGGCTCCAACAGCCAATTTGATTTTCCTGAAAAAATACCTGACGACAGATTATTATATTTGTGTTATTTGTGCAGATTCTCGAAACTCAAGAGGTAAGCCTGACAGCATGCAGAACATTACATTGTGCACTATTGTGGAGCAGCTTTGATTAATGACTGCTAACTCATTCTTTGGAGAATTGATCTTCTTGACCTTCTGACTCAAACTCCCTACCAAAAAAAGAATCATTAAGTCTAAAAGAGAGATTGAGTTCATTATCGAAGTTGGAGGTCTACTGATGAGTTACCCTCCAGACTCTCCAAAGGGATAGAAAATGTCATCGTTAATTTTAGATTCATTATTTTTTTATAGTGGGCTGATTAAACACGATGGGCTGGTGTAAACAGTAGGGAGAGCCTAACCAACCTATATACTGTATATGTATATGTATAAACACATAGATTGTATGGATTATAGAAATCTGTAATTCATCAGCCAGAGTTTGTGGCCTGTTACCTGTGTATCCAGTGCTGTTGTAGGCAATCGGGACTTAACCTGGATGAGAGCCAGAGAGAAAATATACAGATAAACTGCAGGCCAGAGCGATCGAGATGTGATCCTGCTGTTCTCTGTGTACATAACCGAGGAGCTACTTCACATTACTCTGCACTCTTGTGTTGATGAATCCCATACACAAATGTAATATATGGATATACATTGAATTCCCATTTATGAAATATATATACATAAAAGCTAAAAACATATATGCACATGTGTAATATACATATGAAACATATCAGAAGTTAGAAAGAATTCATATATTGAGATACATGTCTGTTCCATGTCTAATGAATATGTTTTCACATGTAAAAAAATTATTTAGCTAGTTAACAATACATTCCACAAGGCCTGACTTTTTTTTAACCAATAAGTATTATACAGTATAGCCGTTTAAAAGTCCATCAATACATGTTGAAGATAGACATGTATGATATATATGTAAGCATATATGAATTAAACATATACATTATCATTAACTCATTTGTCACAACATATAAACCCACAAAAAATTCATCACATTGGTATTTGGAATATACTGTATGTACACATACAAATTCTACTATGCAAATTTCATGTTATCGTAACATATTTAGCAGTATCGTTCATGATATGGGACATATACAGTTAGTCATATATAGCATTTCCATATGGGATTCAAGGATATAATAGAGTAGTATAAACCTTAGAAGCACTTAAATACACTGAACTGAAATCTTCCAACAACAGTCCAATTCTTGTAGCTAAAAGCTAGCATGCACAAGAGCAGCATCATAGACCTGGATGGAACAGAGCCTTTATTAGTATCACTGCTAACACCTCTGTTTCTTGCCAAATGGCTGCTGTGACAAAACGTTTCAGTTTCTTACACACTTTGTATCAGCGGAAGTTTTATCACCATATTAAGAAGATTGCAATACCACAGTGATTAGTCCACCAGTCTTCGATCATTATCTGATCCTTATCCTAATAAAGAGTGTGTACTTTTAGGTGAAAATGTGCAAATAAACCAAAAACAAGACACACAGCATCTGTGGTACTTTGCATGGACTTACATGTGTCTCATGTCCCTCCCTCAGGTTGTACGTGAGGTCCTGCTGGATGTCCTGGACGAAGTGGTGTGAGTATTCAGGGTAGAGGTCCAGCACCTCATACAGCCCCCTCAGGTTGATACACTGCAGGTCACAGTAGGTCAGGGCTTTCACATCCGCGTTGGTTTTTATCACTCTGTCATCCAGAGACATGTTCGCCCCAATCAGGTCACCTTTACCTGCTCGGGGACATGGACAGTCAGATTAGGGGCTACAGCAGTGTTTGAAATGGTGTTTAAAAGACAGAGTACTCTGCAACATGTTTCATTTAATCAAAGAGTTTCCAAAGATCCAATGGGATTCAATTTCTAGTATGTCAATATGAGAACTGGTGCTGTTGTTTTTTTCATATAGCTAAACCACTGAATGACCCATTAATGAGCTTAAACACTGAAAAGTTTCATTCAGGAGGATAAACACAACAAGAATAATAGTTTAGTTAACATTTTAGTTGCCAGTTTAATTGTGTATTTGAAATACATCCACTAGGAGCCATAACAGAGGCAAGCATGTGGAAATAAAACTAGCATCCACCATCTCTAATTAAATTTTTTAAACAGATTTTCATTTACAGTAAAAAAAAAAAATGGCAAAGACGGAAATGAAAAGAGCTGACATCAAACTTTACTACTCCATTTTTTCAATAACAATAACGTCAAAAAATGACAGATTAAATGTTACTTTTCAGATATGATACATTTAAAACTGAATGCTTCGACTGCTTTGACTATGAACTTCACGTAACAAGCTGCGGGATAACTACACATTCAATTATTCAAATTAGTTATTAAATACCACCTTCAAACCATGAACAGGACTGAGGATACCGTGAATGAAGAGAAAAGTCACTGTTACAAACCACAATGACTTTCATGAGAGTGTTCCTGGTTGAATGACACGCTGTTGACAGCTGCTTCCTGTCCTCTTGATACATACAGGATGAAGCTCAGTGTCCATTAGTGTTAATGCCTCTCGAGCAGAGATAAAATATTCATTATGGTCACTGTGGACTGTGAACACGGCTCAATTACGCCGAGGCAGATGGAGCGTCAGTCCATCTTTCTCTCTCCTACCCAGTCCACTCTTTTTCTCCTCAGTCATCGCCCCTCTCCCTGCCTCCCTTCCTCCCCCTCTCTTTTTCCAGATGTCTAACTCCCCCGTTATATCAAAACTTCTGTCATTCTCATCTATTTCCTTATATCTTTATCCCTTTCTGTATTTATTTTCTCCTCTCTGTTGTCATTCCTCTGCCACAAATCTTTTCTTTCTCTTCCCCTCGCCATCAACTTTTCTTCCCCTCCTCTTTGTTTTTTTCCTCTACTGATTGAATTATTTCCTTCCTCACATTCTTTCACTTCCTTCCTTTTCCCTCCACCTTCATTTTTTTCCTCCTTTCTCCATTCAGTTCTGCGTTCTACCTTATGTTTCCTCTTATTTGCTCTCTTCTTCCCTGCTTTGCCCATTTTTCAACTTCGATTTATTTCTTCCTCCCTGTTAACTTCTTTCCCTTTTCCCCTCTTTTTCCTCCCCCATTTATCCTTCAGTGTTTCTCATAGTTGTTCTTTCACTCCTTTCTTAAAAATTTGTCCTCTTTCTTTCTTCTCTATCTCACCTTACCTCAGCTCAGTTGTATACTTTTCTTTGTCAGTCTCACGGTCCTTCCTCGTCTCCTTTATCTCTTCATACTTCCTGCCCTGCTCTCCCTCTCCATTTAACTCTATGATACCTGTCTCCTGTTTTCACCTCTACCACCCCTTTTCTTCCCTCAGTCCAGCCCCTGACTTCTCCTTAATTTGTGTCGGACTTTCCACAACCCACCTTTTCCACCCATCCTCTCATTGTCTACGTCTGCTCCTCAACCTGGCCTCGTTCAGATTCACCCACCCACTCTCTATCATGTGGTGCTGAGCTGTGCTACAGACCTGTTGTGTGACAAGGAAGAGGCGGTACACATGCACAAACACACACACAAGAAAGAGAGACAGGAAGAGAAAGACAGAAGCTTTTCCCTCCTTCAGTCAGACACTCAATGGCAGCCTGACCTTCTGCACATTTGGCAGGCAAGCACAGAGACAATGCTCTCTACCTGTCAAGCGTACACACACACACACACACTATGCACTTCTGCACCCTGCTACATACTAGCATGCACAACTCTGTACACTGATAAACAATTCCACCTACTTCATACACACACACACAGAAACTTACAGTACACATTTTTCTTTCAGTAGGACCTCTTGCATGCATCCACTGAGACACTTTGTACATACACACACACTAACAAAGATCAAGATAAAGATTGTAAGTACTGCACCAACACAGGCAATGTGATGGATTTTTTTCCCCGCATCTTTCAGTCAGTGTTTGCTTCCTCACAGACCTACAGGCATAAACACACGTACACATGCACATAAACACACACTTGCCAGATAGGTCTACAGGTCTGTCTCCGATAGCAAAAGCCTTTAAGGTCACTCAGGACAAGAGGTTGCGATACACGGCAGCTGTGTATGGTTGGAAATTACAGCTAGAGTGAGAGTTGATTGTGTAACATTTTAGAATCATTCATACAACAAGGTGCATGTATATCTGCGGTGCTTTTTACTACAGGCTCAAACCTTCATACGCTTTGGAGAGACACAGATTTGAGTGGGAAATTCTCTACCACGCAAAGCAGTTTTTGCAAAGGAGAGATGGTGAGGATCAGCTGCATTGAATAGTTCCAAAAACATTGTTTCACCTTTTTTTTTAATGATAATGAGGACAGGAGTAATGATAAAAACAGTAGAAAGACATTTATGGCATAATGAATTTGTTATTTCAAGAAATATTCCATATGTTGGGAAAAAAAACAATGTTTAAAATCCGTCGTTAGAGGCTTTAAGGGAAGGAATGATACAATGTGAGCCAACTGAAATTTGATAGAATTACTTGAAATGGACTGAGTGGAGCGATGGAGCAGAAACAGGGAGGGGAGGAGGAGTTGAGCTGCTTCCATACGAGTGTCAAGCTTGATTCACCTTGAATCGTGAGTTTAGTGAATGGTTACATCAATAGTGGTTTTACAGGGTTACAAACGATTTAATGGCCACATGTACATCCAAAGATTGGAATTCAATTCAATTCCTGAGCTACAACATGTCAGTAAGTGACCTTTAGAAGTGAGACTTTTGACAGAACCAGGCAAGTTTGCCCTCCAGCTGCTGGATATACTGTATGTTTACCATCCAGGAAAAATGATAATATCAAACTCTTGGCAAAAAAACTAAATTCCATAAGCTGAATCTATTAATCTAAGTATTATTCTAAATAAAAAAACAGTTAGTGTTATAATATGTTCATATGTAAATATGAAAATAAATATTTTAATAACTGCAGACTACATAACAGCTCAGACTTTATTATTCAAGCAAGTGCAGTAGTCCATGATAAAATAAAGACAAATGAGAGCTATTTACTTATTATATTATATTATACTATAGATAGATAGATAGATAAAATTATGCACCTTTTATATACTTTCATCCTTTCCTCCATTAATTAGACCTACTCAAAATGACTCCTGCTGCAGTAACGGAACAACACTTTCTTTAAAAAATGATGACTATTAAAATCATATAAATAATACAAATAAACCCTTTTCTTAGCTTGAGCTAACTGCAGCTTTAGGAAATGCTGTCGAACCATGTTCCTTCATTAATGAGAACCACTTTCTATTTTAGGATCACAAACTTGTTTCTTGATTTGCTGATTTCAGGTTTATCCCACCAATCAGATACACCCTTTAAGCTTTGTATCACTTATGTAGAATGCACAGAAGTCAATTCCGGCAACTGATACTGTAATTAGCTCCTGCCTTTGCAAGTCAAACATTCATTAAACTCCGAGGATGAAAATGCATACAAATATGACCCTGCATGACACCTGAAAGCTGATTTCAACATATAAACCATGGACTGGACTGCACAGCACTAAACTGGCCTGGACCCGGAGGTGAAATAACTCCTGACTCCTGTGGATTGGACTGATGAAATGGAGTGGACTGAAATGGACAACAATTAAAATGGACAGGACTGAATTACAGTGTGATAGAAACACACTAGATCATACTCAGCTGCACATCACTAGAATAGAGTGGCCCAATCTGTATTGAAATGGCCAATAGTGAGTCACGCTAAATGGATTAATAATATACAATAGAACATGCTCACTTTCACTGCACCAGCCCATAATTCCTAACACCCTTCATCAAGTAAGGTTTTGGAAATTCAGAACACCTATACTATTATTTTGTGTGCACAGCTGAAGATAAGTCCTTCTTTGTCTGTACTGCTACAACATATTGTTGAAAAAATGCTATCTAACTAGAGTTGATGTTATGGCAGTCTAATAACAATAGGCTCTGAGAATGAACTATAGCCTTTAGGCTCCGATTTCTACACAATGCGCTCATTTACAGACCCAACTTTATCACAATGAGTCGCACAGAGCTTTATTATGAAGCCTGCTGCTGGGGTTTTTGTCTTTGTAAAACAAATAATGATGGCACGAAGGGGTTCGTTCACTGTGTGTGCACACAGCCCTTCCTCATCATCTCAATCCTCTCCACCCTTTATCGTACCCAGGATGGCCAGCACCATGCCATCTTTCAGCACCTCCATGGACCCCGAGCAGACGAAGAAGATGGCCTGGAGGGCGTCGCCCTGCCTGAGGAGGTACTCTCCGGGTGCGCAGAAGGAGGTTTTGATGTGCAGCGACATGGAGCGTAGGCAGCCGCGGCTGGCGGAGGCGAACAGCGATAGCTCCAGGATCTCCTTGTTAAGGTGCATGGTGATGTCGGACCGCAGTTCGTCCGGGAAGTCCTTCAGCAGCTGAGGAGACGTCAAGAAGGAGAAAGCCAGAGCGTGAGGCAGGAAGCAGAGGCAGCAGCTGGCCAAACACAACCATGTGGCACCTCAGCTTGTGGTTGCCTTTCATTTTACACATCAGTGTGAAGCCAAGACAAGTTTATTTGCATACTTTGCATAGGTTCAATCTGAGGGGTTTCTGCACAACACAAGACTTGAGGCAAACACACTCGAGAAATCGTTAGAAACCTCTTTTTCCGAGAAAAATAAATAAAAATAAAATGATTTATCTAAATTTCTCATCCTCCAAAAATGAACTAAATAAGCAAGATTAGTTTTCTGGGTGTGATAGTGATAGTAGATTGAACAAAGTGTTTTGAGGCAGAGCCAGAAACATTGATATTAAACAAATAACGGACTCTCAGAGTGAACATGTCTTTGTTAAAACCATTGCAAAATCACTATACATGTCCACAACATAGACATTTCAATCCAAGCAGATGTAGAACTCCCCCCGCCATTACAGTTAAAAACAGAAGGGTAAGAATATTGCATATCATCTACCTGTCTGTCTCCTTGACAGGACAAAGATCTGGGGCTCATTGCCACATAGAGTCGATCAGCGAGTCGTCAGAGCCAGGCTGATTTTAATCAACAGGCCCATTTATAATTCATCTGTCTGGGATTCATCATCATCAGTCCATCTAAGCCCCAGTCTGGGTTCTGACAGCTGTCTCAAAGGCATTCACAGCCCAGAGGGATGAGCTGCTAGAGCTGCTATTAGACTCCTACCTGTGTGAATCGGTCTCCCTGGGTTTGTCACCGAAAACACTGTGCTCGCCCTCGTCTTTGGTTTGTGTTGTCTCTAAGTCAAACCTCGCTCCATCTTCGCCTGTCTCCATTTTTCACTTTATGTTAATCTGTATCGTTTAAGTGCAAGGGTGGGCCATATACTGATTTAAATAAAAGTAGGTGAAGGGCCACTTATTAAACAACTTATCAAGGCAACTTGTGATATTTTCTGACTACCATTAATGTCCGGGTACAGTGTGCTGGTTGCCTGCACAGTACAATTTTTCAAAGATACACCACTTCTCTGTTTCAAAAGCTATATGATAGATGAACATCTGACTGATTTCTAATTCTGTCAACATTTGCCACTGAACTGTCTTTAACTTAATAAACTTTAATTTACATTTTTAAATTGGTGATTTTTTGAAAATTATATATATAGTATATGAGTATATATAGTATATATAACATTCCCAAAGAAGTCCTATTCACCTTATCTCACTTTGCCACTTCTATGGAAATCAAGCTATAGAATCTAACAGCAATATTTGCTTAGGGAAAGCAAAAAACATTTTTAATGAATAAAAATTGGATAAAAAAAAATGTACAATTAACTTTTTAGTATGCGTGATAACACACAGTGAACTGGTTATTGTGAAAAGCCAATTGTGATTCAAGTCCTGTTTTACTTGCTCTGGGTATTTTTTCACAGTGACTCTCTCACCGTTCATAATCTTCATAAAAACTTGTCACTTCTCTCAAGCTGAATGCTTGAGGGAAGCAATGCTGCTTTTTATGGATATTGTTTTCATGAGATGCTCCTGGTGGTATTGAAATGCTGTGTTTTGCCCTGGTGTGGTTTTATGTGTCAATTTTTGGCATCTATCAGACTCTCCGATCTGGCACAACTGCTACAGAAACTGTGAGTTTTTGTTGAGAGAGCAGCGGTGGCTGAGCGAGAAAGAGAGAGAGAATGAAGAGATGGCCTTAGAGAGAACAAAGCAGTGAATCAGAAAAATAAAACATTATTTTCTGATTGTTTCCTAGCAGTTGAAGCACAAAAACACCTCCGCACAAACCTGTAGGAAGGTGCCAAAATACTAAGAAAGTAAGAAAAAACAGGCAGAGGGCAGGGTCCCTGCAAACAGTCACCACCACTACTTCTGGTAACGAATTCGGCATCTTATATATCCTGTATATATATCCATATATATTTTATGTATCATATTCATATTATTAAGTTAATTAGTATGCAGTGTTTTAATTTTGTATCAGGTCAAAGTGGAGATATAATTTTTTACAAAGCATTTTGAGTACAATGCAAAAGATAATGAAGAAATGATTGAGGGTTGAAACGTCAAATCTCAAGGTCCGAAAATATCCCGTCATTCACAAATGACCACGCCAGACAGAGAAGTGAAGTCTTCATTTTTCATTCTTGCCTTTTATCCTCTCCACCAGTCAGACCTGAAGACCACATAAATCTCTGGCGATCACATTGATCGTATTACCACTGTTAAAGCCCGTTTGAATGCAAAATGATACGTAAGGAGTAAGAAGTATGTGAGCATCTAAATGAAGTATTGATCCCCTTCTGCTGTGCCGGCAGGTGTCAAAACCATAGTTTAACAGAAAAAGGAGGATAAGGGTTTGGACCAGTTTAGGCGTAAGTGCTTGTCGTACCTCATTAGAGTCGATACCATTATTAACCGACCAGGTTGTCTGAAAATACTCCAACATTCGCTGCTTGAGGCTCTGCGGCAGGTGATGGACACGTATGAAGTCCTTGAGGTCTTTGGTTCTGGTGTGGTACTGGGACCAGCGTGAGTACATTCTCTGGATAATGGCCGTCACGTTGCCAAAGACCAACGCATGCATCAGTGCTGCAGGTGTGAAGAGAAGCAAATAAGAATTTGGAGTTAGAGTTAATGGTGCATTAG
>KV751318.1:11825323-11850839 GCA_001698575.1 Mola mola
GTCAGAACATTTGAAATCAGCTGAGGAGATGTTTGGACAGTCCTCATACAAGCTGCCCCTGCATGTGTCTCCAGTATGTTTTAAGGCTGTTTTTCGCTCTTTCTGTAAAAAATAGAGAATTGGTGCAGCACAAGGGGTAATGAAGCCTCCTGCTAAACCCTGGGGAGAAACTCCATCTCATATACACCATCTATCACCCCCCTCCGACCCGACAACCCACCTATGGAGAGAGCAGGCTGTGCAACATCCTATTCTCCTCCAGCAGCATAAGCAGGAAGGAGTGTAATATAACCAGCAACGCATGCACACCTCCTGCTAGCTTGTCCTTCCAACTTTACCTCTTCCACATCCCTTTTGTTCTAGCAACCTGATCACTTATTTTTCTTCTCCTTTTCAAGTCAGTGTTTGTGTACTAAAACTTATTTCTTCTCCTGTAGGCACATCTTTAGTGCTCCAAAGCAATCACATCAGTGTGATTGGCCATGTTTACTCTTTTTTGTGTAGTGTGCATAACACATTTTTTTTCAATGCCAACCCAGCCTCCAGGAGGCAAATTTTAATGACTTAATAATAATTATAGCAGTTATGCCAGAGAACAACAAATTGATGTCTTTTGTCTTGGTGAAAAATATCACTATAATACCTCATGCGATGAAGGCCTATGAATATGGCTCTTTTAAGGTCATTTTGCATGTCATTTGATACTGTCCCCATTTATCAAATTTCACCCATGTAGGACTTTCGTCATGTGACATTTGTTGTCTTAGTCACATGAACTGCTGTTCAATCCCAGTTTGTCTAAGTTCAGGCAACCACGTGCCCTGGTTATGTTTAGGAAGAAAAACATCATGATTTGGGTTAGGAATAAATTGAGTTATGTCACATAGGTCACATAACACATGTTCCTTATGTTATGAATCCTCATCTTAGCTTACTGTCAAGAATTAACAGCAGTCAATAACCAAGCATGAACATTTTTCAGGTCCACTGCTTGTTTGGCCCATCCATCATCCCAAACACCTTCACCGTGTTATTTCTTTTTCTTTATGTCATCTTATTTTCTACATGTATTGCATCTGCAGCTGAAAGACATTTGGGGAAAAGCCTAATGTGGATGTGTTACATGACATATGAAAAGCCAAAAAATGCATGATTTGTGTGACCGTTTGGTGAAACCTGGCTGCTAGGGGACAACTGCTTGCATAGCTTTCATGCTAAGAAACTCATTTTAATATCAAAGATGAAAGGCAAGTTTTGTATAAGGAAAAGTAAGAATAAGAAGCAAATACAAAGTGCAGGGAAAAAAAGACAAAAGATGCTGCAGCAAAATAAAGTGATATAGGCCTACATGGGTGCTCTTAGACCATGTGGAAAACATTAAAGGAAACAAAAGTAACAGTCTTGGCACTCAAAATATAGGACATGTTAGCTGAAGAAGGACATTTTATTTTGTTTTTTATTTTATACATTACTTTTATTTTAATGTCTTGATCGTCAAAGAAGCCAAATAATAAAACAGAATGTTTTGACTGCTGGTCCTTCAGGATTCTAAACATTCAATTGTTATTCAAATTGTATTGTATTGTATTGAAATTGCTACAGCTATTTCACAGCAATGATCTTGAAAAACAAATTAGGCTACTTCAGCAACCTTGTATCTTTGAAAGAAAATAAATAACTGGAAGTCAAGTCAAGTCGAGAGGGGATGATAAGGTTGAACAAAAAGAAGTGAAAGAATTAAAGATTCCATGACGAACTGAAGAAAGTCAAGTTGAGATGGGATCATGTGACGGACCATAATGCAAATAAAAAACTGATACAACAAAGGAGAACAACAGGGAGGGACACTGCTGAGGCCCCTTGACTCATCTTGGTGAACGATGGCTTCTGTTCTCGAAGGGGATACCAGCCTGAATGCGTTTTGCTCAAAGGGGACATGGCGCAAAAAGCTCAGCTATTACCAGCCCCTCCCTCTCTCTCCAGTCGCGGCAGGGGAACGAGTGGCTCAGTAGCCCTACACCCAAATCCTGGCCTACTGGGGCCATGTGGTATTTCCATTAATAGAATCTGGAACCAAACACAGCCCCTTCGCCTGGAGCGCCCTGTCACTGCACCCACTCATCGCCTCTATTTTGTCCACATTTCTTTCACAACAACATTTTGGTCACTTATTATGCTTAATTTGTCTTTTTTCCTCCTTGTCTTCTGTTTTGTTATGTTAACCTGAGCTCTTTTTCTCTCATTCTGTTATCTGTCCTGGAGCGCCACTTGACCTTTTTTTGCTTCTCTACCTCAGGATGCTTCCAAAACACTTCGGTCAAATTGTTTTTGCGTGTTTGTTCACCTGTGCACTCAGGTATTGGACCCTTTGATTCTTTTAGTGGTTGTTGAGGGTAAACAGCAGCACAAAGCACAGTCAAAGCATCTATTTGTCTACATTAAGGCCAAAAGGCATAATCATCCATAAGCAACCAATCAAAACCTCCTTACAGTGCAGAGCTTCTTTTGTGTAATATCATTCAGCCGTGGACAAGACAAGAACGCCTGCCTAATTGCCCCCCATCCCTGTTTGTGCCGCCATTCAGCTATCATTAAGGGGTCATATATTTGACTCAAGCAGAACAGAAACAGGTTTTAATGATACCGGTTTGACTGTTCCTCCACCACTTGTTCAGTATGTGGAATCAATATTCAAAAAATCAACGGGGCATTGGAGCAATGCTGGAAAAAGCCCATTCAACCTGTTCTTATGAAATGTCAGACGTGCTGGAGGTGAGGCATTTTACAATATGCCAACATGTTGACATGACTAGAGCTGGACTGCTGCAGTGTAATCCTCCCGCCCTCGCATTTCTGTTATTTAGTCTATTTAGTCCTTCTATTCATTTTTACCCATATTTCATTCTTTGCTTTTATCACCTTCCATGATTCTTTAGTATTTGTCATCCTTCTAAATTGATTATAAATTGTTATTTGGATCTGGCATTATCATTTGATTCCTTGGAAGTCAATAGGAATTAACAATGTGACGTAGAGCAGCTCACTGATCATGTTCTGTACTACCAGCTACTCACCACGCTGACTTTGAAAGCATAGAGCAGGTCAAAGGGCAATGCAGCCACCAGGTCGATGATGAACCATGTGGTCAGGTAATGAATGCAGATCTGTCGAGCATCGAAGATCACTTGGCCCGACTTGCTGACAAATGTGGTGCGAAAGTTGAAAACGATGTCTGGCGGGTCAAATAGAAAAAACAAAAAAACAAACACACAAGTTAGTGCTTTAGTTACTGTAAAAACTGGTCGTTACACAGTAAAGTATTATTCATATTCAAACAAATAGCTCATAAACACCATAGTTCTCAGTCCTGCACTCCTGCTACCAACCTAAGATAAACAGTATCTCCACTGCGATATCACTGACAGTCGTGCTACGGGTCAGGTCATCATCATCACCGATGAAGCACACGTTGTAAGGTACGGTCACAGCAACATAGAACGTGGCAAGTAGAATCAGCCAGTCCCAACCAGCTTTGAACGTGCTGTAGTGAAGTAAGATGAATTTGGACTTCTTGGCGTCTGCTACTTTGTACTCTGGCAGAGCAGGAGGATCCCCAAACACATTCTGGACAGCAACACAGGACGAGAGCATAGAGGTAACACAGTGGCAACAATTTCTTGCATCCACCTACAGCATCCAATCCATTACAGAGTTTGTATGAGCAGAAAGAAATTCTGTGAACACAAAAGCAAAACAATATGCAAGTGGGAACAAACAAAAAAATAATTAAAGGAAGGATTCAGTAACTTTCCAAGGGCTTGCTTAGTTGCACATTAAAATGACACATAATTGCATTTTATTACAGAACTGAAATCGAATTGTCTGTCTTTCTTCACAGCATCAGAGCACTAAATTATAAAATGGTGATAAAATGTACATATCAACTCGCTAACTATACAAACATTTAAAAACAAAACACTATTTAAGAAAAAAAACAAGACCACAACTTATATCTTTTCATCCACTCTGATAGTGAATAAGCAGCTGTTCTCAGTAACAAGAAGGTCTGGCACCAGATGGCTGACAAAGTTAGTGATCTGCTAGCTGAACATGCTGCAGTGGAAAATTTAGCATACTTATGTTTCTCTGTGTGTCAATGGGAAAAATGTAATTCTTCGCTCTCAAGTTCCCAACATCTCATTTAAAGATGATAATACGACTACGTGGTGTCTTAAACGCCCCTCGCCTGCAGCCAGAGTGAGCTGGAGCTTACCCGCTCTGTCATCTTCTGACTGTTAAACTAGTCTACTATAAGCTGCACAATGACAAGTTCTAACATTGGGTAATTCAGCTTTACAATACAATATTCCTCCTGTGTCAATAACAGCAGCATTCTTCTTACTTTCAAACAACTGTCCAGCCCCACCCACTCGTAAATGATCCTTCACCTTGTTCCATCCTGACCCATTGTTCGAAGTGCCCGATGATACCTTGTTCAGTTTAATCTTGCTCTTCTCTCTGCTGTGGAGGTGGCCAGAGATGTGGTAGAGCACCGCACTGCTTCGCAGACGGGCTGAGCTGAAGTGAGAGCCTGTTTTCACCCTGCCACGACGTCGCTCTGTAAACACACACACACACACACACACAAATTAGTATACACCCCGTCTACAATACTTTACCCCCCAAGGTTTACCCCTGATGAGTGAATCAGTCATTATGCTTGATGACATACATAATATTCTGTCCCAAAAAAAGAAATGTGTCATTTCTGAGCAAAAATTGCACAATTTCAGCATCAATATAAAGGAAATACTATTTATTGTCATTTCACTTTTGTAACTGTCAAACAAGTACCGGCTTTGATTCCCGTTAGCTGACCGTAAATATTGGTTGATGTCTTATTGTATAAACAAAGTGTCTAGCACAACAGGGGCAGAGAGGCAATTAAGTTGAATATGGCAGATTGTGTATGGTTAGTTGCTACAGGATTGGGTTTTGTCTCCGCTTTGGTGTGTGTTTTTTCTAAAATAGCAAATGAAGGAGATACTGCCGATGTGATCGGTTCTGAGCAAAGAGTTAGGTAATAGCAGAAGGCACTTTACTGCTGCTGGGTTTCTGTACTCCATTCTCACTTCTTTGAATCCACAGGAAGGGACCAAGGCCAGATTGGCTTGAGAGGGGATAACAGTAATAAAGCTGCAGAACAGAACTGATCACTGCTTTGGAATGTGTGTGTGAGTGCGTTGCAAGTGTGTGAATGGACCCCCAGACGAAGCGAATAGACAGGGCCATCCATAACGCGACACAGCCTTGGGGGACGTGCCACGGTAGGAGCACAGAGAAAGAGCTTATTTTTAGATCTAATGAATTTTCTTCTGCTATTATAGCCATTCTTGTGGGGGTGTATAGTTGGGGAGGGGTATTGTGTATAAGAAAGGGAGAGTGAAGTTATGTATGGCAGAGAGGGGAGGCGGCCATAGATACTTAGTGTTAAAGAAGCTGGGCTATGTGACATATAGGTGAGGGAGGAGGAGGAGAATGAGTAAGAGGGGTGAGGGAAGAACACAGGAAAGGAGGAAATAAAGCCAGGATGGAGAGGAGGTGAGGAGAGGCGATGGGGGTGACGACAGAGACCGAGTCTCCCTATTTTGCACACACTGTCCTCATTGCTGGGACAGGGAGCAAACTGGGCCACAGCAAAGGTGTTCCCCCGTCCTGGAAAGGCTTCCCAAGCAATGATGGAAACGCACTGCTGATATTGTTTTATTCATTTTATAGTCTTGGTTAAAATGTACTTACTTTTTTACTACCTTGTCTCCGCTGGATTAAACACACAAAGTCCTAAAGGTCTGTCTACATCTGTGCTGAGAACAGTTTCAAATTGCAAATGTTTTCCGAGACTTAACAAGCTCATTTAAACTAGCCGGTCAGATGTATTACATGGTACAAAGGCTGTATGCTGCATCAGACGTTTTTCATCCTCATTTCATGCAAGCGAAAATAACTTTGCTTTCTGTTCTCCCCTTATTTGAAGTCATAAGAGTAATTAGGCAAATCCAGGGGAAGCAAGCCTGAGGTGAGAAAAATCAGTTTGCTGACTTCACAGACACACACATACATCGACCTTTTTCTTGCTCGCTGCTTCGGCTGAAGCTGAGCTGCTGCCTTTAAGCTGTAATCATTTGAAGAAAATTGATTTTGAAAGCATAATTTAAAAACTTTGTTGTCTTTGGCTGCGCTTTGTATTTGCAATAATGAGTCTAAGGAAAATACTGGAAGAAATAATTGTGAAGTGAGGTTGTAACAAAGATGTGCAGTCACCAGTGTGATGTGATCAAGGTTATGGTAAAACTGTGATCTTAAATAAGGAAAACCTTACTGAATTGCTAAATAGAAAATATTTGTCATGGTGATTGTTCGGTGTTATACATTTCTGTCTGCACATCTCTGAAGGCGGTCAATACATTAGTTGTTTTATAGGCACGAGATGAATCTACTGTTTGTGGCTCAAAAATAATATTGTGCGGAGCTGTATAAATTACCATTAAGGTCTTGTTATTTATTAATTTGGGACGAAAAGCATATCTATTCTATGTATATGTATATGTATGTATAATAATACATATTTATCATGAAATGTATGCTTGTGTTTATTATCAAAGGTCCACAGTTCAGCTCATGTTGATCAGATGTTTAAAATGTGTGACAGCGATGATGTCATTATTCTCGCCAGAAAAACACAAGTGGTGTCTGAAAGTGTTTTGTTTTTTTTTTATTTGGCCAGCGAATTCATTATTTAGTTATCTACCTAGGGAAACCCTAAATATGGGACTAGTTGATTAGTTTCACTTGTGTAAAGTTGGCCTGCCCTTCCCTGAGTATTTAAGTCAGTGTGTCTCCTTATCCCATGGTGAGATTGTTGTATTTGTTGTGTTTTTCAGTCCTGATTTTTCCATGTTTGCCTGAGTGATTCCCACTTTTGTTTGATTTTCTTGTTATGATCCTGTCTGTTTTTCCTGCAAATTTGTCTTTTCTTACAATAAAACTGGTCTGCATTTGGGCCCAAAACCCTGCTCCAGTGTTTCCAACAAATGAAAAATATTTGGATTGATGACACTTACAGTAACATGCATTGTTGTTAATTTCATTAATTTTGTCACAGCAATCCTGTCCCACAGATTTTCTGTTACTCATGGTGCCTTGTGGCTGTTACTGATGGTCCGAAACGTTACCGAAATGTACATGATGAACAACAAGTGAGTATTTCTGGCTATTTCCTTCTCTTGTCTCAGAACAACAGCACACTTCTGACAGTCACAAATACTGACCTTCCTTCTTGTCCTCTTGGATGGCTTTGACTTTAGTGTCAGTGATGTCCTTAAACGATGCCAGAAAGAGCACCACGTCTCCCTTTTCATTCTTAATTGGCACAATGTCCAACAGGCACCAGAACAGCACAGCTGACAAGAAGAAAAATACTCTTGTTAAAACTTTCATGCAACTTCTCTGATTAAAGCTGAATAGATTAACAGTGTGCTTGTAAATCTACGTATGTGTGTTTTTGTGTAAAGCCACAGTTTCACAGGCCCAGTAGTACTAGCTTCAGGTTGTAGTCCCTCTGTGGAAAAGCAGAGCTTTTAAATAGATCAAGTCGCTGTTCCCCAGGCGCAGCAATAGATTAATTATTCTCTGAGGTCCCATCTCCTGCTGCATTGCTTTTCAGACGAACTGTCGGTCGGCTTGTGAGGTGGACCAGTGATGGCGTGCTCATACTGACTCTTGTATCACTTGTACAGTATAATGATCAACTATTCAAACCACTGATTTATGTATGATACAACACCGATTCGTTTTTAGTTTAAATTAGTATAATCCATTTATATTTCATTCATTACATATTTTACAATGTTTATGTGAGAAGGGTTGGTTATCACAAACCCCAGAATAATTATTACCCAAATTCTGCAGTTCTACTCTTCTCTACGGGGTCTTTTTGTGTCTTTAAGCTTGTTTTGGTTCAGTCTGACACAGTGGAGCATTTAACACTCATACATAACAGAGGTAAAAAAGAGAATTAACCTTAAACTTACGTGCACATGTGGCCTGAAAGAATACTCCAGATGAATGCTAACATTGCTCTGTTGGACAGTGAATTTGAACTTTTTGATAGTTTCTTTTATCAAATCATACATCCGTGGTATAACATTAACGCTTTCTAATCATACTAATAAACTAATTGTTAGTATATGGAAGCATTCTGCTACATTATTATGCTTATATATTGTAAATAGCTTAGAAATGGAAAAGAAAAAATACAAGCACTCGTTCAAGCACAGCTATGTCTGGCAACCAACAACAGATTGACATGCTGCGTACAATGAACAAGCGACTGCACAGAAGACACTTTTCAGAGTTTATAGGGTTAAATTAACACTTTCCACATAGTTACACATTTTTCACTGTGACAATGTTCCTTATTGAGCTCACTAAACAGAGTTGAAATAACTCTAAACGATTAGACAAGTAACACTGCTGAGATACTTCTTGAAGTGTTGTCGCCTGGGTGGAGTTTAGTTTGATTAACTCTCTGCGGAGTTGGTCTAACAATTACAATAACTGCAGCCCTGAAAACCATTTAAATCAGAATGTATTAAAATTACAGTTTGAAAGTGTAATTCAACTCAGAAATGTTTAACTGCAAAAATTTCAACACTCCAATATAAAAATGTTTAACATTGTTAGCATCTGAGGGGTGTTAGTTTTCTTAATGTTAATTAATCAGTAAGATCAAATTTATTGTAATCTATATCACGTTGGCGCATAATGCATGACAGCAATACAGGGATATCATTTGCTCGTAGGTTTATAACAATATTTCTCATGTTTTTTGTTTTCCACTTTGCTAGTTAGGATTATTTATTTAAATCCTTATTTAAAGTGACATTTTCCTCCGATGTTTTCCATCACAGATTGATTTTTGACAACAAAGTCTATTGGAACGGTACCTTAAAGATTGTGGTTTGTTGCCACTAGATTTTGTCAAGATGAACCAAATTCAGAGTTGACATAGGAGTCTTTTTCGTTCTTCAAGACACAAACTGCTGCATAAGAGGGATTTTCCATGGAGTTTGTCCATCCACTCCCACTCACTAAATCTTCATTCCCATGTGATGACTAAATCTGTTTTTGTGAATTTCTGCATGCCAGTGAGATGTGGCACCACTATCAAACACACAGTGAGAGACACAGCATCCCTGATCGTGAAAACACAGCTCTCTCTTTTCTCAAGCTGAGAGACGGAGGACAAATCGAGTCAATCAGCTGCGTTTACTTTCAGGTAACTGCTGTGACAGACGGAGGGGGAGGTATGAGACAACATAAAAAGGCTGTGGCAGGGAAAGAAACAGCAAGATAAGCATAGGAGACAGACAAACTGGCACAAACCATGTTGTGTGGAAATGGCAAAAAGAGGAAAAAATGGTGATGTCATATCAGACTTAAAGGGAGAGGAAAGGTAATAAAATGAAAATGAAGGAGGACAGAAGGGAAAAGGAGACCGAGGGATGTGATGGAGAAGAAAACAAAGAGACGGAGAAGAGTGGTCTAGGCAGCCAAATATGTGATGGCATTTATAAGGTTCTGTCTATGCAAAATGGACTGAGGCGTTTACCAAGTTGTCTTTAGAAATTAAAGAGAATTTTAAGCAAATTGGCACCACTTTTGTTTAACACATAAACCCTAAAATGAAAAACAGTATGTAGTGTCATGAAAAACACCTTAAAACTGCTGACCAAACAACGTTGACACAAAGTCTATGTAGAGATATTGATCCTAGTTTCAGACATCTGTAACTGTTCATGCATGAGTAGGTGTCATTTTGTGCATAATGAACAGCTGTTAAAGGGGCAACTGACCCATCAGAGAGTAATGGGAAGGATTAAGAAAAGTTGCAGGAAGTGGCAGCTACTTTAATGACAGATAGTGACAAGTTCTAGGTAAAGACACATTCAAATGATGTCAATTTAGCCTCTTTGTCTTATTTTCCAGCGTTGTCATTTATAGAAATATTTTCAATGTCAATAACAGAGATTTAGAAGACTTTTTTTTTTTACTATTTAAAAACAAATGTGTACACAAGGTCATGCTGAAGGAATAATGTATAATGGTATGATAATTCAATCGAAAACTAGGCAAGTTCAGCCCAGTTCATAGAACCATAAATATTCACATTTGTCCTGAGCCCATGGTTTTGTTTTGGTTTTTTTCCAAGTTGCCTCTAAACTTAGATTGAAAGGTGATCTTAACATGGAGAACAAACCAGACTGTTTTGTGAAATGATCGAAAGCTTCAGAGCAGCTACTAAATGTATCTGTAATACCACTCAACATTCATCAACATCTTTCAAAGGTCAGGAAGAAACACTTCATTCTTTACAGCTTTGTGAAAAAGGATAAGTTTGCCGCAGTGATAGAAAAAATAAGTTTTGTGACGGAGCTGCAGCACCATGGATCACAAATGATGTCCACCTTAAAAAAACAAAACAAAATTGAAAACGCTCAGAAAAACATTCAGAAAACTGAAGCATAAGAGTAAAGAAAACTCTGCAATAACCATGCAAAGGGCACATGGCACCATCTCACATCACAGCAAGCATGTGTCAGCATGATGCCTAGATGTGCTCATTATTTTCAACTCCATTTTGTTCACTGGGCAGCTAACTAATCGGTGAGGCGGCACACGAAACCATCCTGCACCACTAATACAGCTATCACTGTAATCGAAGGAGACATGGTTAAAGAGTCACTAGCCGACAGCTATGAAAGTTTAATGTGTGTCAGTGTTATGTTGTAATTGGGGGGCTTTTTTGACTGATTGTTTTGTTTAATCACATTTAATGCCAATGGTCCGATGAATACTTCTTGTGAATCCATTTATACAGCATGCTTCATCTGTCCATGGCTCCATCTATGTCAGTTTTAATGTAGCGTCTTCAGAAATAGCCACAGAGAATTGCCAGCCATTAATGGAATTCATAAAGCCAAAGTCTTACTGTTAATCACTCGAAGAACAGCACAGAGTCTGTGTTTCATAATACAGAATCTGTCTCCTGTTCACCTGTCTTTTTGTAGAACATGATCTCATCCTTAAACTCCTTGCGCTCCTCCAGGGCGTCTCCAATGCTGAGGATGATGCTTTCGCTGGTCTCCGGCCCATACAGGAACTTACAGGCACAGCTCTTCTGCATGACCTCAGCCCGGGAGAAGCCCGTGAGCTCACAGAAGCCATCAGAGCAATAGACGATAGGAAAGCCTTTTGACACCTGCGCATTGGCCAGGATGAAGTTGCTATCTGCGGAGGGAAACATTAAAAGGAAGAGGACATAGAGCAAAAGTAACGGCATCATTCTTAAAGAGGGCTGGAACAGTAGAATCAGGACACTCACAGCAGTTCTTCAAAGTGTATTTGCTTGGAATTTGTAGGAAAAATTAGCAGCAACTTTAGCCTCCCACATCTTGATTTCCGGCTCCCCACAGGGAGTTTAACATATTTTCACAATGAACAGGACTTGACTTAGTAAGAAGAAACAAGGACTCCAAAACCACCAGTCTTGTAAGCAAAAGAAGGATGTCTCAATCATGAAGCAGCAACAGATTGTGAGGTGGGACTAGTGCACTTAATAAAATGGGTGGGGAAGGATAATGGTGAGGAAATATTTAATCTTTTGGGTACTCCTGCTTCCTCCCACAGTCCTAAAACATGCAAACAGGGGGTTAGGCTAGCTTACTCTAAATTGCCCGTAGGTGTGAATGTGAGTGTGAATGGTTTGTCTCTATATGTCAGCCCTGTGATGAACTGATGACTTGTCCAGGGTGACCCCTGCCTTTGCCTGATGATGCAGGGATAGCAAAAAAAAAAAAAAAAAAAGCTCTGTATCAATTTCCACACAGAAATCTTTAGAAAACATTGCATAGCATATTCTAGGATGAGTAAAATCTACGTGCAATTAACAATTGTTCTTAATAAATGTACTGAAGTAGCTTTTAATGCAAATTTTCTGGGTTTGTTAGTAAATCTTACTTATCAATTAATATCAGTTTTTACTTGAACCACCTCTGTATTTTATTACAAATTTCTTTTAACAACAGATGTTAAAGGTTTTTTATTGCACATTTTACTTGATTTAAACACGTTGTGTGGCCACTGCATTATATCACTTAAAATTACTTGGTCATTTGGGTAAAATCTGCATATCAAAGTGAATATATAAAGTTTCAATATATAAAGATCAGCCTGGACGTTATCACTACAGCTCTCAGTTGAGGTTTAGCCATCCCATCTAGTACATTGTATTGACAGCACTCCACACACTGGATAACCTCAGCCTCCACTGCCCACTTTTGAAACTTCAGGCAATAAAAATAGAAGGACGTTTGGCTAGTCAAAAAGTGGCCCCTCCGACTATTTCACTGCACCAGTTTCATTAGCCACCAGGGCTGAAACAGGATTTTTAATACACAAAAACAAAGTCTGATGGGATCCTCAGCTCATGCAGATGAAGGGCTGTGTGGGCAGCAACATGAAGGTCATTTACCTCAATAAATCATAGATTTATCTGCAAGCTGAAAAGCCATGGAGTCCTGCTCTTGAAACTCATTTCCTCGTGTCAAGGAACTGACCCTGAATTTGTCATACTTTTAGCAAGAGTTGCAGTGGGGAGGGGTTATGGGTAGAGGCCGATTATTGGAATAAAGAATAGGGTGGGGAATCAGTGGGGAATGAGCTGGACTGATGTCGGTGTTTTCACACAATCGCATTTAGTCCATCACAGTTAATTATCCTACTTGTGTCCAGCTCAAAATATCCAGTTGAAGAGGACCAGCTGTTTATACCTGAATCCATCTATCAAGGCAAACAAACACACTCCCACAGTGCCAGTGTGCGTAGAAAGAAACCGAGCTGTGCTGATAGACAGCTCATGTTTACAGTACAATGCCCATTATACAAGACAGTGGACGTCTGTGGTTTAGCAGCCTCTATGATGTGTGTGTGTGTGGCTGTAGGCCTGTGTATTTGTGCTGTAATTTGATAAACAGTCAAACTTGCCTGTTATTATGCCCACATGCACTCAAACACATAATAAAAAGTTCACGTAGCATTAGCAAATTAATCCATAATAAAACATTAAGAAGGAGTAACACGCTAATATATGCAAACACACAGAGCGAGGTCAGCTTGTTTGTAATCACTGTTCGAGATATCCTTCAGAGCAACTTGTTTCAATTACATTTCATCAAAAAAAAAAAAATCAATTTTCTGCATCAATAAGTCCTCTCTCTACCAACCTCAGTGTTTAATTGTTTTCTGTTGTACGTCAAGCTTTGTTGAAGTAAACCACCTTAGATTCGAACTGGGAATACATCGGTAGAGCATAAAACCCTTGTACGCATCCCTTTAGAGGAATGAGCAGCATGTTCCTTTTCATAATCCCAATTGCGTCCACCGTTTTTGCCAGCTCTCGCTAAAAAACTGTGATTCATGTCATTTTCAGGAACGTGGTACTTTGAACTGGTGGGAGATGAATTTGATATTGATGATGTACATGATTATGTTCAGGTTTTTTTGTTGCAGATACTACAACAATAGTGATCGGTGGCATAAAAAACTTTGGATAGAAAGAAAATATTTCTTAACAGGATCAATTCACATTTTTTTGTTCTTTTCTCAAGATTTGTTTAAATATATAGAATATGAAAAGGCATGAGAAGCAATATGAAAATCAGAGAGGTTTTAACTAAGTTTGGTGGATAATTTGGAGAAAAAAAAAATCTATGTTAGTGTACTTGAAATGGTAATAATCCCCCAGTGTGCCAGGAAACTGTGTGTGAACATGAAGGATATTATTTCCTCCAAATAATTTAGCCAGTCTGGAGGATTTGCATGATTGAGTCACTAGTTTCCTCTCTTATCCAACTTAATTTTAGTGATGTGGCTGGCTTGTCAGAAAGAACATGATTTGTGCAGTAATACAAGATTGTAAATAGCTGGATTGATGCTTTGTTAGTGATTTTTGTACTCAACATTAAAAAATATAACGCGGTGTGAGAGACATCCATTCACAAAAGAAAAACACAATAAGAGTGTCGCGCCAGCTGTAATACTCTGACTGCGTGGCCCAGACAGATGGTCAGAACGGGTCTCAGCGTTGGGACCTGCTGTCAGACGTGAAGCCCTTGAGGCGCCGGGTAAACAAGCGAGAGATCGACAGGACCGCTGGTCCCGCAGGGAGCCGGAGCAAAGGCCTGCAGCCAGTCTGGTGGCGGCTCCCAGAGCACGAGAGGATGGCGCTGACAGAAAACGAACGTTTACAGTGAAGTGCACACAATGCTAATGCTGTGTTTGACTGTGGCTTGCTGTTGTTGGGTGCAATTTGAAAAGATAATGTGTTACACAGTTACACAGTGATTACACTCGGTCTTTGTTTTAGGCTTCTGCTAAGAAAAAAGAAGCCACAGTAAAAGGGAAACTGGTCTAGCTAACAGGAAGTGAAACAATGACAGGTTATATAGGACTGATGTGTCGCTTCATTTCAAGATGCTAATGTAACATAAACATATAAACATATGATTGTATTATAAAGTGAATACATAAACTACATCACATGCAAAGTTAATGATGATCATTTGCATGCCAACAATCATTGGAAACAACTATATATTAGACATGTTGGGACACATATGCACACTGGGACAGTTGCAAAAGTATAAATCGAAATCAATCAATGAGTCAATTTGCATAAAACCACTTAAGCACACTAAAGTCTTTATTTGGGTATTACAGTGCCTGGTTTTTGATTTATTGGAAAATTAGCAAAAAAAAAAGTGTTACCACTCTATTCTTGTAGTACAGAATGTATGGGTGCATGGAAGAAAGGGAAGGGCATTTCTCTAATGCAGACTTGACCAACTATCAACCGCATGAGCACTTAGATAAATGGACAAACAGCGAAAAAAGACACTGGTTTCACCTGAAATATAGTCGTCTCACAGTAAGGTTAGATGCATTAGAAGCAAGTAAGGTGAAATACTGTAATAATAGTCTGTGTGTTCGCACACAGGAAGTGATGTGGTCTCCTGGTTATGAGTGTGACCTAGTGAGAAAAACAGGAGGTTTTTAGTATTTAAAAAGCCTTTCTACCTTCACTAGTGATGGGGTCTTATATGATCACAAACCTTGGAAGTTGGAACCATTTTGGTTGCCTCACATGAGAGATTACATTTGCAATGTTGTTTCTTTTAATCCTTCAAGGGAAATGAGCAGATTTGAATCAAATTCTAATGACAGATATGGAGTTGCACTAATGATGGAACCATGCCACAATCCTAATGAAGCCTAGCTTTTTTTTTTAAAAAAAATACATTAACTGGTTTATTCAGTAATACATACAAGTGCAGTTAAGATTTGAAACAAAGTTTTCAGGAGCTGTTTGAATTCTTGATAAACTGCTCCTGTGTTATTTGTTAACATCAGCACAGAACAGGAAGCTTCCACTGTCCTACTTTCACTGACTCCTTCCCTTCTACCTTTGTTAAATGTCCCTTCTAGCCGCTCACATTCCTATCTTGGCTCCCTTCTTTCCTTCCCTCCCTCACCTGGATATTCTCTATTTTTACCCCCACTTCTCTATCCCCTCTTCCCTTACCTCCCCTAGTAACCTTCACTCCTTTCTCCCCTCCCAGCTGTTCTATACATCCCTCCTACCGTTTTGGATCCGTCCCCTAATTACTCTTCATCTCCTCTCTATCCTTGAAACTCCACCTGACTATCCCTCGTTTCCCCAGTCCATTTGTTTCCCTCACTCGTTGCACGTTCACCTTCTTCCCCAGCACCTCTACAAGAGCGTCATCCATCTCCTGTTGTTATGCTCCCTGGACCTCTAGGATAGGAAAACTCTGATTCATTTTTCCTCCATCTCACCATTTTCTACCACCTCTCCTTTTGTCTTTCATTGTTTTGTTTTTTTACTCTGGATCATATCTCCTTTGTCTCAACCTCATCATCATCTTCCATTCATCCACTGCATCTCTCTCTCTCCATTCCGAGTTTCTTTTGCCTAATTGCTCTGATGTCGAAGCCCATAGATCATCTCCCCTTATGTTCACACTACTGCATGACAGCTGCAGGAGAAACCCCACAGGGGCACGGAAAACGCGGGGAATGGAGGAGGAAGGACAGAAGCAAAGAACGAGATGGGGATGGTAGAGGAAGAAAGAGGCCAGGAAGAGAAGAAAGAGAGCAAAGGGAGGCAGAGAGAAATGTTTAAGGAGCGTTTTTATGCAACTGAAGTGACTTGTAATCATTAGTGAACATATGATTTTTACAGCATGTGTAAACTATTAATAAAAGACACTTTGAAGCGCAATAATATCCTTAAAACACCAACATAAGACAGCCGTTTCCTTCTCTCAAAATGGAGTCTGACGGGTTTCAAGGTGATGATTTGTTGAGTTTTTCCTATCACAACAACATCTGAGAATGACATCCCCAAAAAGTGACAGCTCTATTCAATGGGTTGAGCGTGTATTAAACCAGTGGGCATTGTTCATACTGGCCCACCAATCAGCACAGCATTACAACCATCAACAGAGGACATGAATTGAACATGGATCATAGTGCAACGTTCTGCTCAGAAACCCTTCTGGACACAAACCTTCCACCTTAAAGCTCTCTGCAGACCAAACACACCCCTCATGGCTCCAGCACACCTCGTTGGAATCGGTCTCTCCCATCCCGACAATGTGCCTCACCACAGAAAATGGTCAAAAATGGCCCGAGGAAAGTGAGAGCTTAAAGTTTGGACCTGGCCTCAAACTTCTCCAGATCACAAATCAGAATGGGACGTGGCTAAAAAATTACGATCCCCATTGTCCCCAGACTTGGCTCCTACAAAGACTCGAGGGCTCCTCTGAGGGGTGTACAGTACCTGTGGCGTGTAGCCCCAGGGTGTTTCCTGGATCCCTTTAAGTTCTGTAGGTTGCAAGGTGGGTCATCCACGGACTGGACTTGCTGTAGCATTTTCAAATAAAACGGAATCTGGGATATTTGTAGGTCTGGTCAACCCCTCTTGCCCATCTCACACTGTTCCTATTTTCAGTGTTCAGTGGTTTAAGTGACATCCAGATGCATGCCACAATCTAGCGTTTGTCAGCAGAACACTGAACTGTAGCGAAATAATCAGCGTCATTCATTTCAACTGTCAGTGGCTTTAAAGTCCACCTGCAACGGATGTTGGAGCGTATCTAACTGCCGTGTCATGACGTTTTTCCTACTGAAACGGGAAAGAAGACAATCACAAGACTGAATGCGCAACATAACGTTGTGATGAATCTAAATAGTTAGGTAACTAGGTAATAGTCAGAGCTCCATTACGCGCTGCTGAACTCCGCTAAACGTTGAAGAATATTTGACTGCTGGATGCCATTACATTATTGGTTAAAATTGGCTCATACGTGGAGTTTTAATTTCATGTGACGCGGTTTCACTGCAAAAAAAAAAAAGATATCGGATTTTCATACAAAAATACAAAGAAATGTATTTTTTTGTCTTTTTTTTTGGCATATATCGTTCAATGGGCAACAGTATGATCATGGATGTGACCTAAATTGGTTAAAATTACAGTTTGTCATCTCAGGTGGACTTTAATGTTGTGGCTGTATACAGTATATACTAAGAACCATGGATGATCTGGCATTAAATTGGAGTGTTTCCTGTAGGATGCCATCATCAGCCCAACCATGACCATTGATGCCATCCCAGTCGGCCTAAATCGACTCTGCGTTGGTGGTTAACTGACAAGTAACAAGCTACAATAGAGTTATAGCCAACATTAAACCTGCTAAACTGGTGGCAGATGGATGGCTGTCCTCCCAACAACAGCACTGCACATTCAGAAAACACTCATATGTAACACTCAACCTTAAAAAAAAACAAACAAATAACCTGTTATTGTGTCTTTGGAGAACTTGATGAAACGTACTCTCCCAGCAGATAAGTGTTAATAAATAAGTTCAGAGGAAAGTAGGCACTAATTGCAGCGCTACTAAACAAATGGAGAAGTGGGGAAGAGGCAAATTTGTGTTTGTGTTACTTTGTGAATACATGTGCTCTCTGTGCACATTTACCAGCTCCTACACATCCCATTGACACAGCCTGGAGTAGCCCTTGAGGTATTCATGGCACAACAGCTCGTGTGAGGGGTGAGCAATCATGCAAAGGCAATGGAGAGATAGAAAGTGTGAGGGCGAGAGGGGGGGAACCAAAAACAGACACAGAGAGGCACAGCAGGGGGGAGGAAGAGATGGATGGCATACAGGGTGTGGAAATGAAAAATGAGGAGGATGTGTAAAGGTAAGGAGGAGAGAAGAGGAGGCTGTGAAACACAATGAGGCAGGCAAATGAGGTTCGGGAAAGGGACAGAGGATGAAAGGGTGATGTGAGAAGTTGAAAGTGAATGAGATGGAGCTGTGAGATGTGGAATTATGAAAGATGGAGATGGATTCTGGGTAGAAAAAAGAATTGGTGGTGAAGTGGAGAGACGGATGGCAAAACCTCGCCTCTTTGCCAGAATTCATGTGAGCCTCTGAAGCTAATAGTAACCAAGGTAGCAACTGTGCAATCTGTCTTTGCGATGGATTCTGAATCTAATCAACACCTAGGATTATGAGATTAATGCTACAAACAAATTTCTCTGTACAAAAAAATCATGGGTTATTTATCAATTATTTGTATTTTGCGTCAAAGTCTGAACCTGTGAATATTTATTACACATGCAGACTCACAGGACCATTCAAAAAGTTGCCCTCCCAATCTATAAGTGAAGAAAGTGAATCCTTAGACATATCCACAGCATTAATCACTGCTGCATCTCTTTATTATACGTCCCCTCAGGTGCTCACCAGCAGAAATTACATACCTGCCTTTTTTTTTCCTTTTATCCTACCTTGGTAGGATACTCACCTTCTTACATCTCTCTCTGCTTCCTCAAAATCACTGCCCTTGACCTTTTCTCACAAAAAAAAACAGTCCTCTTATCTGGAAGTCTAAAAATGGCCGACTTGGCCAACACTTCAGCAGGTGAAACCGATGAATGTCGATCGTTACAGACAGGCCATTAGAGACCGTGATTACAGGAGTCTTGCTAATTAGGCAGTTTAAAAAGGCAGAACGGGGAAGTTCACACACAAAAGTCCCGGAAGTTGGGTGGAACTGCTGAGGTTCCCTCTTTAAGTGCACGGTAATAATAATTCTAGTCTAGTGACCCCACCGCGAGGACAGCGTATGCCTGCTGAGTCTCCGCGGATGATGCTGGCTCTATGTTCTTAGCTGAATTCTTTCTCACTGCCCTGTTAAAGCACATGTATATATACTGCTGGGTTGCTATTAATGCAAAGAATAGCGAAGATCTGGTGAGACCCTTAGGAACTTAAAAATTCTAAAACAACGCTATCGGGGGATTGAATATTGTAATAGTAATATATATTAAGCTCGAAACAAATCAAATTAATGCTTATGTAGCTCCATGTCTGCAGGACGTGCAAACAAATAGGCTAACCTTTGCTAACGACTGTGAGGCAGTTAGACGACGGTGATGACATGGAAATGTTTTGTTTAACTTGTTTCCCTGCTCGGAGGGGCGAGAAATAAATTAATACAAACAAGTTAATTACTAAAGTTTATTTCATGGTACAAACATGTCTTTAACATGAGAGGCGTTAACTTTTGGTCTGAGCTTGCTAGCTTATCAAATGACGGATAGGAATATACGCAGAGCGTTTAGTTTGTTGAACTGTTGAGAAATAGATACATAATGGTTTAATAGTTCATCCCCTAAACCAAAACATACATGTAATTTATCATAGTATCATATTAGATTAGAATTACTGTTATTTTAAGTGTAGGCTACATCCTTTTATTGTTTAAGCTGACACAAGTTAACTATGTCACATAGGCCTATAGCTATCTTGTCGCATCTTAACATTATAATACATTTTTATTTAGTCATTTAGTCATTTAGGCATTTTTATTTAAACATGGTGTCACAGAAAATTGAGAAGAGAGTTCCGATGAGGCTTAAACACTTATAGTGAGTCAAGGCAGGCAAAACCACATATCAAAAATATGATTCACTCCAAGAAGCAGAACAGCTTTGAAAAAGGCTAAAGGCAACATTTAAAATAATACACAAAAGTCTGGAAATAGGACGTAATCAATTAGTGCAGGGCAGAAAATCCGAAATTATAAAAGAACAACAAAATAAAACAGGAAAAAACTAAATCAAATTCTATTTCCTGATTTTGTTTGTTATAAAATTCAAACTTGATCATGACCACCTGAGCTGAAAATTGATAATATACAAGTACCTGAAAACTGTATGTACAGTACTTTACTAAATCTTTACCACTAATAGGAATAGAATGTAGGCTGGACAAAAAAGACATCCTCTCTGTCCGGATACATCACGGCTCCATTATTTGTGTTTATCTATACCCTAGAATAAAATTGTTCCGATATTAAGTGGAAAAATGGGAACAGCAGTGCCAATTCATGGCCAGAAAGAGAGCCCCTGCGGACCCTGCAGCACTACAGTCAATGATGATTGATTACTCCCTCACAGATTCACAACTGCACTCATTTCTACCTTCACAGTCTTTCACAAAGCTAAGGACAGTATCAGAGCTGCGTCTTCGCATGTTATTGTAATCATATGGTACCTATGCTTCACTAAATTTAGAAACACATTTGTCAGTAAGCCGTCTGTGGTCTTTCAAGCTCGGTAATTAACTCCCCATTCCTGCAGTTTTGCAAGTTTGCTGTTGAAACAGTATATCCACTGTGTCCTCTGAGACAGCGGGATCTAAACGCGACGGCCTCTTCTCGGATGAGTTTAAACATTCACCTGGCAGCAGGTGGTAATCACGAAGTGAGATCCCACAGTCACGTCTTACCAGCTTAATTAGATGTGCTGCGTGTTAAGAAAGTTACTCAGTGGAGAGGAAACTTCAGCTTTCACTACCCACATGCACAAAGACACAGACAACTGAGCGCACACACAGTTTTTTACACTTACACACACCTAAAGCTCACCGACATAAAAGTGCTGAAAATGCTGCATACATCCTCTTCTTTGCTTTACTCTCTCCCCCCTCTCTCTCTCTCGTTCATTCACACACACCTTAACAGTGCAACTCAACAGACAGCTGTTTCAAGTCTTGGCATCAGTTATCGTGACAGTAATTATCTGCCGAGTGGAGGTTGAGGCAGTGTGTAGCGAGAGCCAGGAAATTTCAGTGTTGTAGAATGAGGCAGTACAGGAAGACTTTACGCAACTGCACCGCTAAACATCTGCATGATTTGGCAGAAGGAAAACCCACTACAGTATTCATCTCATCCCATGAACACCAGCCCTGGTTGACAGACAGTCAAGTCAGCATGTTCTAGTGGCGAGTGTGCAGCAACGACTTCAGCTCAGAGATATGAAACATCCTGCAACCAAGAAACGTCCGCAAAAACATATGGATGCATTTAAACTGCATTTCACCAATCACCGTGCAGATGAAAGAAAAGAAAGATGCAAAATTTTGCAAAATACATAAATAAATAATGTTATAAAATACAAAGTAATCAACCTGATAGTTTTTCGACTGTTTAAGGTGAGGATGCACCAATATGTGAATTCTGGGCCGATTCCTCTGTTTGAAATTAATATTATAGTAATAAAAAACTTTATTTGTACAGCACCTTACCTGCAAGACAGCTCAAATGCAGCTCAAAGTGCTTTACAGCAAAGGGATTATAACACCAAATGCTAAAAAGAAGGATTGTAAATCAATAATGAAGATATTCAGAGTAAAAACCTTAAGAACAATAAAATATCAGTTAAAACTGATTTATAAAAACAGATAAATTATGAGAATATATACGACAGACCACTTGTATCAATGTATGCCACCTTATTTGCAGAGACATCAATAAAAGTTGACCATGACAATGCCATCTGATACAGATACTGAGCCAATATATTGGTGCATCCCTAGTTTAAAGTAAAAAATATTGCATGAATTTGCTGGTTGCGCTAGCTTTTTTTTTTTAAAGTCTAGCCATCAAAACATCTCCAGGTTTTTGACCGTTTGCTTGAAGAAAAACTAACAAGGAAATTGAATGAGTCAACGTGAGCTTTTAAAAACTGTGTTGGACATTTTCATTCATGAAGACCACAATATTCAGTTTCACCCTAATAAAAGTAGCGGGAGACAAATCTTATTTTGAATAAAAAAACTCAACATTACTTTTTAAAACTGCAAAAGTATATTTTATTAAGTTGTATTAGTAGAATGCAGCCTTTTTCATCATGACCCCTGACATGAGTTTGAGTTATTTTTGTATGTAGTAACATCAGAACTAGTGGCCACACTGCTTGAGAAAGTTACTAATGTTTACTACCGTTGGAGTGCATTTCCTTGCCATTCATGAGAATGAGAATTCATGCACATTCATGAGAATGCTACAATAAGAAGCAAAAGATGGAGCTGACAAGGGCCTTCGACTCACAAAGAGAGAACTGCACAGAGGCAGGATGAAGAGGCAAAACGATAGCCAGAGGGGGATTTTACAGCAAAGCAGGAGGTAATCAGCATCAATGAAGGAGCCACCAGCACCTGCGAGAACGAGGATGATGGTTACAGCCCTCAGGTATGCCTACACTGTGACCACGTAACGAGCAGCACACCTCTGAATCCAGCTCCAGAGCTGGACAGGCTGTGGCCTGGATGGTGCTCTGCTGGTGTGATGACAGAAGCCGTTGGAGCACTCCCAGTAATCACAGCCCAGAGCTGCAGACAAATTCTCTTATTTTGTTTGCAGGGCGGGCGAACAGCAGCACAGCACTCTCTGTCACAGTGATGAGGCGTTCGTATCTGACAACCAGTAGGTCCGCAAAAACACACGGCGAAACACACAAACAGAGCAGGTTTCAAGCTGAGCCGAGCTGTTGATGACTTTTTCTTCAAATATAAGCGAAAGCAACAAGGCCCAAGTCGGCTGCTGCTGAAGATGTTTTTTGGAGAATCCGAGTATGTTCGTCCTCATCCTCCTAGGGATTTTTAGTACAACACCTTATACACGCCTTTCAAACATCTTATGTATACTCTCATCTGAGCAATTAAAAATGACCAGGCACGCTTCCAGCGAGCTGTCGATTGATTTTCACTTATGAACTGTCCCTTCAGCCACAGGGCTGTGCCTGGAACATGGACAAGGAAGAAAATCTCTCTTCCTGTGCACTAAAAAAAGTGAGAGCCCTTTTAAGAGGCCAACTATAAATATTTACAGAGTACAAAGCAGATCGTGTTGCTTTGACTTTCATTCATTGGTCCGACTGTTCAAGGTCCAAGCTGGCCGGATGACGCATTGAACCCAGCACTTCCCTTCTATCTGCTCTAACTCAGGCCATCAGACCCAGTTAGTCCTGTCTTGCTCTGCTGCCTCCACTCTGCCCTCATCTCAAAGTTCAAATGCATTGCTAATGTCGTCCTCCACGCAGCTCAGGGTCAAGCTACTTGTGCTGGGTATTAGTACTCCAATTCCAGTGTGTTAGAACAGAGCTCCTGCTCAGGCAGCTGGATGTTTGCTGTCCTTCCACTTATAGTCTCATACGGCGCTCGACTAACTTAGCTGGGGACCGAAATAAGGACGGACGCCTGCGGTTATAATAGTGCATAATACAAAAAGCTAACTCAGCTAAACTTTTGCACGGATTGAAACTTATTGTGATGACCTTTCAAAAAACGAAGAGGGAATCAGGAATGACTTGAAAGGTTTGTGCTTTTGTCAGGCTTATCTCATGTGATAGCAGTATACGTTGAATATGTGTAGGCTTTGGACTGCGAAAACACTCACACTGGCCTCCAGAATGCAGAGATACAGATCACTGGACTAATCTATAAAAAATAATCCTAATATCCTAACATATTATCTGAATCAGAGAAGAGAGAAGAGAGAAGAAACGTGTATTTTCTGATGATGTGCAGGAATGGGAGCAAAAACCCTGCTGGCCAGAGAAACAGACACTGCTCATTAGGAAACACAGACTAAATTTGTGTTTGTAATACCTGTGTGCGCCTGAGTCAAGGTGAAAGAGCACTTTTTACAAACAGGATGTTGCCTCTCATCTCCATGATTGCAACTTGTGAACAAGTGCGCAGCTGCGCCCGGTTAACCTCAGCTGAGGTTTCAGCACCACAGACAGCGACAGCCTCAACCCGCTGAATGCTGAGGAAGCTCCTCCGGCTCTCCTTTCTCCGTCTGCCCCTTCAACAATTTGGATTTACCTTGAAGTTATGGCCATTTCGGGGAGAAAAAACAAACGGACTGGAAGTCTCAGGTGCACTGTTGTGTGCATGCACAGAAAAAGAAAAAAAAAACAACTCGTATCGGTGACTGAGAACCCACTCATCCTCGTCTGAATTTTGCAGGTGTTTGCAGGCCACACAAGGATCTCCAGGAAATCAGCTTTTCCGAGCTCTTCTATCAAGATCTCAAATCACCAACTATAAAAGCTGCTGAAAAAAAAACGTGTTAGAGAAAAATGAGAAGCAAACTTACGGGTGCCATCGAAGCGTGTTGCTATAGTGTCCAGGAAGGTGTTCTGCGGCGCTAATAATCCCTTCATCACAGGCATTTTCCCTGCCGGATGTCGGAGTCCCCATCAAAGTTACCGGGGGGAAGGCGGGAGTCGTCCAAACGCGTGAGCAGCTCTCATTGAAGCCTCTGATCCTGCGTGAACGGGGATCTATCCGGCAGACTCAGCACAATGCGATCCCTACTGGTGGGCAGTGCACGCGAGGTGCGCAAGCGCGCGCTCGGAACCTCTGTTGCGTGTGTGGACGATACGCACAGATGAAGTCCACAGGTGCGGTTCAGGTAATGCGGCCGGGGACGAGCGTGAGAGAGCGGGACTCCCTGTCAGCGAGCCCATTATTGTTCCGGAGGACTCAATGATCATCTGTCCACAGCGCGCAATGCTGGGCGACGCTGATCACGCTCAACATCTGTGATCAGGGCAGCGTGGGGGGGGCTGTCAGTGACATCACAAATTAGAAACACAACTTTAGGACTTAATTACATGTTGCTTTGCATTTTTCCGTCCGTTAAATCTTTATTTTATTTGATTTAAATTTTTTGGAAGGAGCGTCAAAATTGCCTTTTCTTTGTCTTACGCGCGTCAATAATGACATCATGGATTTAGACACCCGATTCCCCGGGCGCGATCATGCAATACAACGAGCTGCCAGCTAATGGCTCGATCAATGAAAACCCCGTCAAAGGCAGTGTAGATGATAAATAGTAGTTTTTATTCCACCGGTGTCGAATCGAATAAAACACTCCACATGAAACGGCAACCTCAAATCGTTTTAACAGTAGTTGCCATCCTAATTAAAAAAAAAAAAAAAAAAAAAAAACG
>KV751318.1:11855443-11872177 GCA_001698575.1 Mola mola
CACAGGTGTAACATTTCACGGGGGCAGATCTTTGAATCTTACCTAGCAGAATGGGGGATCTCTAACTCAAGACACACAACACACACACACACCTGCTGCCTTTTGCTTTGTGACATCTTCACAGACATTTTGGGGACCATTTAGGGGTATCTAGCTCCAGAGGTTCAGTGCATCTGGCCTGCAGAGGGTCTGCTGACTGCTGGCCGACAGTCTGATGGGATTCTGCAAGGAGGACCGAAGGTCTTCTATCATCCGAGCCAACTGAACCGGCTTTATTAGAACTTTGAGGTACAGTGATGCAAATGTTTTCTCTCATGTATTATTTGTGTTTATTAGGATTTTAACAACTATCATTGCCTACCAGAGTAACCATAAGGGTAAGAGTATTCTACATGATCTTAAATCTAATAAAATATATATACAACTATATGATAATACACTGAGAATAGTGTACTGGCAACCACCAATATACTGCACAACAATACAATGCTATACTATTGAGGTTACTATATTGAAAGCTGAGGGCATCATCAGTAGTTTAGTAAAGTAGAGTGACTATCATATAGCTGAGCAATATAAACAACCATAAATTATATATTATACTAGTACTACTACTATCCCAGATTATATCATATTTTTGGCTCCATAGTATTATGAATTGTTTAATGCAAATTGCTACTATTAGTATGACATTGTGCTTGTGTTTTATTCTATAGAGTATAACACATAGTATATGCTGAACTGTACTATACTCTAATATACTATACTGTAGCCGACTGTAGTCCCCATATTATTACACATAGCCTGCTGGCAGTTTATAGTATAGCTTAGTATACTATAATTCAGCATAGTATAGTAATATTGTAGAATAAAATCTCAAAAATTAATATCACTAAGCCACTTCCACCTTCTCCACTTTGTTACCATGGAGAGCCCCAATGCCCTAAAGACAATAATAAGAGCGTGCACCGCATGCGGCAGAAAATAATAAATAGATTTATGCGCAATTGTCACATTTAATACATTTACGGAGCGCGCTAGTGAATTCATTATTACACCATATGCTAATGCATCTGGGTAGCGTATTTATGAGTCTGTGGGTGGGGGAGTGTTCCTCTCTCTCCCTCTCTCTCTCTCTCTCTCTCTCTCTCTCTCTCTCCGTGTGCGCACGGGGCTTGAAGTGCAACCAACTGCTGTCCTGGAGTCAGTGGAATAATACATGATAGGAACCGGAGCCCGGGAGCCCCTCGCGGTGCTTTGTTCTCGCTTGATCCCGATCGGCGGCATGGCACCGCGCTCTCAACTTGCGCCAAGACCCATTTAGACGCGGCGAACTGCGCGGAACCGCTCACTCACCGGGCCGTTGTTAAAGGGACGATTGATCCACCAAGCGGCCGACTGGAGCGTCCCCGTACCTCGGCTGGAGATGATTGGAAGCGGGGGTAACATGTGGACACGGGCGGCTGCGGGACTGGGCTGCTGAGGGACGATGGCGGGTCGGACATGCTGGCTGAAACAGGTCTGTGCGCGCCCCGATGAAACTTCAGCGGAACCGGACGTGGGACGATTAGTGCACGAAGATGAACTGAAAACACGGTCGCTTGCAGCGGCGCGCCTGGAGATGACAGCGGGTGTATCATGGGAAACTGCGCTCTGACTATCTCTGGACTTTCACTGGATTTACAGGTTCATCCCATTCGCTGCATCTGGGTGAAGGTCATCTCCGGATATCCTTCTGATCTGTGTGTGTGTCAGCATTGTGCTTTCTACTTTTCTTGTGAAACTGTAAATGAATGAAACACTAAACAACGTATCCGGCTATACTCCCCAATGTTTGTCAGTGCAAAAGTTACATCGAAATAGTCTGAAATCCACTTATGATCAGGGTTTGCGTACCAGCACAGACATAGAGCTAATATGATTGATTGGTTCACCTGCCTTGCACAGTGTTTAATTTTTAAGTGTCTCTGCATTAGTGTGAGCCCACAGATGGACGCCGTGTGTAATGGAGTCAAGAAACATGAGGGTAGCGATGCCACCATAGACCCCCGGCCCCCTCCTGCTAAGCTGGCTCGGCTGGAACAAAACGGAGCGGGTCCTTCGGCACAGGAGAGGAGCAGGCATGGGAGTCCCGTGGCCAAAAACCCCTGTTTGGCCCAGAAACCCACCACAGCGAGACCGCTGAGCAAGAGTTGGCACAGCAGAGGCACGCGGGCTAATATGGGGTTCAGGGAATAGAGCTCAGAGGAGCTGATATATTTACAGTTACTTGAAACATGATATTATGCCCTTTGCCAGCACCGTATACATTGCAAAGTCAATTATCATGCTGTACATCACCTCAGGGAGCTTGCTGCCAGTGTTCTGCGTGGTGGAGCACAAGGAAAGCCCCCTGGAAAGAGAGAGAAGGGAAGAACATGCAGAGTTTGTCTTGATAAAGAGGGATCTGCTGTTTAATCAGCTGATAGAGATGGCCCTGCTGACACTGGGCTACTCGCACAGCTCTGCTGCACAGGCCAAAGGTACATCATGCAAATACGCACTAAAAACTTGATTGTTTGCTCGCAACTTCCTCATCGTCTCTCATGTGTCTGCTTAGGTTCGATCCAGGTAGGCAAGTGGAACCCGGTGCCTCTGTCCTGTGTAACAGATGCTCCTGACGCCACAGTGGCTGATATGTTGCAGGACGTCCACCATGTTATCACCCTTAAAATACAGCTGCACAGGTAGGGAGCCTCTCTCACTTCCATATGTCTGTCTACAGACTCCTTTGTCCTGTCTGTATTAAGGGGACAGACTCTAAAACTGAATGGGGATTTTCCAGCTTTTCCCCCATGCTGGAAAAGACTCCCAGCACCCACCATCCCTAATTATATTAGATACATCAAACGACCAAAAGGCATGGGCCAAATCACACCCATAAAATATGTATTTTGTTTGCCATCTCCAGCTGAGAAATATAAAAAAAAAAAAAACATATTAGATTAATTTTAATGAGTGATTTTATTTTATTATTGCAATTAATTAATTATTATAATTAATACTATTAAAATGCTTAATAGAGTAAGTCATTAAAAGTTATTTCCTGCAATATTTTTGTATGATAAATTCCCCTTTATTTATATTGGGGGGGTCCACCATGAGATTTAGGATTTATTATGACAGGATACAGAAGTAGAAAAATTAATATGGGCTTTCTTCGCAGCAGATACTGTGAACTTGTCATTGAGGAATGATACATGTGTGACTAATAACATTAATGACGGTTAACAATGAAGCAGCAAAATGGAAATTTGCCATCCTTAATTTTATCATTTACTCTCGTGACTGTGCTTTTCATTTTGGGACATGTTAATATGTCTTCCATAAAAAAGGTTCCAGAAAAAGATAGATTTTTTGCAAGTTTCATTTAAAAGTTTATTCAAAAGTGCTTTTTCATCGACACTCCTATAAGTGTGTGGATGTTAGAGTGGAACCTGGTTCGGAGCGTCGCCCATACCTCCCTGCATGCTGGGAGAAGTTCCATATTAACAAGAAATGTATTCATTAAAGGGTCAAACCTTCTGATTTTACACATGTAAGTATTGATTACATTGTACTCAACAAGGAGCTTTGTGAAATGCAAGAAAATAATGCAATTGATGTCAGACAGGCGCTGAAATCATACTTGAAACTACGTGTCTGGTTTGTTGTGAATTTGCCTTTTTAAAGTGCAGTAATACGTCACTGTTCTCTCCCTTGTGTTTTTAATGTGCCCTTGTCCAGCTGTCCTAAACTGGAGGACTTGCCACCGGAGCAGTGGAGTCACTCCACTGTCAGAAATGCTCTAAAAGAACTACTCAAGGACATGAACCAGAGTACTCTGGCCAAGGAGTGCCCACTTTCCCAGGTACGCCCCCCCCCACACACACACACACACACACACACACACACGCACACCTCACACACCTCACATCACTACATACAACAAACTTATGTCATACACACACAGATTTTGGGTTTGAGTTCAAAGTGTGCCTGTGCTGTCTTTGCCCTTCCTTGTCTTGTGAAGGTGGGTGTCCGCCCACTCTGAGCTTGAGTGGTCCGACAGTTGGACAGGAAGTCCAGATGCAGAGGGAGATAAGGCACTGGGGGGGGGGCAGAGCGCAAGAGAGAAACAGATAGAGTGATGGGTATCTCTTAAAAAGCCATACTGCCTGGGCCGCTGCCTATCTTGATTTTATTTTTACACTGCCAACCTGTCTGCCTGTCACCCTGTCTGTCTTTGTCTCACTCTATCTGTCCATCTCTGTCCCTCCGATTCAGCAAAATCAAATCTGCCCTCAAAATCTTCTTCATGTGTTTAATTAAACAACTGCGGCACTAATTTTACATGAATGATGCAGTATTTGGGGGGAAGGCCCCTTTTTTATGAATAATCCTAATCATCAACTTAGTCTATCTGTTATTTTTGCCTGACGGTGTGAAGGACATCTACTGTTTGATAAAAAGGAAATGCTCATAATCTCTCTCTCTTCTCCAAATACCTTCCTTCTCTGCAGATTGTCCCTCCCCCATCTCTTCCTCTCTCCCTCTCTCCTATCACTCCCTTACCCCCTCTCTTGTTTGCGAGAAGCAGATTAAAATAAATATGAGAAGATGAAAGGTGTAATCAGATGGAAAGATTGCACAAGAGGACGGTCTTCGGGGAAAAACTGTGTGTGTGTGAGTGTTGTATGAGTGAGACAGACAGAGTCTCTGATGACCTCTAATGTTTTGGGTTTTTTTGACACACATGCACATACATATATCTCACACACTGATACACTCATCTGTCTATATTATCCTGTTTACCTGGGGGTCTTTTTAATAACACTGATCTGAGTTCATTAATATCAGATGTGTGAACAGCTGAGACACCCAGGCCGCCCATAGCAGGAGCTTGAAAAAAATGTAATGAATTTCTATTGTCTTGTCCCCTCTGTTTCAGAGCATGATATCATCTATTGTAAATAGCACTTACTATGCAAATGTGTCAGCTGCAAAGTGTCAAGAGTTTGGTCGATGGTACAAGCACTTCAAGAAGACCCAATGCTTCAAGGGTGAGGGATTTCAACCAAGTCTGCACACATTAAATGTGCCTGATAAGTCTTAAATCATGTCACAAATCAATAGAATTAATTTCCGTAAAACGTGATGACTGATGATGTAACGCGCCACACAAAAAAGCTAAACGTTTTTGTACGATGCTTTCTCTCCCCAGTATGTTTCTGGAGGTGTCTCAAGGCCTCAATCAATTTTAAAATTTATGGCTTTGAGCTGGTGCTCAGTGTGGTTTGTGCAGTTATTGCTGGGGATTGATGTCTGTTGGCAGCACACTCAGGAATCAAACTTATTTAATATACATACTTGTCTGGTTTGATTATACTTCATTTTGTCACTTTTCCAGTGTAAAAGCAATACATGCTTAAAGAGACAGTCCACCCAGAAAATGAAAGATCCAAATTTAATCCTTTTTCCTGCACTATTTGCCCATCTAGGTTGTTTTAGTGTGAGTTCTGGAGATACCAGCCTTAGAGATCTAACTTCTGTAATGGGACAAAACTTGCAGTGCTCAAAATGGCAAAGAATATGCCAAAAACTTAAAGTCGGGGAGTGTAACTCCGGCCAACCCTTTAGACAGTAGCAGAGCCTTTGAGAAGGGTTCATGGACAGTCGTGACATGTCAATCTTCCTTGTTTGTGGCTCTTTGCCGCGCATGTAGTTATTGATAATGCTTGAAGAGCAACTTTTCCTGCTGGGATGTCCTCCATTGTATTCAACATTTATGGAGATGTGCATGTGCATCTACCCTTTTCCAGTGATGCCAATAATAAACTACATACCCCCGCTTTACCTTCATGTCGCTTTATTGAAATCTTAATCAAGATAAGCTACGTCTTCTTGTTGTGAATAGTTTCATGTAGGGACTATTTTCTTTCTACTAAACCACACTTTGCAAGCATATTACCGTGACAAAGGAACAGTACGTCACCGCTGAGTTAGCTAACTTTACAGTTCGTCCTGTATTGTCGCAAGCATCTTGTCCATGAGTTGATGTATGCTTACTTGTACTTTGCATGATAGGAAGTATGAAACATCTCAAATCTGTGTGCTATCTGTGTTATCTTCAGCAACTGGGTCATAATATGGCAAAAGACATTCATTTGGGGTTTTTAAATGTAATTTTTGGGTGCTTTGACAGTCTAGATGGGTTACAGACAAGTAGGAAAATGATATAATGTTGACTTTGGAGTGAACTGACCTTTTAAAACTGGCATTAAAATAGTTTCCAGTAGGGATTTCAGACAATGTGTGATTTGGTGTGTTTCCTTTTCCTGCACCAGAGACTGACAGCTTCTCCAACCAGTCCCCACATGTCACACTCACCCAGCAACCAATCACATGTAGTCCACCTGATCAGAGCTCTACCCTTCTTCTGTCTCGTGGAGAAGTAGGCAACATATGTGGCCACCCCCACCTCCGCCTGCATCCTCACAGGTTGGTGACACAGCCTCTCAGCTCCCAAATGGTCAACCAGCAGCTTGTGATGGCCCAGTTTCTCAATCAGCAGTACGCCGTGAGCCGCATGCTAGCCGGCCAGGGTCTCTCACCATCCCCACAGCAGTATCTCAACCATCCACCTGTAGGAAGGGCTCCTGCCAAGGTCTTCTCCAAACCGTCTGATTCCCAAGCCCATCAGAAAGCAAACTGTGACTCAGGGGGAGGTCCTTCAGCCGGGCCACAAAACCAAACACCGGCCAGTTCTTCCGTGGGACCGATAGACGTGCCAAGTGACATCTATCACTGTGTGAGGGAGGAGCTGAAGAGAGCAGGCATCTCCCAGGCCGTCTTCGCCCGGGTGGCCTTCAATAGGACTCAAGTAAGACACACATGAATCGTGTGGTCTGAAACTGTTCAGAAACTTCAGTGGTGATTACTTTTGGGTAGTGTTTTAAGGATTAGTGTTGTAGGTATGTATGTATGTGTGACGGTTGGCATATTGCATGGCCTTTGCCGCAGTGCCCCCTCCCCCAATGTGTGTGTGTTTGTGCCAGCTCCCTGCAGCACAACGCCTGTGCCAGCTGGAAAGCAGCTGTTGGGCCAGCTAATCACAAACCCTTTAGAGAAATCCTGTCTCCCTCCCTTCATCTATCTTTCTGTCCCTCCATCTCGCCACCTTTCACTCTGGCAGCCCTGCTATTTATTTTATCTCCACTTCTGACTGTCAGTCAATATTTTATCCAGTCTTTCCTTTTTTTCCTTCTATTGGTCTCCCTTATTTCATATCCACATCTCCCTCTGCCATTGCCTCTAAGACTAAAATGCCACATTATCTGTGTCTGTCATCTTACATCCACCAACACACCCACTGGAATGGGGCTCAGAGGACAGGCTAAGCCCATTGTTATTATTATTATTACCGTCATTATAATTTTCATCACAGTAAGCACAGCTAGTTATTATCCTCCCCCATATTGCCCCATTGCCAAGTCCAAGGTGCTTTAGTGCCAGTGCACGTTGGGCCGTATGCCAAGATGTCATATAGGCAGGAGGTGAGCATTTTTCATCACATTATTCACAACATAACTACTTCAGAAGGAGGGGTTTTTGCCGGGTGGATCCAAAGATGATCCATGATTTGAATAAAAAAGGCTGGTTCTTCTTTTTTCATTTCCACGCCAGTGTGAAATCTGATTGTATTTTCAGCAAGGAAAGCCCAACAATCAGCATGCCGGTTTGAAAGCTTTGCTGCATACACAGATTCCCCCAGAATAATGGTGGCTCTACAGGCGAAGAGTGCGCTTAGCGTGGACTCGGAGCTGGCTCTGTGTCATCGATAGCTTTGAAACACCGAACCACAAGCGCTTGACAATGCGATCCCGAGTTAGATATGAGGAGCTTTGGAAAATTCCCTCAGCCATGCATCTGAATTTTGCATTGGGAGCTTTACATGACAATAATGGAAAAATCCATAATCTTTAATGCATGACTGTCACAGTATCCCTTGTATGTATGTTTATGATGTCAATACACACCCAGGAAGCAGTCAGCATTTGAAAGATTGTCTAGGTTTTTGAAATACAGAAAACTTAAGCACTCCATATGCCTAAAAAGAAAGCTTTCAAGATTGTGTAGCATTTTGGCTACAAGCTGAACTCACAAAATCTATCATGTCCGTGTCCAGTTAAAGAATTTTTTCCCTTTGTTCCTGCATGTCCAATAATTTGTCTTATGAGGATTTTAGGAAATGCACTTCATGTATGTTCTGGGAATTTGAGATAAGATCAATATTGTGAACATGAAACTACAACTATGTTGTAATTTCACATTTAGCTTAGTTAGCATACAGGCAGGAAACAGGGATACAGGTGCTATCAAAAGTAAAAAAGAAAATCATTATAGCAGCATCTCTAAATCTTCTTAATTAAAACATGTCATTTGTTAAAACTGAGGTGTAAAAACTACAAGTTGTTGCTTTATGCCATTTCCATGCTAAGACAAGTTATAATCTGCTGGCTGTTGTTTTATTATTATTTACCAGACTGAAGTAAGAGTGGTATTGATCTTTCCATCCAACTCTCACCAAGAAAATTAACAAGCGCGTTTCTCAAAATACCAAAATACTCTTTCCAAGAGCTTTAAATTCAGTGCACCAATGATGTGAATCTATAGGGGAATCAACATTAAGATTAAAAGCAGTGTATTTGAGTAGATTTGAAATGATGTGTGTGTATTATTGTGTATTTTTGCTTACTAATCAATGAGTATTGACTTTCACCTCTACCAGGGCCTGTTGTCAGAGATTCTGCGTAAGGAGGAGGACCCTTTACATGCCTCTCAGTCTCTGCTGGTCAACCTGCGTGCCATGTATAGCTTCCTGCAGCTCCCTGAGGCTGAGAGAGAGCGCATTTACCAGGAGGAGAAGGACAGAAGCCTGACTGGATTCACCGCCACTTGCAATAAAACGCCACCGAGACCCACACAGGTTGGTCACAGCACCTCGGTAAAATGTGGCAGATATTAAATATGCTCTACTATAAAAGATGACCTTTTAGATATATTCAATTTACAGACAGAGATCACAGATTGAGCTGACATTTCAAATGTAAAGGAAATAATGAACAACAACACCTAGATAATCTATATGTCAGCCCTGAGATGAACTGGTGACCTATAGAGGGTGTACCCCCACCCACTTTCACCCAATAATGCTGATAGGCCACAGCCACTTGATATCCTGTATAGCATAAGCTTGAGAAATAAGGGATGAATGGATTTAATGACAGTCCTATCACACCAATTACTTTAGTGATAAATAGTTTAAATTGATGAATATGGCAAACAAGTATTGCCTCTTTATATTATCGAAACCAAACGATTTGAAACTAGAAAATGACTAGAGACTAAATAGATTCCTGTCGCTATGATTTCACTTTGTAACTGCTTTCTCCCATCTGGTACTCAGCTGCCTCTTCTTACATCACTGACTGCCTGTTGTCACAGAGAGGTGGCAGTCTGCTGCATCTTTCCTTTAGTATACTGTATAGGAAGTTGCAAAATTTCTCAATTCTTGGGTTTTGTGGATCGATTCATTGACAAAAGGCTTGCTAACTAATCTATCTATTAATACAGCTCAGAGGAGTAGAAAACCTTTAATGATTTTATTATGTTTCTGTGCACCACAAGACAAGTTATATCATATCCAATAGTGAATATGAGACATATCTGCAACTGATAGCTCCAAAACAGCAACTCACACCAAATCATTCATGAATACATAGCACTAAGGGCAAGTGGAATTTAGGTTGATTTTTGGGTGAAATGTCCCTTTAAATTTCAGGCTACTCTAGAATTCTCTTGACTCTGTATTGGATTCATTTCTGTTTCCTGCAAAGTGCATTACATAGATACTTACTATGTCTCTCTTTTAAACCTAATTATCTTGTCTGTGTCGTTTCAGGCGAGACTGTCCCCAGTTACAGGAGACAGAGGGCTGAGGACGGACAGCTGCGTCCTCAATGTCAGTGCATCTATCTATGACGAGATTCAGCACGAGATGAAGAGGGCCAAGGTGTCGCAGGCACTGTTTGCAAAGGTGGCCGCCTCCAAGAGTCAGGTACTTTGTCGTAAATCCGACTGATATGAGACGCACAGACACACACATTTCACCGGTGCCTACTTCTTTAAATTTAGCTTGTCTGCTGAATCCATCTCCCCTATTAAAGTGGGGATGGCTAGTGTGTGTGTCTGTGAGTGTGTGTGTCTGTGTGAGGGGAGCCCAGATAATCATCCAGCAGCTGTATTCTGCAGAGGACTATCATCAGTGCATCAGACTGCTATTGTGCCCTAAATTATCACTTTAATAGTCACCATATATAAACACGAGCACACGCCACTTATTTGTGCACATAGACATAATGTACGTGTGCACTAACGCACAGCAGCAAACAGATGCGCTACAACATGCATACACACAGGCATGATTTGAGTGCTTATTGTTCTCATTTTTATGGCGGCTCCATAAGCTTGTTATTGCCTTTTGTTTTGAGGATAATTTCCCTTCATGAAATGGGGGGATTTTAGCTGTCTCATTTTCTCTTCATCCCATGCATGTCTCCAATTTCCCCTCTTTCTTTCTTTCTTTCTTTCTTCCTTTTTTCTTTCCTTCTTTCTCTCTAAACCTCATCATAAGAACGTTTGGAGGTCATTCAGCGGTCATGGCAGTACAGACAGGTGGTCCAAAACCCCTGAGGTACTTTTTCAATCTCATCGCTGGCTTCCCTTTACTTTCCTTCCTCTGTGTTCTGCCTTCCCCTCTCTCTCTTTTCTCCCTCACACTATCTCTGTATTACCCGGGTGTTTGGCAGGCAGAGCCACGCTGGATCGCTCTATTCTATCTGCACTGTGCATCTGGATGGCATTGTGAGCTAGACTTGGGCTACAGCCAGGTGCATGTGTGTGTGTGTATCAGTCTGCTTGCAAGTATAATTATGCTCCAGTTCATGAATCTGAAACTAGTTTGGCTTTACCCTCCTCAATCTGCATCTCACAAGTTTCTTCCCCCATGGTGCAGAAATAAGATTTTTCCTAATAAGGGTTTGTATATTGAGAGCAAACCTATATAACACAACTTAATTTTGTATTTAATTTAAAAAGCAAATTATTGTAAATTTATCGTTCATTGACCTTTGCAGTTATTTGCACTTCAATCTTATCAGTTCTAAAAAGAGCCTGACTGATATATTGGTTAGCCGATCTTATCGGTCAGTATTGGCCTATCACATCGGTACCTATTGGTAAGGTTGTACAACATATGTTATCAATATGAACCGATAACAAAGAATTTTAGTTTTAAAGAATACACTGCAGAAAAATATGCTTGGGGTGATTTATAATTATTACACTTCCAGTGAAGGTTACTGTTTCGGTGCAAAGCTGTCTTTTAAGACAATGTTGTCAGCATTGTTAATCTTTAATTTATTATGCCTCTGGTGAATATCTTTGATAAATGTTCAATAACCTCATTTTAGGGATCGCTGCAAAAGAATTGCACATATCGGCTGATAAATTGATCTCAGAACTGTTTTACTTCTTAATTTCAGGATCGGTAAATGCCCCAAAAATTGCATATTGGTTGGGCTCTAATTCTAATCAGTATCAAAAAAAATATTGCTGTCTGGGGGCGACATTAATTGAGAAAGTATAAAAGTGTCCTGTGGATGCACCTCCAGTGGACAAAATTCAATATAGATTTCCCTTATGGTGCATGATGTAACTATTTCACTGTGGTTTTTTTTGCACCATCGTTTTCCGATCTTTCTGATATGCTGAATAAATATGCTGAGCAGACTGTTCAGCAGCAGACAGCTTCACCAGGTCGTTTGTACCTGTAAACCTCTCCTGTGAAGTGCTCATGGTCTAGTGGGAGTTTTGCAATTCTTGCATATGTTTAACTAACAAATGTGGATTCTCTGAGTGTCACTACTTCCGTAGACATCCACCATTTAAAATATGTTACTTTAAGCTCATCCAACTGCATGTGAACAGGTGGAAATTAAAGCTGACCCTTTTTAACAATCTTGCAGACTGAACAACACTCAGAGCTAAAGAAGATGAGCTTGTTGATGTAGAAATATTTACTGATTAATGCACCAATTAGCAGAACTATTGGCTTAATTAGCATGGCTAATGGATATGTTTATTATTTGGTGGCAATTATGGCAGTACATTAGGCAGCTCAACATCTTTTTTGTTATAACATTAGGGTTGATCACATGATAGATAATTCTCTCCTTTCTTTGTAGTTTGTTACACACTATGTTTATATACTTTGTACAAATGCTATAGAGTTACTCTTCCCCGTGTAGGGTTGGCTGTGTGAGCTGCTGCGCTGGAAGGAGGACCCCAGCCCCGAGAACCGGACCCTCTGGGAGAACCTGTGCATGATCCGCCGCTTTCTCAGTTTGTCCCAGACCGAGCGAGATTCCATCTATGAGCAGGAGAGCAACAACATGGCAGCACAGCAGCACTGCGCTGACAGGTTCAGCCTGTTCAGCAGTGACAATACACTGGTGAGACCACAAGAGAGGGACAAACACAATAATGTTTACACATAGACAGCTGGCCTGGTAAACATTGAACAATCTGAAAGAAAATGTATCACACTGCTTGCTAATAGATTTCAGGGGTGTGCAAAGAAAGGGCAGCAAAATAATGACAGCTAAATGTCAAAATGAAGATTATTATTTGAAGCAATGATCCATGAAGCTGATTAGTTATTTTTCTTTCAGCTTGGATTGATGGCTTCACCAGAACACAGAGTCACATGAGAAAAAAATGGCTGTGCATCCTTCTGTTGTGGAGCACAGTGCATTAGTATGGTGTGGAGTACCACAGTATTAAGGCTGCATGAGCTTTTATGTGGACATGAATCAGGGATGGTTGCATTGCAGGCAACCTCCAGATTTAGTACACACAACTGAAATCAAGTAGACAGAATATTTGCCCCTTTCAGATTATTTAGAGCTCTAATGAGAAATACAATATAATCAACAAATACAAAAAGCCAAGTGTGTTCGGTCTGTATCATTATACGAGAGCAATTAAAATATCAGTGATTGGCTGTAATTTAAATATGGAAAATTAGGATACAGTCATTACTCACATATTTTAAATAAAATATAGAAATCAAATTGTTTCATTAGTTCTCATTTGAAAGATCTATTAATTCAGATAATTTTTGTAAATGTTACTTTTGGACAAACACATCCACAGATTACTTGTGCATGTGCTGGACCAAATATCAATCTGAAGGAAAATATAACACTCTTACAAGAATCTATCTGAACTTGAACTCCTGTCAAATTTGACAGATGACTGGTGAAGATTTCTGCAAGAAAAGCAATTTTTCTGGGAGCATTTTATTTGGGGTTTTTTCTGTCGGTGGGCTGACTTCACTTACCATTAAAGTAAAGCACAGTAACGACCGAAGTAACAAAATGGAAAGGAGCTTATGTTGAAAATCTAAAAATCAAAAGACCAAGAGCAGCTTTTCACTGTAATTGCCTTCAATTTCTCTCCATCTGTCACCAGTACCAACGCAGCTCTCCAGTGCCACAGCAACACCATCTACAACCACATCAACCCCTGCAGCCCGAAACAGCGCCTCACCTGTCACCAAGGCAACCATGTGCCGCATCACCAGCCGAGTCTGAGGCTGGAGGCAACTGGGGACACACGAGGGTGCGTTTGCAGGGCAGGAGCAGCAGCAACGATGAAAGAGGGGACAGTAAGGACCGGGTTGAGGGGGAGGGGGGAGAGAGGAGTGGTCTGAGAGGGGACTGGGGTTGCGCTGGCAGGGTGAGGGACAGGTCCACGGAAAGCAAGGAGGCAGTCAGAGTTGGAAATTTGGATGAGGATCGGATTATTGAGACTGCAGGAGTCAGCAGAGAGGCCAAGTTCAAGGAAAAGTTCGGCATGAACTGGGCCGGCGAGAAAGATGACGACCAAAGCAAAGCAGGGGTTCATTCAGAGGTGGACAACGAGGTCCGAGGTGGAGATGAGGGGCAGGGCGAAGGGTTAACAGTGTCCCACGAAGCACTGAGAATCCTGCAGAGCTTTATTCAGGATGTGGGCCTCGACCCAGACGAGGAGGCGGTCCACACGCTGTCGGCTCAGCTGGGCCTGCCCAAACACACCATCCGAACATTCTTCAACAGCCATGACCACGGCCAGCATCGCCACACCGGCCAGAAACACGGTCGAGACAAGCAGCAAGCAGCAAACCTCTCACAGAAAGACATTACTGCCGAAGAACCAAGGGCGGAAGATGGTGGAAAAGCTGAAACAGAAGAGGAGGAGGAGCAGGAGCAGCAGCAGCCAGGAAATGAAGCAAGCAAAGTTTGAAAGAATCTGATGTTAGCACTCAGACTATTCGTCCTATGAAGGAGGAGCAGGAGAGCTTCATCTAATCCCCATACATGCTGGACAAACACCATATACTGTATAAAGTATAGATGTTGTGGAAAGCAAAAACGTACTGTTTATTATGTTTATACCACAGCTTTGAATTGAGAAAGCTGTCCTGTGATTTGAGGGCGCAGAAATTAACTGTGGCTATGTGCACAAACAACTCATGACACCTTTCTTTGTAGATATACTGTATGTGTCTGGATAAATGGGATAGCTGATACAAAGAGCTTCAAACTCCATATCACTGTTAGGAAATATTCACTGTGGTTGTTTTGGTGATCTTTTTTGAAAAAATATACATGCCGAAAATAGGTTGTAAAAAAGTGTTACTGCCATTTTCTTACTTTAATACTCAGTATTTACATTAGTTTTTGTTTTTATGTCTGAAGAGTCTTTGAATCGGGCTCAAAAGTTCAGGAATCTCACTGTTATATCTCCTTGTTCATGTTCGTCTGTCACATTGTATTAAACCTCAACTTGATGAATATGTGAATGATATATAGCATATGAAATGATCCCTTTCATAAATGACTAACTGTCCTCTGCTTTTCCTTTTACTGTGGTGCTTTATATTCCGTAGATGCAACACAAATGGATCGGACATTTAGAGTGTCTTTACTGCAAATGATAACTGTCCATATTTCTCAACTTTGCTCCACAGCAACAGGTTTTGTTGAGCTCTAATTTTCTCTGAGGCACGTTATAGTTTATATATAGTATTTAAATTGATGCATGACTATAAATTTCACTAAACAACTGTTATTTTGACTGTCATTTTTACACATCTTGCTCTGGTCACGTTATACTGATTTATCATTGTATGTACAGCTGAAAGAGGCACGATGACAAAGCATTATATAAAAGTTTCTCTGAAAGCTTTGACACTTATTCATTAACTTTTTATAGTTCCCAGAGAGTGCACTATGTTTGATGTCTCTGAAGATGGTGGACTACAAAATAATCAGACTGAAGCGATGCACCGTTTACGTGAAGCGTTAAAATTAAAATATAGCACTTTCAAAAACATTAACGCTCATCCATAACTCTACGTTATGTTCATTACTTTAATCTGAGAGCATCTGGGGGAAAATGTACTGAGAAAACCCTTCCTTTGAGAGCTCCTAACAAAGCCTAAACATTTCTAGTAAAGAGTTTAGGACAGCAACATTTATCTTAGAAAGGAGGTCTGGTTTGGCCTGCAGGTATTTACATTCTAAATGCTCTGATTGATTGATCAATAGGAATACGTTCAGTGATCAAGGGCATTGTAGGCACAGTCAAATGAATAGGTCTAAATGCAATCTTTATTAAAACATGGCATGAGTTTTAATTAATATATGCATTGAATGCCTCTGTTTAATAAATTATGATAATTTAAAGGGAGACTGTCCCCTCCTATTCACATGCTGATAATTGTTATTTCTAGGTTTATTTGACATTAGGCAGAAATAGAAGAATACAGCGTGGCGGATGCGCAGGCCTCATTCCCTGGGGTTCTCTAAGCAGCAGCTGTCACGTTTTGCGTGTGCTAGCAACACCGAGTCAGATCAAGACAAGAAAAAAGAGCAGGAATACATACCTCCATCATCTGCCTGATATTGCCTTTGGAAAAAAATACCATGGCTAGAGTTAGCAGGAAATGCTATTTTTCAATTACACAGATCAGGATCTAGATCAGCTCTGATTCTCTACAAAAAAAATGCAATATTAGTTTCATGGTCCAAGACAAACTCCCACAAACATTTTCATTGTAATCCATCCATTAGCTATGAGTAACAACCCTGTTTCAAATTTATCCAGATGCAGGATGAGGATCAGGATACAGTTCCATTCGAGATCTCTCTAAAAACTGTAACATTTTAATATTTCACCATTCTGGACTAAGTCTTACTAACACCACCTTCATAAAAATCTATCCATTACTTTTTGGATTGCTTCCATGTTTGAAAATGTATCCTGATCCAGAATCCAGATCCAGATCTGGATCTGGATTATCACCGAAGCACCAAATTTCATTCAAATTCATTCACAACTCTTTCAGTTTGTTTGTTGGTAACAGAAATAAAAATGAAATGAAAACATGTTCCAGGTTTGAATCCTTAGACAGTCAAAACTGTGCATCAATAATGACAAAAAGTCAGAACCATGGCTGCTGACAAGACTGTGAGAAGTGTCGGTATGGAGCCGGTATAGAGACAAAGAGCTAGGAAGGTGCTTTTTGTTGCAACAGACCCAAGTCAT
>KV751318.1:11878022-11896566 GCA_001698575.1 Mola mola
ACTTCTTGCAATGCAAATTATAGTCAGATAGTGCTGATATGAATTAATATTCTTTGTGAGTCGACTGCTGTTAGTTGCTCAGGAGAGTTTCACAAATCTTTTCAAAGCAAGTGTTTCAAAACAAAACAAAACTAATGGTACCTATTCACAATGTTTCCCTGTCTTTCTCTACAGTTGTGGATTAGTTACAAGTGTTTAATGGGATGATATCCTTTTTAACGAGGGGCGGGAGAAAAACCCCTTAGACTAAGAAGAGAGCATTAATCTTTGAGGAGAACAGATGTTTCCTAAGAAAACAGGCACATACATTATGCATATGAAATTATGTCTATTCTGATGGCATGTGCTGCTGATTTATCGAGCAGTGTTCCAATTCACACAGTTAATAGGTTTAAGAGATGCCTTTGTTGTGTTATTTCAACAATTAATAAAGTGGGGGGGGGTGCTCTGTGGATGCATGCTATTCCGTGTGCCTGTGTATTAGGCTAACCATATTCATAAACCTGGAATAATCCCAAGCCGGATAAAGAATGGAGGCAGAATTGTTTTTGTGATGTCTCACTGAGAAAGTTCAACTTTTTTCATAATTTAGATGGTTTCCAGTGAAATGTTGGCTCGGGGTTTACCTGTATGGATGTCTCTAATGCATTGTTGTGTTTATTTTAATCTTTGTTCAGCTCAAACTTTTTAAAAGTGAAGATATTTATTTATTTTTATGAATCGTGCCTTGCCTGGTGCTTCACTGAATAATCTGAGTTAAAATCCTTGCACATTGTCTCACCTACCTCTCATGATTCATAGCATTTCTGGTCTCTATAGCTGATTTCATCCGGATTTTCATTTTACAACAAAGGAACATAAATTGAAGATGCCAAAGACTTTTGTCTTTGGCATCTTCAGGAATCTTCAAGAAGATTTAGGGTTTTTTGAAAAATAAAAAAAAAATTTTTGTCAGAAAAGTGGAAGATTAAGATTATAGTTATTATTAGAATGCATTTTCCAAATTGTAAATTTAGTAAACTAGTACAGTTTTGCTGCTGGTGTGAGCATACATCTGTGACATCTTACATCTGATTATTTACACGATAACAGTTATGGCCTCCAGGCTGCAATTTGACATAATTGGTTGATTGAACACCCTCACTAATATCAGTTGTATTTTAGAGTACTTATTCAAAATTACAATATGAATAACTCTAGATGTGATAAAGTTTGTTGTCTACCCTAAATTCACTGATGTTATCTTTATAAAGGCTGCAGCACTAACTACTCTTTTCATTACTGAGTAACATTTCAAAAATAGTAGCCCAAAGGAGGGTTTTTGAGATTCTTTTTAATAAAAGAAAAATAATTATTAGAATAGTCAAATATCTTCTATTCCTCAACTCATTGACTGGTCATTGTAGCTCATAAAATGGATATTTTATTTTTGCTCAAATGTTATTACTTATTAATCATTCCATCTTGTGTTTCTGTTCTGTCTGTTCTGTTTTTAGACACTAAACGCCAGCGTGCACCAGACACGTGATGCCAGCAAACTGATTCCATTTTAAAGCACACATTTTCACAGCAGAAATGAGCTTTTTTGAAAATACAAAAGTTCCTTAGTAACATCAGAGAATGTGTGTCATGTGAAGCCCAGCCGGTTTACATGAACTTGTTGTTAAATGAACGTGTCGATTTGCTTGTTAAATGACCTCGTTATCATCACTGCTTCTGTTTAACACAGCCTAGCTCAAAAGCTTCTTGTCAGTTTAAGCTATTTCTTAATGAATGGAAATGTTTTTATTTTAAGTTTTTATCAAACGCAAAAATTGAATCAACAGCGTCATGTGTGATCATAGCATACACAGCAATCACTGTTATAAGCTACAGTCAATGATAATTGTTAATGAATGTTATGTCTTAATAAGGGCTGTGTGATCTGTTCAAAAAAGCAAATTGTAATTTAGATACATTGGGATGTTATACACAGTTAGTGGAAATAATCATTCCTTTTCCTTAAAACAAACAAACAAACAAAACTATTCAAATCGTTGTTTATATTTCCTTGGGTTTGTCCCACAAAATATGTTTTCTTACATCTGGAGAGCATTTTTAGCCCAGCCCAGGGCATCTCTGCAGCACTAAAGTGCTTCATTATTATGCTGCTTTGTCACATTTTTACCTTCATCAAATAACTGCAGCTTCTTATGATCTGGATTTTGCTGTTAGCAGTATTGCAATTTGAGTATTTGGCAATTAATCTTGCTTTTTCCAAGTGCTGTTCTGAAATATACTTAGCTTCTTCTTGAGCTATATGGTGTTAATGGAGTTTGAGTGGACAGCTAGTACATGACACTATTTTAACATTTCTCTTACTCTGCTGCCCATTTTCTCTCTTTGTTCTTCTCGGCATTGGCATTGTTTTTTCCACCAGAAAACCTGCTTTCTCTTCCTTGTGTTCTGAAGTTTCCTTATTGCTCCATCTTGTTCTTGCAGTGTCATCTTTTTCTGCTGAGTCTTGGCTGAGGAGAATCACAAGACTGGTAAGTAAGCAGTGAGATTAAACAGTTGAGGGGTGCTAAGTGTTGATTGCAGGAGGGGTGGAGGGTGTTTTTAGTGTTTGCCCTACATAGATTTTGGATGCAATCCTTCATAAAGTGGTCAGATTCAGCAAGAGACTCTTGCTCAAGAAGTAGAGCACCGGCCTGTCAGCATAAGCTTTGATCAAAGGTCAGTCTCTGGTCGTTAGATAATTGTCAGTGTAGAGGAAAGCTATTGTTTCATGATTGGGGGTGTTTGGACTTTCTCTGACATTGAAAGTTATGCATGCAATAAGCACCTGAGAATTTGGTTTATAGCTGTCATTTAATTTAGTTTTTTTTTCCTGGTGTCCAATCATTTTCTCCAGGTCCACCTGTGTTGTGGTCATGCAGCACCCGAATTTCGAGACCCGCCACCCGCTCCAGACTGAAGAGCAGCAGGAGACAGGCTTCGACCCGCTCAACAATTTCAACAAGAACCGCAGCAGTACGTCAGACTATCCCACTCTGCAGTTATGTTAAACTGTGGAAGTACAACCTGTGGTGAAGACATTTAGTGCCTAGAATCATGCCAAACAATGTCAGTGCCTGGTAGGGCTGGGACTTTTGTCCCAGTTGGATTTTATCATGATACTTGGGTCCCGATTCGAATTCATACACTTCTTGAGACAATATATCATGAGTCATATTTCCAAAACCAATGCACAATACATGTCAATCAGTCATTGACATTTATTTCATCACAACAGAAGGGTTCTGTCAGTAAACTGGACCATTTAGCTGCCCCTTGTCATTACGTTAGTACCATAAGGAAACATATGGAAATAAACGAGCAGCTTTTCAGCTTTTCTTGGACTTCTGGCCTCAGCTTGTTGTTGATTTGAGGGACGGCCATCTCTTGCTTTACTTTTTCAGAGCCACTTGTCTCATTCAGGTTCCGTTGGCTTGTTGCTGCAGGTCATTTAACTTACTCGATTTTTACGTCCAGGTGGTTTCGGCAAGATGAGCACTCACATTGGTCGTGTTACTACAATACGATAGCTGTCCACGACAGAGTTTGCATACAGTTAGTTATATTTCGTGTCCATCTCTGTTTTCCTGGAAGTGCGTAAAACCCAAAGTGTGTCTATACTTTGGATTTAAAGTTTAAGGGTGCAGGTCATATCTTTCTGGTGCTCTCGGCTCACCTTGGTCATTTGATTTTTTTGGGGGGTTTTTTCCCCATACGCGCTTATGGCATTGCTTCATTACCATCTGCGCTTCCATAAAAAATCTTACTGATTCTTGGGAGAAAAATAGATTCTTAAGATTGTGATGAATAGACAAATAGATTTTTCCCCAACTTCCACATCAAAATGTTTAGTGTTTTAGTTATGTCTATTTTTTGCTCTTCTGTTTTTACTGGTGGATCACAAACCACCTTTAAACCATCACCACCTAGATGTAGTGTGTTTTACGTCAGTGAGGGTAATCAGAATTTTTAGTATTGGATCTAATTATCTGCTGTAAAAATCCCTGTTGGCTCTTAGTGACCTCATTCTTATATTGACATATTAAACCTACTCTTAAACTAAAAGAAAGGATGACTTTGACCCTCAGATAAGTTGTAGGAAGAAGGAGAGTCACAAGATGTGTAAGAAATTTAGAGCTCTCTATGAGTCACAGACGTCACTGGCGATGCCCCAGGGCTGAGGGTGTTTTTGTGTTTTCGTGTTTACTTGTGCGAGGGAGGGAAAATGTTTGGGGCTGGCATGTTGTGGAACTGATGAATATTCATGCTGAGTGTCCTTGTGGAATGATCTGCTCCTGTAACTAATGTTGATCGACAGCTCTCCGACTTGTATACATGTTCACCTGCGGGCCAGAATGAGACTTTTTACCCTCATTAAAGGAGAAGAGGAGCATAACACTTCGCTCTCTGTCTTCACTTTTGCTGCTTCTTGCCCTTTTTTCCCTCCAAAATAACTAAGAGGTCTTTTGGAAGCAGCAAACAGGCCCAATTCCTTATCATTGGAGTTGACAAGGGTTTTTGTTTATGATCATGTGTTTACAAGCTTTAAAAGTGCTTAACTTCTAGTTTCACCCCTTGGGACTGGTTGTTAACAGTTTATCCATGTGCCTGTTTCACCAGGAGGATCCCTTGATAGCAGAATTAACTCCCAGCCTCAGTCGACCTTTCTCTCATACAGGTGAGTATTGTCTTGGATGGGTGTCCCATAAACTCCTGGACGAGCCCATTGCCTCAACCTCCTGCTTTTCTGCTGGATAACACATGAGATGAAACACAGGGCCCAATTTTGGTTGAGAAGCTCATAAATCTCCTCGTCCTCTGCCTCCCTTCCCCCGTGCAGGAAAGAATGGGATGACTTGTTCCTCAACAGTAATTACCTGGCCAGGATCCGGCAGGCAGGCATTAACGGCCGGCTGAGGAGCAACCGCTTTCGAAGCGTGTGCTGGAAGGTAGCTGCCAAATGGATCAAAACACCTTATTGGGTGGGATATAAGTGGCTTTGGCAAGTTCTCCTGCAGCAGAAATGACTGCATTTCTGGCAGTGCGCAGACCTTTGGTGGAAAAAACGTCTCGAGTTTAGTTTCTGCCTGTTTAGGTAACTTTTTGTTGAAGTAATATGCAGTAACCTGTGCACTGGCTGTCTGTAGCTGTACCTAGAGGCTCTTCCAGAGGACAAGGGCCAGTGGATCAACAAGACCATGGAGCTCCGGAGCCAGTATGAGAAGATCAAAGAGACGGTAAGAGCGCCACCATGTGGCCACTTTCCTGAATACAATGCAAGCTTGATTCTACTGACAAAAAGCTGCGGTAGCTTTTAGTCTCTCTTCAGCAATTTATGGAGCATTAAGGCTCCATAAATAATATTCTTGAGCATTTATCTAGATATGTGGATTAAAATTCAATTGTTTATTGTGTTCAATTATTCATTTGATTCTGAAATGGTTAGTCACTACTCACTGCTTGATGTAATACAAAAGAAACTACTTACTGTCTGCATGCTGCGACAGTTAAGGAAACTCAAATCAATATGTTTTTTGCAGCACATAACCAACCCTCGCAAGGCCAAAGGCCATCAGGACCTGGTGGTCAACAACCCACTGTCCCAGGATGAGGGGGTGAGTGTGTGTTTGTGCCATCTCCTTTCCATTCGAGTCTTTTTTTCATGTTTGCATGCAAAATGTGACACGTTACCTTGAGACTGTATTGCAGTAGTAGTAGTAGACTATTTCAGTAATTCATTAGGCAATTAGGTGTTAGAAAAATATTCAAATTAATTTCACTTTTACCAACATTTAGTTTTCACTTTGCAACTAATTTCCCTCTATTGCTGACAGTTTCTGGCACGCGCTCAGAAAGCCAAGCTGATAATAGCAGAGACGTAACAAAAGCTGCTATCAGCCCTTCGGTTCCTGTAGGAAGTTTCCTGGAGAGAACTATGTCATTTGGTTCTAATAAAAGAGAAAATTAAGACAGTGTTTAATTGGTGCATTTCCTGTTTAGTCAAAACATAATTGCTAGTGTAGTTCTCAGAATTGGCAATTAGTAGAAAGCGCAATAGCTGAGCATGAAAAATGTAAAATCTGTCACTAGACAAGAATACAGTTCAACACAGCTGAAGAATAAAGTGTTTAGTTGAAAGAAATTACGACCTGAGCACTGAGTACTTTGTGAGTGTCCACTAATTTTAGGGGAACCATTATAGTACAAATTGTTCTGTCTAGATCTGCAACTAACGATTATATGAATAATCTATTAATCTGCCGATTATTTTCACGATTAATTGATTAATCATTTACTATACAAAAAATAGTGAAAAATGCACATATTTATACAGAAAGTGACGTATTCCAATACCATCTTTACTCCAATCAATAGTTAAAAACTCAAAGTCTCTACATTTACTGCCTGAATTTACAAAGAAAAGAAGTGACCAATAGATGGTTCTAGATAATTTTGCTCAAAACAAGACCGAAACGATTATTCAATTAAAATAGTTGTTGATTAATTTTCTTTCATTTGACTACTCTATTAATTGATTAATTGTTGTAGCTCTAGTTCTGTCATTGAAACTATCAAGAAGAATGCTTTAGATGCTCTTACAAGACACAAAGTATGATGGATGGAACTGCAAAGTTAAGTTATTGCTTTGAAAAATTTAAACCGCTTGAAAAAACAGTTAGATCCGTCTGTCACAACACAATTGGTTTCTACTGGTCAGTGTTGTTTTGCTGAGTCACCCCGGCTTTCTGAGTATCATTTATTTGCCTTTGTCTTATTTTCCCCTCTCCTGTCCAGAGCCTGTGGAACAAGTTCTTCCAAGACAAAGAGCTGAAGGGGATGATCAAACAGGACGTGCTGAGGACGTCAGTATCTCCCTCATTCTGTTTGTTTGTTTCTCTTTATACCTTACAGTTGACAAAAAGTAGAACCTTTCCTGTCTTCTCTCCTGTTTGCATTAAGGTTCCCTGAGATCCGATACTTCCAGGACGACGATGTGAGGTCGAAGCTGACGGACATTCTCTTTTGTTATGCCAGAGAAAATGAACAGTTACTTTATAAACAGGTACAAGTGACGCACTGTCCCAGCAGCTCGTTCAAGGAAAGTTTTGGTCTTTTAATGTCTGTGATTGGGTTTTCCTGTTCCTGTGTATGTGTGGGCTTCTCAGTGTACAGTGAGCTCAGACAGAACAAAAAAGTGCCTTTGTAACCTAATCATTATCAGCGTCTGTAACAGGTGCCAGCGGATAAATCAATGGCCAATACGGCATCTTTATGGTAAACTGGAAGTGACACATGGCCGGGCAGCGGCTAACAATATCAAAATTAAACCTGCCACCGCACATTAGAAACCTCATGCATCACTATTAAAGAAAGACTGAATACAAATTAACCATAATTTTTACTACTCCTGCGGCCCGTCCTCCTCGACCTCCTCTCCCGCCTGCAGGGGATGCACGAGTTGCTCGCTCCCATCGTGTTTGTGCTGCACTGTGACCATCAAGCGTTCCAGCATGCCAGCGAGACAGCCAGCCCCAGGTCAGTCCCCCTGCAGCTGTGAATCTCAGCCGCTCTGGCTTTTGTTTACTAGCAGCACCTCTCTGTGTGTGCTCTAGTCAGAAGCGGGAAGTTTTTGTGCTTTTGTTTTGGAAAAGATTCACATTTAAGTACCTTTCTTTTCCCACAGTGAGGAGATGAAGTGTCTGTTGAACCCAGCGTACCTTGAGCATGATGCCTAGTGAGTGCACTACTGCTGTTGGACCAATAATACCAGAAATATCATTACTTTTCAAATGATTGGAACTGGTTTACCTCTTCCTGTAGTGCCATGTTCTCGCAGCTGATGGAGACAGCAGAGCCGTGGTTCTCCAGCTTTGAGAGGGAAGTGAGGAAGGTCAGTTTGAACCCTGAACTTTGAGCTTTTAGTGTTGTAGTTCCAAGAGTGAGTGTGCATCACAATCCAGAGTGGGCTGATTGTACTAAAACATCTACACACAAGAGATGATATTGTGTATTTTTGATATGTTGAAACTTTAAATTGATGTCCGTGAAGGTTCTCAGTCGTCCAGGTCATCTTAATCTTGAAGTGTTTAGTAGGAAGCAACTGGACTTCTTATCTTGTTTGAACAAGTTTTGCCTCTCATCCGAAAGGCTTCTTCAGTTCTGAGGGTCAGTGCAAGAAACCCAGGTATTTAACACAGAGTGGGTGGAGGCGATCCCAAAAAATGAGGACTTGGTTGAAAGCACCCAGCCTGGGGGCGATGATATGGATAGGCATCATGTGAATCGTTAAGGTCACATGAGCCCAGGTGTGAATCACTCAAGAGTGTTTGCCCCTCACCCCTGGTTTCATGTGACACCTTGGGATCATATGGCCCCAGGTGTGTATGAGGGTTAAACCCCCTGGGGAGGGCTCCCAAGACAGCATTGCAGGTTGCAGACAAGTGGTGTCTTAGTCTTCCATGTAGAGGTTGGCCATGATGGGGGACACCGGAGAACCCATGGCACAGCCGTGTTTCTGTCTGTAAAGAACTTCATCGTATTTGAAATACATCGTGGAAAGGCAAAGGTGCAGAAGGTCGCAAATTTGGTCAGGGTTGAAGTTAGTTCTGGTGTGTAGAGAGCTGTCTTGTTGTAGACGTTTTCTAACAGTCTCTACTGCCTCACTGGTGGGTATGCACATGAAAACAGAAGTGACTTCAAAGGAGACCATGGTTTGGATGTGGTGTGGTGTGTTCCTCACCAGAGGGGACAGGATACCGGAGAGGTATTTGGCGATGTTGTAGGTCATGGAGTTGATGCTGCTGACAATGGGTCTGAGTGGCGCTCCTTCCTTGTGGATCTTGGGGAGACCATAGATGCATGGAATGGCCTCTCCAGGGTACAGACGGTAATAGGTAGGGTGGTCAATGATGTGGTCTTTTTCCAGTTCCTGTAGGTAGTCTATCACTTTCTTCTTGTAGCTGCTCGTGGGGTCCCTTTTTAAGACCTCATAAGTCTCACGGTCGCTGAACAGTGAGGTTATCTTGGTGTGGTAATCTGATGTGTTGAGGATTACGATGCATCTCCCTTTGTCGGCTGGAAGGATGGTGATGCTTGGATCCTTGCTCAGTGCGGAAATCGCCCTTCTTTCTTCGATGGTGATATTGGAGGGAGATATTTTTGCACTGGCGAGGGTGGCTGACAAGTCGGATCTGTTCGGCTTCAGAGGAGGTCATCTTGTTGGTCTTAATCGCTGACTCTGTAGCTGTGATGAGGTCCACTATTGGTAGTTGTCGTGGAGAGATAGCGAAATTCAGACCTTTTTCATTGATTTGATGACACCTGTAGTTACCAGGGTAACGGCAAGTGTGCTGTAATGCTGCAGTACGCCCTGGTTTTGCAGATTTCTTGTCAAGCAAAACGACGGAAAATGCCAGAAATTACATGATCTGATCTTTAAAAATACTGTTAGTGAAATGCTGTGGTTACGGATGTGTTGCCTTTCTTGCAAATGCTTCACAATAAAAGTCATCCCATGTTGTCCCAGATGTCACTGTTATAGCTGCAGGAGAGTTAACAGTAAAATTCATTTTCTGTGAATCTGTCGTAGTACCTCAGAAAAAAAAGACTTTTAAGTTTTAATTTTTGTCTTCTTTGTGCTATTTTCAATTAAATATGAGGTTTTCAATGTTTTACAAATCATAACATGCTGTTTTAGGATCCCATATTGTTTGGAAATGGGATTGTAGGCAGGGAGGTAATATCAAAATGTAAATACATTAAAGGACTATAGCTGACCATAAATTGTATAAAAGTTGGTTTTGATTAGAGCTGCCACAACTGTTGATTAATCAATTGGTTGATTGAAAGAAAATTAATCAAAACAACTATTTTGATAGTCGGATAATTGTTTTGTTTCTATCAAAATTATTAAACATTTGTCGGTTCCAGCTTTTTAAAAGGATCTGCTGCTTTTCTTTGTCATTTTTGGCAGTAAATGAAGATTGTTTTGGTTTTTAACTATTATTTTGTGTAAAGAAGTAATTTGAAGATGTCACTTTGGGATCTGAAAAAATGTGATGAGCAGTTTTCACCATTTTTTTTTTTTTTTGGACAATTTATAGACTAAATAATTGATGAATCATGAAAATAATAGACAGATTAATTTATGATTTTAAAAAATCATTAGTTGCAAATCTTTGTTGATTTCTTTAGTTTTGATTTCTAAATGATTACATTTTTTTAAACTTGAAATTGAATATCGATCAAATACTTCTGTGCCCTCCTACATAGAAACCCTTATTTCTCATTATTGTTTTTTGTTTGTTTTTTTTACGGATCTCTTAAATGTTGTCATACAGATGCACAGATGCTGCTGTTTAATATTCATGTCATGACAAGTGAATCACATAGTGTTCCACTCATCCAGGGTAAAGAAGAGATGCTGACCAGCATTCCATTCTCCCGGCCCCAGGATTCAGGGCCGTCTGTTGCCATTGTGACCAAAGTCAACCGCATCCAGGACCAGCTGGTGAAAAAACACGATGTGGAACTGCACATGCACCTCAACCGGCTGGAGATCGCCCCGCAGATCTATGGCATGTCAGTATCTCCATCCCTGGCTCAGCGTGTGTGAGATGCTCAGCTGCACAGACAAAAAGTTACCCATATCTGTTGCTTGTCTTGCAGCCGGTGGGTTCGTCTGCTGTTCGGCCGTGAGTTTCCGCTCCAGGATCTGCTGGTAGTTTGGGACGCCCTGTTTGCTGACAGCATCACTCTAGACCTGGTCGACTACATTTTTGTGGCCATGCTGCTGTACATCCGAGATGCTCGTACGCTCCATTTGTTGCTGAAATAATCCAATAATGCCATGTGTTGTCTTTGTAGCATGTAATTTCATGAGAAACACTTAACTGGAAGAATGTGTTTTTCTCGACCTCATTTAATTAGAGTCATATTGCTGTAAATAGAATGCCATACACGGTGACAGGATGGGTTTAAGCTCCAATGTGGACCAAGGTCCCTGCTGCTACAGGGGTTCTTTTGGGGTTTTTAAGGTGGCCACAACCAAGAGATGCTAACTTTAACATCTGTCACAGCTTTACCCTGTGCACACATAAGGTACCAGTATTTGAATCTGTGCACAAATTCTGCATTTGTTCTATCTTTTTCAGTCATTGCTAGCAACTTCCAGACCTGCCTGGGCCTTCTAATGCACTACCCTTCATTAGGAGACATCAACTCTCTGCTGCAAAAGTCTCTTTTTCTCCGAGATCCCAAAGTAAGCAAACGTCCACTCTGGCGAGATAAAATGCTTTGTTGCAACAACAACAACAACAAAAAATAGTTAAAATTTGCACCAAACATTCCAATTTAGCACACATCAGTGGTAACCAACTAGTAATTTTTGAGGAACTTCTAGTAAACTCTTGAAACACGGGTGTAGACAGTGAGACGGGTAATGAGGAAGTTGCATAAATACATAAATGTTAAAGATGTCCATGTGGTGATAAACATCTCCACACAAACTCAAACGTTTGCAACTTAAGGCCACTTCCTTCTCTGCACCTCTGACAATTAACCAGAGCTCTGATTGGCAGGGAACTGACACCAGCTCTCCTTTATCTATGAATAACCTCTCATTTAATTGCCCCAAAGTAGAGGTGTAGGTGCTACGCTCAGTGTAGAAAAATATGTAGATTTTGTTTATAACTGGGTAATCATTAAACGTAACAAAGTGTTAAGTTCTACTTCTTCTTAATTGGTCTTGTGAACAGTTTCAACAAGTATACTGAGAACAGTTTCTTTTCCTAAAAATGTTTAATAGCTGCTGCCTATCACAGCGAGGTTATTACTAGTTGTTGTGTTGGACTGGTGTGATGCAAGATGGTGAGAGTAAAACAAGAGGACGTGTACTACTTTTGCTACCTTATTTCTGTTTTTTTTTATGGCAGCCCTCAGCGTAATGTTCCTGTTACATGCTCATTTCTTTGTCTATCTGTCTCCTCAAACAATAGAATCACTTTCCCCTGTTTTACGCTCGTATGTGAACCAGCCGCTGAAGCGCAAGTTTGTAAATTCAGGCATTTGTGGTTCTTTGACCTTGACGTCTCACTGTCCCAACACAATCTCATCTCCTGTTCCTCCTTCAAACTCACTGACGCGCACACTCAAACACTTCAGCACAGCACACTGCCATCCACCACTCTCCTGGGATGAGAATCCAGGAAGGGGCTGATCTACCGCGACAGCGTTGTCCCAAGGTGAACAGTCATGTCACACCAGGTCCTCATCACACTTTACCCCTGGGGGCGGGTGGCATCATCCCTGATGACAAGGGCAGTGAAAGAGACTAGTTGCTCACACGTGCTGACTCAGACGCATCGAGGCACGTGCAGCGTTGTTAATTTACGTGTGCTCACTGAGATTTTAGTTTGATGTGCCTTTATGTTTCATCACGCACGCCTCACGAGATGTGTTTATTTCCATGCCTCCTTTTTGTAGAACTATCCACGACCCGTCAACTACCAGTTCCAGCAGAACCTGGATTACTACAAAACAAGGGGGGCCGATCTGATGAACAAGACACGGTGAAGCCCACACAGCTCTAAACATTAGTGTACCATTTAAAAGTGGCCACTTTGGGTAAAAAAAAAATCCCAACTATGTTGTAGACTTTTGAAGTGGCTGTCAAAGGTTTGCAGCTTCTTCCTAACAGAAAACAAAGGTTTCGTATAAATATTTTAGAACTTTTCCTATTAGAAAGTATGAAAATGTATCTCGTCTCATACATCTATAAATAGGTGCACTTATTGCCAGACCTGCTGTTGTAATAGTTCTTTGATTTACTAGCTCGATGAATCTACATTGAGCTTTTAGGTTTGTATATTTCTCTTATTTTCCCGAGTGTCTGCTGAGAGGGCTACACAAGGTACTGAGGTCTTATGACCCGGTTTTAAGGCATCCACTTCATATCACTGCTGTATGAAAAGACTTGAAATTAACGAGGTTAAACTCTTTTTCTACCTTTAAGCCAACATTTTTACTGTGCAGTTCAGTTGCAAGAAGATGCTTTGAATGCTAGGACATGCAAGACTTGAGAGTACAGACAGCAAGCTTCTTAATGCAGTAAGTGATCAATTTCTAGTAGGGCTATGTGATATACAGGTGTATGATATGTAGCATTATCATAATGTGATAATATTTATCGCCTGTGATTTTGGATATGCCGTTATGTCGTGATGTGACATAAGTTGTTTTTTTCTGCTTTGAAAACCTGCATTCAAGTAAAAATAATAAATCTGAAATTATCAGAGCGTTCTACCTGTTCTAATATTTGCCTTCATTCACTTAAGTAAGATGGAAACCGATGGCTGCTTGGAAGAAAGGAACAAACCTAATTACTTTTAAAACAAAAAAGTGTGTTCCGGGAAAAGGTCGGCCGTAACAGGTCACCACCATTTGGTAGATAAAGGACTAAAACTTGAAAAAAACAAAACTAAGTGCAACTTTTGTCTTTTGTTCCTCTAGCTCTGGTTCTAGCACAAAATCAACCCCCCTCAACATCAACAAGGTCTCCAGCAGCCTACTGAGCTTTGGCAGGAAGCTCATTGCTCCGGCCATTTCAGTCAGCTCCAGCGGCGTTTCGTCGATCAATAGCGAGATACACTCCTCCTCTTCCTCCTCCACATCAACTTCCCCAGCATCGGCGCCCCCGCCCGCCCTGCCTCACCCTCTGGCTGAGCCCTCATCAGAAAACGCCCCATTGCAAACCCAGAGTCACACCCAGTCTCAGCACTACCGCCTGCTCAAGTCCGAGAGCATGCCTGTCCACCTCAGCAAAGGTGAGCAGGCACTTACTACGATAACGACCAATTTGTGCAGTTTTCTTTGGCTTCTATGTAACTGGTGGATTAGGTGCATGTACAGATTAACACAAGTAGGGATTAACTACAGCCAGATGTCTATGTGGATGTGGCGGTGTCGACTTTGACTCTCCTGTCTGTTAGATGCAGTTTCAGGCGGAGTGTCTCAGGTCTCTTTCCCAACCCAGATTCATACTGACACACAAGGTAACATGGCATGACATGATAGCATGGCAACCGCTTGCTTGACACGCTCCCCTGTCCTTTATTTGTTCCTGTTGCTTGAATGATTGGCTGCATGTAACTGTAAAAACGTGTCTGGTGTTCAGCACATGTAATAGTATAAGTAGACCAGCAGAGGGTGACCAACACTTGCCAAATATAGGGAGATTAAACGGTGTTGCGGTGTCTGCTGTCAGCATTGCTTTGAGCTCTGGATCTTGGAGTGTTCATGTTTGTGTGCTTGTGACAGTTGCTGTCACCTTTGTTGTTGCTTTGTATTGTCCTGTAAGAAAGCTGTAATAAATTGGATTGATATAATTTTTATTGCATTTTTTTTTATTTTTGCATATAAACTCAGTCAAAATTGAGTTTATGAAACAGTCATCATGATTCGTGGAGCAGCAACAGGAGCTCAGATATGTCTGACTACTATAACATCTGGTCAGTCAGAGCTCCTCATGCTGCTCCGCAGGTTGGACCTCGTGTAGTTCTTAGGTGGCAGGCCGCTTACACATTTTTGAATGAAACACAACTTTTTAAAATTACGGCAAACCCTTAAAAAATCTGCGTGTTCTACTTGTGTCTGTGTAGTCTCCGGCTTCCTCTCACAGCCCAGTGGCATGTAATGGGTGAATGTTGTCATGATGGTTGTTTGTTTCAGCCCTGCGATTGTGGCTTCCCTCTATGTTCCCTACCTCGCCACCAATCTGAACCAGGATCTCCTCCAACCAATTAGTTTAGCTACTCCATTTTAATTAATTAAGTTACTCAGTCATCAGCTCTAGAAAGAAGAAAAACATAATTAATTGGTTGCATAATTGATTATTTTACTTTGAATTTAGAAAAGCACCATTCACATACAATTTTAATTAATCAGTTTACGGTACGTTTTAAAATATTTTTTTCAATTTCTTAATTAGAATTAAAGTCTATTATTATTTTTATTCTAATTGCCTGGTCATGGCTCTATGTCATACCCTTCTACTGCTTAATGTATATATTATTGTTTTAAAACAATTACATGAATGTTGGTGCTCAAGCAGCATAAGACAGTTCTGAATGTCCATATTTATATAATCTACTCTGGATGCAAGTTACTTATATTCTTACTGTTTTGTCTTTTGACCTTCACCCTCCCCTCTTCCACAACGGTTCAGGCCAAAGCTCCAGGACGGTCAGCTCTTCTCCCAGCATAGAAAGCCTCTCTGGTGGGCGGGGCCAGTCCACTGCCTCCCCGCCTCTTCCCCCCTCCAGAGGGAGTGATGTCAGCACTTCATCTCCGCCGCTGTCTGCTACCAAGAAGGAGTCCTTTTTCAATATCACCCGCTCTCGTTCCCATAGCAAGACCATGGGCAAGAAAGAGACGGTGAGCTGGTCGAGCTGCTGTTTGATGTTTTATTGACCGTCTACATGTTTTTTCATTTCTTCTCACATCTACGCCTCGTCAGTGGCCTGCTTGTCCTCTCTTTGCTCTCTGCTCCTTTTAGTCATTCTCCCACTTTTCTTCTTTATGTGACGTGTGTGTGTGTGCGTGCGTGCTATCCCCAGGAGGAGGACCTGGAAGCACAAGTGTCATTCCTGCAAGGCCAAATCAATGACCTGGAGGCCATGAGCAAATACTGTGCCAAGATGATGAACACCCAAATCTGTGAGTACAACAGATGTTCAAATCTCTGCATTTGAAACATTATTCAACTCAAAAATTAATGTTCTCAAAGGTTGGTTATTTTAATTTAGCCATTTTTTAAAATGATATAGATATAGTTGATATAGCTAATAACATATATATATATATGATGTATTGGAATGAAAATATAATTGATAATTATAGTGATGTGGTTGAGGTTTGTGGGAAAATTAATGGATACAAATACTTGTGCTTTAGCATAATTTAGCGTTCTTTCTTTTGCTTACACTTACTCCCCTTTTCTTCTTTTCTCTTAATTATTTCCCTTGAGTGTTTTTTATTCACGTGCAAATCCTTTGGACACTATGTTTTTGTTCCTTGTGAATTCTGCTGACAATAGAAAATTAACAAAAAAATTTCACACACAAAAGTTTGGGGAGTTTTCTTTAAGTTGGTTTTAATTTGTTACAATAATTTGTTCAACTAATTTGAACATTTTGTGGTTGGCTGTGTAGCTCATGAACTGAATGTTTATTTTGCTTCCACAGGTAAAATCCAGGAAGTGATTCTCCAGGAGCACTTAGAGAAAGAGGATGAGGTCCTGGTGTCCCTGGCTGGACTCAAACAGGTGACTTTGATAATGTTTTAGCTCACATTAGTGGTCTTGATGTGCTTGTAGATTTTTTTTTCACACGTGCTTCCTCTCTGTCTGCTGTCTGAACTGGATCCTTGCAGGTCAAAGACATCCTCAAGGGGGCGCTCCGCTTCAACCAGAGCCAGCTGGAGGCTGAGGAGAACGAGGAGATCACCATAGCAGACGATCATTACACCTCCACAGCAGCTGCGGAAACCGCTCTGGGTGCCATCAATCACCGCCAACAAAGAAACAGCCTGCAAAGCCAGGACTTAAATCTGGATGCAAGAGTGAGCACGGATAACAAAGAAGTGGAGGAGCAGGCCATGACTTCATCTGAGCAGGTCAGTTAATCACTCCTCTTGTGGGCACTCTGCACCCTAAGCACCTGTCTGAGTATTAACCAAAACATGGGATTATTTTCAGGTATATGACCTTTAGTTTCAGTCACCAGATCATTTTTCATGCTAATGAATTTTATCTTGTGTACAAAAATGATTCTAGTTTGGCCCAGAATTTAATTCTCTGCAGGATTAAGCCATCTGATCCTAAAGCCGTCTCAATAAGAATGAATCAAACCCAGAATGATGTTCAATAATACAGCAAATGTATAATGATAATACCTAACTTGCATATTCCTGGAGTCTAAATTTAGTCACATTTCAATACACTGAGCTTCAGCAGACATTTATTTATACACATTTTGCTATCAGAGTGCACAAATTTTTGTAGGTCAATCATTTTAAAGTACAGCGTCACAGGCACACCCTTCCCTCCATCTCGCGTGCAGGTGGCCTCTTCCCTCGGCTTCGAGGGTAAGAACTGGGATGACTATATCCTCGTGTCCCAGGACGGAGACCTGCAGCACGCTGATGGAGGAGGAGCAACTGTAGCTGAGTGCACCCCTCCCCTCAGGCGAGGGCACAGCTTGGTGCGAATGGAGCCTGAAGGCACAGCCGGGACCTTCAACGACCCCCTGATGTCTGGCATCATGTCCAGCATCATGTCTGGATCCTCCAGCACAGACGAGGGCTCTACACACAGCAAGGACTCTGACTTTACCATTGTGAATCCAAATGACCTGTGAAACAAAACCCTGGCTCCTCCCCCTCCTCCTACTCCTCCTCCTCCTCCTCTTGTACCTTTGTCGTATCCTGCTCGGGCGATGTAGTCCAAAAAGAAACTGCCTTGGTATGAGAGGGTAGAAGCTGTTTTTGGTGGAGCACATTTGGAGCTGCTGTTAGCTATGAAGTTGCACATATGGACTGTGACACAGCCAGTCACGAATACCTTATACTCTGACTCTTTACCTGTCATCTGTGCCACTTGATTCCTCTCGAAGCTGATGCTGTATGTATGTATTTCATCTACCTAACACCTGTCTGCTTGTTATGTTGGCTCCTGTTTATTAGATTTAATTGTAGTGCCCTGTTTGACAGACGGAGGGCGCCAATGAACTTTTTGAACTATCACTACTAATTACTGAGAGTTGGACCTCATACTGCAATTTCATTTCCCTTCACAGGGAAAGGACTGTGTGCTTTAGCTTGCTCTAACGGCTTAGTGCGATACTGTTTTCTTCTGAATGTGGAGTTGTGGCCATACCTCTGTCTGTCTTTTATCTGTGTGTCTGTCACAAAAGACTCTCTCTTCTCTGACTCTCAAAGGAAAGAAGGATGATGTCCTCCCCTCCTGAACTAGTGCCTCTGACCATTATTTTTCTCTCAACCAAACACAACCTGACTCTGTGATCTTATTCTTTTGTTTGTTTGTTTGTTTTTTTTTTTTAAAGAAAATATTTTTAACCCTTAGACCATTAGTTTGCAGGATAAAAAAAAAATTCTCATGTTACAACTGATCTTTAGTTTGTCCAATGGAACCATGTGAAGCAGCGAACTCAACGAATGTCCATCAAGCTGCCTATTCAGCATAATTGACTCAAGACCAATAAAACTATATTGCTCCTTGCTACACACTGAAGTGTCTGTTTGGGAAAGCAGTGTTTGCATTGAGGACATTCATGCAAACATTTGTGTGTTTTCTACTGCAACAGCCATGTGTAAAGGTGGAATGGTGATATGCATTCTCAGGTCATAAATTACTGAAACTTGGGGTTGGTGACTGACAGACCGACCACAGTAGTAACTATTTGACGACCCAGGAATAAGACTCAACATCTTA
>KV751318.1:11896648-11913394 GCA_001698575.1 Mola mola
AATTTTAAGTTTAAACATAAATGTTTTGTCTGCACACTTGCTCACAATGACAGACATCCCGTAATATTCTGTTTAGCTTGTTAGCATGCTAATATTTCTAATAACCATTAAACGCAAAGGTTTGATTCTTTTGAGAATGTCATCAGTTTTGTTATTAAGTAATAAAGGTGTAATAAAAGTGTTACACTAAAATTTTGACCCGAGGATAAATTGTTACAAACATTTATCTTTTGGCAACCAAATCAATCCAATTTCATGGAATTTATTTTAATTGTTTAGGTATTCACCCAAACCCACAAATGTGAACTGGAACCAAAAAACACCTCAAGTCTTCTTCAAATCCTGCACTAAACTGTAAACAGGGGTCAGCTGTCATTCATGTTTTTCCAGAATCAAAGCACTAAAAGGACACCAAAAATGAACACTTGAACATGTATCAGAACTACCTTAAATGGCAAACCATCTTTGGAAAAAATCTATTTGACATGTTGAGGTTTGATTAATATAATTATAGATTTATGACCTATACTGCAGCCTGTCACCAGAGGGCAACAGTGTTTCAACCTTGTAACATTGGAACCCCAGTGAGCATTGCAGCAGTAAATGGAATCTGTTATACAGTGGATGAGTGTCCCCAGCTGTCATTTCTGCACAATATGTTTGATGCATTAGTATGATTGAATGCACATAAAACTAAGGCTCGTGCCATCCAAGTAAGCAGTGACACACTTTCACAATGATCAGTCATTTAAAAACAAGTTTATTTCCATACCGGCCGTGAAAGAATGTAACCATGAACGACAACATTTCTGAGAACTGAGCCCCAGTTGAGTCTCATCTACTGCACCAATAACATGAATCTAGAATGTTGTCATTTCAGGAGCAATAACTTATATAAAATATTCTTTGCGGCACAAGGATAGAATTACATATTAAAATACTGTACAGTGTTTTAAGTAAGTAAGCACTGTCCACATAACAGCATTTGTTCATGGAAGGAGATATGTATGGAGTTGATCGTTCCGGATGGTAACGTGCAAGGGCCTCAGGAAAATACAAAAATATAGCACACTGAATGTGAGACAACACTTTGAGGGTTAAGGGGCAAATTTCCTGGCTGAAGGTGACGGGATGGAGATGAGTGAAGCCACAAATGCTTAACGGAAGTAAATGACAGCAAATAAACAGGCTGGACTGTTCCTCAACCATCCACAGATTCCTGTCTGCCATATTTAAATAATCTTAGAGAGCACTTTTTATTTAGCTCTAACCCAGCCTCACTGATATTACTGGACAGTAGCTTTGTCAAGCATGAGCTTGAAGTGGCAGTACTCCAAGTATTCCAAGAGCTCTGAATATCTGAGCTGTGAATCACCCCCAGCCTGTTCTAGGCAAATTCCAAATGAGAAGTGGTTATTAGACACTTCTTGTATTTACAGTTTTATACTGTACAAATTGAACATTGGCTTAAAATTTAATTACATTCATCTCCCCAGTGTTCTTCTGCAGTGCTCTGACCTCTGCCACAGGTGGGTGGACTTTATACATTCATCAGCCCTTCGTCTGCACCCGCTATACGGAACAATTTTATCGGCCTTAATTAGCGGGTTTGTTGCAGCGGCTATGATGGCAGTTTGTTGGTGTCTTCTTTCATTTGCTGGTCATTTGCTCGCTTTACCGAGGCCCCCCGTGCAGCCACCGTGGTTTTGTTGTCCTGACCTCGTTGCGTTTGGGAGTGGACTCTTCTCACTCCGGGGCCTTCCCTGGTGAGGTTTCCAGTCAAAGCAGCATCGTGAACCTGCTTCATGTTCTCTTGGACTTCAGTTTTGGCATGCTTCACCAGGTCGGCCTGACCCTGAGAGAGCAAATGGGGAAGTGCAGGGAAGGAAAGAGAGAAGACGGCGGACGGGAGAAATGAAAGGGGCAGATTCAGAGGAGCAATTGGCTAGAGGCAAAACATGTTCTAATGCCCCCACCCTAAGGCTGATTTGTGTGTGTATGTGTTTGTAGCTAACCTTAAGGATGGTGATGTTCCAGCTGAAACTCTCCAGTGCTCGAGTTACCTTGCGACCTTTCAGCCCCTCCTTCGCTGCCAGACTCTGCAGTTTCTCGTGAAACTCCATGGCTAGTGACACAAACACAGACATGGTACAACTGATTGGAGTCGGGAATATGTTCTGGAACAGTTCAAAGAGCAGTCTGTAAACAAAAAAAAAGCTGATATGACTGAACACAGATAGAAAAAATAAAAAATATTTCCTATGTAGGATCATCCAACAGGTGACATGGGCATGTACAGCTCCTAGAGGAATTGGGTCACTAGAATTTATTGATGATGTGAATCGAGGAAGTATCAGGACGAATTCTGAGGTGTATGGGGCTATACTCTCTGCTCACATTCAGTCAAATGCCCCAGGGCTATGTCGATAATGTCAAGACAAAAATTAAGGGATATTCTTCAGTGGCCAAGTCAATCACCAGATTTCAACGTTACAGAGCAGCTTTTCAGGTGCTGAAGTCAAATCTTAACTCAGAAAGACCTACAAACAAACAGCACCTAAAGGCAACTGCAGTAAACCTGAAAGTCTACGCTTCAATCACACCTTCACTGCTTTTTTTCAAATCCATTGTTGTGGTATACAGATGCAAAATCACAAAAACTGTGTCACTGCCCAGGACTTTGGGACCTTATTGTAAATGGTGGAATTTTTAACAATAAAAGCCAGTGGTTTTAGACATGCTAGCAATGCTGTCCTAGGCTTGGTAAATCATAATAACCGCCGGACGAATTGCAATGAAATTTGTGGTTTACGTCCAAATTTGTCAGACATTGAAATATTTCCCAAGAGCAGCATTCTGGCATCACAGAGAGACTTTAAAGGGGAGTTCATGGAGCTGATAGATTCTTGAAATGGTTGCTTGTGTAAAAGTGCATGCATGGCTTATCCGGAACACATATTCCTCACAATCAGCATTTTTATTTCAGTCACACTCCCAGAAACAACATTATGATGTTACAGTGAAGCTGGCCTTTTAGATAGAAAATGCCATCATTTATTATGTTATCCTATTTGACCTTTGCGATAAATTTTGCCATAATTACCGTACAAAGTATGACAGCTTTGAGTTACAACTGAAAGCATATTTTGTACTTTGACCACCAAATTCTTTTCGTTTTATCCTTGAATCTGAGTGGATGTTTGTGCCAAATTTAAACCTCACGGTGCTCCTTAGAAATTGCACTCCAAAGTACGGACGGACAGATGGAAAAAAACGTGGCAGACTCATAAAAAAACTATTCAATAAAGGGTTGTCTACATTAAGCCATGGCTTTTGTAGACTGTCTCCTCCTGTTAGAGAGGAGACAGTCATTTTTTTCAATTCAATTCAATTCTCTTGACAAAGTTAAAAATTATGATGTGTAAATAATACTAATAAATGATTACTTTAAAACTGCTAGAAGCATAATAACAGTACAGTCTAGAGCCCGACTGATAATGCAATTTTTGGGGCACATACCAATACCATTATTAGGGTGTAAAAAAGTTCTGATTTCAATAAATCAGCCATTATAAGTAAACTTTTTGCAATATTCCCTCAAATGACATTATGAAACAGTTTTAACTAATATGTAATGGAGGTAGAATATTTTACTGATTAACAATAAACTTGTATTGTCTTAAATGACAAGGGCATTGAAACAATAGCTTTCAGTGGAAATTTAAGAAATACAAATCAAATTTTCTGTATTTTCTTCTTCAAAAGCAAAATTTATTTTAAAATCAGCCAATATTGATAACATTTATGCCGATACAGATATATCGGATCGGCCAACATATACAATGTCAGGCTCTAGTACAGTCAAGTATGCAGGTTATTTATTAGAAGGAGTCTGATGAATGAACCCAGTCAGCGGGGCAGTTTACATTCCCATACTCTTCTGATGCCACCGTATCTGAGCAATCATCTTTCTGTTCACATTCCTTTCTCCACCAACAGCATGTCTGTGAATCCTCTCCCATCTCTACATCATGCTCACAGTCTTCCTACATTGCCCCCTTTTTGATTACTCCATACTCAAATTCAGATTTCAAGTATTTTCAAAACAACTTGTAGCATCATTTTGGCCAAACTAGCATCAAAATTCATGGAAGGAAGAAGGAAAAGAAACATAACAAGTTCTGAAATATGCAGAGGAATGATGTGAAGTGGATGAACGTGTGAGACACAGATGAAGAAAGATACAGCACATCATACAAGTTTGGCCGCCAGCTAGTTTGAGTGTGTGCAACGATTCGTGTGTATCTGCCTTTCACTGACCGCCCTGGGCCAATGTTGTACTGTTACCATGGGAACCCGGAAGTGGGTTAACGCGAGGCACACATCACTGCGCGTGATCAACGAGAGGCCAGACGCTAAACATGCCCGGCTGTGGACCACACACACATTGAGAAGCAGACTGGATGTGAGTGCAATTTACCAAATCTCCACACATAAACCCACTCTGTTGCTGAACGTCTTCAATCACAGGCACACACCTACAGAAGTTGCCTGAGTAATAACCTTTACTGCGCTGTTGCTAGGCAACTCACAGCCCATGTGCCAGTGTAACGTTAGCGTGTGTGTTTATTTCCTTGTGATATCAAGCAAAGCCAATGGAGGACATGATTTTCCACACTGGGCCAGTGTGCATACACACATAAACACAACACAAACACAAGGCCCTGACCTACAGGCCAAAATATTCCTCAGGGTCAGTCAAGCAGGACATAACAGGGAGTGTGAAACCTTCACTTCCTATTCCCCCAACTTCCAGCCTAGTGGCAAGCATAAAATTTACATATCCAAGTGTGAATGTCAGTTTATTCAGGTCAGGGCCCTGGAGGAAAGGCAGCTGCTCAATCACGGTCCTTAAAGGGTAAGTTCATGCAAAGTACATTATATGTGAAGGGAATTTCAAGGCAGTGTACCCGTTTATAACCTTTGCCCGACAAAAGCACTAAAAAGTGCTTCTTCCTTTTTGGTAAATATCCTTGTGACAGTTCTTTAATAATTAATATTAAGAGACACTTGTTTGAAACCTGTTGAGCAAACAAAGCACATATTTGGCTTCTTTAGTCTTTATTTGCTCAGGATTAAAGAATTTCTCTGAAGTCATTTGAACAGAATTTTATCTAATGCTGATGAAATGTTTTCAACAAACTAGGATAAACCAGTTTTCAGTCATAAGGTCCATTTCTCTGGATAGTCACATGACTAAAAACCCTCCTATTGGCCTCCAGTGGTTTGACTGTTCGCCCTTGCTACAGCAGGTGTAGCGTGTGACCCCCAGAGTCTGACAGTAAATTGTCAAATCAGTTGGGAGAGGTTACAACAGCGCACAAGCCTACCTACTTACAGTTATTATCAGCAATGCTAGTGGTGACACATTTGACCAGAAACAGCAGCAAAACTGAAATTAAGGGATGGATATCACAAAACTTGGCCAAATAAGACATATTGCTAACATGGCCATATAGCAGAAGTGTTTTTATTTAGTTTAGATGAACCAGCCCCATAAACATACTAATTTGTCCTGATACTAAACTAACTTTCCTCTCTTTTCTCCCTTGGGGTTCTTGTAGCCCCCTCAGCACAGCCTCCTGCCATCCATCTCTTCCATTTATCTTCCCATAACTTTTCTTCCCTATCCATTTCATCTCTGGGCTCTTAAGTTACTTCCAGACATCCACCTCTGCTACCGGCCATCCCACAGTGCCCTCTCAGTGACCTGTTTATACTTTCTCACTGTTCTCCCTGATCTTTGGGATCACCTGATAGCCATCTTCACTCTGCCCACACAGGAAGAGCTTTGTCCATACAATCAAACCTTCAGACTCTGTGGCAACTCTTTATCAGATGAATGCACTGGTGCTCGCTCTGTTTAGTAATAATACTGGTGATTACTTGTGTAATAATGTCTGTAACAGAGTGTAATGCTATTAGACAGACTCTAAGCAGCAGCAGATCAGATGAGTATGTAACAGATTAATTGATCAGCAGGTGAAGCTACCAAGTATAATAAAATTCAGTTCAGAAGAAATTCAGAGAAAGAAGAGTAGAGCAGTCATACCATCGAACAGTCCCTTTTTTTCGACCAGGCCACCCTCTTCCTCTCAATATACCACTTCCAGTTTCTCTTAACTTCTTCTTGCTCTCTTATCTATTAACACTTTCTTCAGGGGTGGTGTTTGAAAACTTGAAACATGCTTTTAAACCCACAAAACTCAGACCTATATATATAACACAAGTCTTATTTCTGTGAAAACATGATGTCTGCAACTTTTAAAAATACAGCATCAAGAGAATTGAGACGTTAACGTTTGTTTGTTTTTTTGCTCCAAATCACCGGCTAACGACTGTAGATGTCAATCAGCGTATTCTCAATGTCAGCTGAAGACTGACTCAGGGTTAGGAAGGGGCTGTGAGGATACTGTGTGTGTGTCCGCGTGCACTGGTGTGTTCGTGGGGTTGTCAGTGCAACTGTGATGACAGTCTGGATGACTAACATCAAATGATCCAAGGGGCCCGGCTGAAGTAAGCAAACCTCGGGCAAAGATCACAGACAGGATTCTTGCAAAGGGCGCCAATATCTGACCTGCTTGTATAATTTCTGTGATATCTGCCCTTCGCAAGAGAGACTGAAAGCTGAACGATGGCAGGAGCCGTGCCAATTTAAACAAGCTCTCTCCAAAACATACTGATGAACCGGGCCAGGAAAAGACTCAACTGACCTCGTGCAACGCCGTAAGGTAGATGGCCATAGATGACCGGGCAGAAGAAAAAATGTGGTCAGGGAGGACAGGAAAGGTAAGGGAAAGGACATACAAGAGGAAATCAGGAAGAGAAATAAAAGGAGAGGTCAGTAAAGAGGACACAAGGAGAGGAGGGGAACTGAATGGGAAGAAAAGAGGCAAAAAAAAGAAGAAAGGGAAAGGAAAGAAAAAAGGAGATCAGAGGTGAAGAAAAAGGATAAGAGAACAGTGGAGAGAAAGTTGATATAGCAGAAAATGATGGAAAGAAAAGAAAAGGGAAAGGGAAAGAGAGAAGTGCAGAGGAGTCAAGTTGATGACAGAAACAGCCACTGCAGTGTGCATGAGAGCACAGTTGACGAGGCTGTGTGGGAGTTTTTATTAGTGTTACAGGAAGGACGGACCATAGCCTGTTTTTTTACTCATCACATACACATGATGACACATGCTCTACATAACAGCAACAGCATATTCAGAGTGAGACAAGCAAAGCAACACACCCATTGCCTGTATGTGCAGAAGCCTGTTGTAGATTCCATCGGAGAGCTCGGTCACTGCTCTGCAGGCCTGGACCATCTACAAACAGGAAAACATCCATTACCATAAGACAAACATATAGATGTAGCATAAACCGTAAACCTTTACCTCATTTTGCCATCCTCAGTTTCACTAAGCACATATACTGCCTGGCTGGAAAACAACATTGTATAGTAAAGGAGTGAGAACGGATCAATGAAAATTCAATGGGAGATGATTGTTTTCAATCATATAAAATACAAGTACAATGTTTTGCACATGTTGGTGGTTGTTAAAATTATGGAAAATAGCCAACTGGTGTTTACAAAGTGGATAAATGCATAGTAGACAAATATGCAAACATGTGAAACACCCAGCGAGACTAATTTGACAGCTCTTTTAAAGTAATGCCCATACTATCTATCTATCTATATACAGTATATACTGTATATATAGCTCAGCAATATTAACCGCTAAGCTATATACTGTAGGTTCAGCGTGGCAAGAATCCAGTTGGGCCCTTTGGCGAGGTCCTTACTGCAACCGGCCAAAGTGGCTCAGACGTCAAGTGGGTCAACAAGGTCCACGTCAGGTGTCGAGGATCCAAGGCAACCTGTTGAGAAGTGGGTTACTGGAACAAGACATTCATGGACTAGGAGCCAAAACATGGGATTAATGGAACATTGCTACACCAGCAACCCCAAAGAGAGGGGATACATGCAGTGGATGTGGGACCTATGGATGCTTCAAAACCCAACATCCAAGCAATCAACAACTACTATCACAACTAGAGATTGATGAGGAACAACAAAGATGCTATGGCAAGGGAAAGTCAGGACGACAGGTCGAGGGGGGTTCATCCTCATCCATACTCAGAGACTGGGTTCCAAGCCCCAATGACATTAACACAAGGGTGGCTGACCTGAAAATGAAGATCATAGCTAACATGTATACCTGGAACCCCTGAGAACGGTTACCACGGCTTAGCGGCAATGTATCCTCTGAAAGTCTAAGGACTAAAGATTATAGGATGTTAATATGGCACCACTAACTATCCCTACTGTAACTCACTGAGACCAACAAGCTGATATACGCAACAGCGAGAGTAATCTTGGAAATGTTTGGCTACGAGCCATAGGGTGCAATACCCTCCATGGAAAAAAATGTAGGGGGCTAAAATCATGGCAACACGTAAAGAGGTTAGCCAACTGTCAGAGCTGGAGAAGGGCAAGACTACAAAAGACCTACCTAGAAAGTACAGCAAGCTGTCCGTAGCTGGAGGCACTGAAGTCCGCCAAACAGAACCTCATAGCTCTGGCTATCTGCCTGAAGTGGTACACTAGAGAAGTGGAGGCCCAAAAATAAACTGAATATTTATTCCAAACTTCCAATGTATACTCTCAGTAAGAGGGATAATAAGATGGGAACAAACTCACCCAGGAGGGAGACTGAACTGTACTGAAAGAGCATATGAGAGAAGGAAGCATCACATAACACCAATGCTCAGTGGTTGGCAGACTTGAAAGAGGACCACAGCTATCTGTGGGAACAAGACCCCGTAAACATCACATTGGGAGACATCCAAGAAAGGATGTCTGCACCAGGCCCTGCTGTGAACCTCAGCTATTGGCTATGGAAGCTAACTGCAGAATGGTTGACCCAAGGTCAGACAATCCTTATCATGAAGGACCCCCAGAAGGGAACAATTCCATCCAACTACCTGCCAATAACCTGCCTCTGCATGACATGGAAGTTCCTGTCAGGCGTCAATGCAGCCAATAAGAGTAGAAGATGAGAAGAAGGCGGTAGCAGTAAATGTTGCAATCCCAAGTGATAGCAACATCAGGAAGAAGGATCACAAGAAGCTTGAAAAATACCAAGGACTGAAAGAGGAGCTGGAAATGATGTGGGGAGTAAAGGCATCAGTGGTATCCATTGTGATAGGAGCACTCGGGGCTGTCACCCCCAAATTGTCCAGAAGAGTGTAATCCTATGAACATCTAGAAATCTACACACAGGTTTGTTTGTGAAGTAAGCACATTGCATTGCTAAACTTAACCAGGAAGTCAGAAATTACATTTGTGGCATTAGGACCAGTCTTTGTTCCCCACTTAGACTACTACTCCCAACGATGTCACGTTTTTTTGGTAGAAAAGGTCACTAATAGGTAACAAAATGCATACACACACACACACACACACACACACACACACACATATAGGAATGACACAAGCAGCTTTTGCCTGATTAATTCTGCACCTCCTTTCACAAACCCTGTTGGGACGTGACCCATCAGTTGTGAAAAAGGCTGTTCGACAAATAAAGGATAAACTACACTGCTTTGACCACATCTACCAACATCACACACACACACTCATGCCCATTTGGTGTCTGTGTTATTTGCCTCTCCCTCTAGGCATCTGGATTGAGGTGTGGAAGCCATTTAGCAGACTGCCATTCAAATCTATGCTAATGGTATTCAGGTCTGATCTGCTTGGCTGAAAACAACACGACTAAACACACACAGAGACACACACATGCACACGTTCTTGCACACAGAGAAAGTTGCAGGTCTGTGCAGTTGTATAGCAGTGAAGAACAACTGTAATTGAATTAAAGTATAAAGTGTCATTGTTTATAGACTAAAGCCTTCATCATAAATTAATAAGACTAGAAGCAGATACATCTATCTCTACTACAGCCTGTTTCTGAGCATCTCCTCCTCCCTCACTCCCAGTGCATATACAGTAACACACACACATGTGCTTGCTGTACAGTATCTCTAAATTGGCAATTCATACTCACTGTCCATCATTCCACCCAAGAGACTACCAGAGAGCATCTAATATGAAACACGATGAAGTGCACTCTGAGCAAGTATCAATTTAAAAAGAACTGCACCATCAGACAGATGGCAAAAAAGGGGGCATAATGTTGTTTACCACAGCAATACTTAAACAGAGCAAGCCTGGCTACCGCCCTATCGAGCGCTTGACCACATCTGTAAAGAAACCACTTATATAAGCCAACCACAATCCAACAACACCCAGAGCGAAAAGACGAAGTGAGGGAATGAGAGATATAAATGGGGGAAAAGAGGAAGTCAAAAGATGGAGATAAAGGCTGAATGGAAACATGTACTGTAAATGAGAAATCAAAGTGAGTATTGGCTGGTTAATGAGTTGACTTACAGCCTGATTGATCACTCTGCACCTTTCCCTCTCCTGTTATCTCGATACATGGATTTTTTTTGACATCATTACATAAATGAAGTCTAACAAGGCAATTTCATTTATATTGCGCCAACTTACAACAAACATCATCTCAACTGAACATGTAGAGCAGTCCAGAAAAAAAGTCTTATCAAGCATTTCCCCATGAGTGTCTACTAAATAAGGCTGTTTCCTTTGTCGATGAAAGTTTGCCGTTCATTTGTCTGGAAACACTGTGGCTTCAAACCAGGGTGAGGATGTCGCAGATGTGTTTACAAAGCTTTTTACATTGACAACAAACGCTACACAAGTAGCGACACAACAATGAGAGGTCATACTGAAGAGGAAAGTTTTGTCTTCAAGGGGAACTTTCATTGTTAGTTCAAGTGGACAGGAGATGGGAGGCTGATTTGTGATCTTTGCTGCTGTTGTTTTGTCCTTCCTTCCTCTTCATGTATTTCAGAGACATGAGCCTAGTTACCCCTTTATGTTGTGAAACACCACAGGCATATTAACTCTATCAACTCCGTTCATTCCTCACCCCTTCATAGGTGGAGACAACACGGCGAAGGACATCTGGCAGTGGCCCCTGTGGCTCCAGAGCTGGGTAGTGGTCCCGGAGGTCAAACAGTAGTAAAGGTGCCCCATCTGGTCCTGACACCCTAGAGGCCAGCGCTAGTACACACTGCATAAGGTTAGCCACCACGGACACCCCACAGAGTTCCCTGAAGACTGCCACTGAGTTCTGTTTGGAGAAAGGAAGATGCAGAGTGTTTCACTATCCTTTTATTTATTTCCTGAGACTGATTGAAAACATTGCAGAGAATGATGTCAATATAAGCAAAATCAAATCTATCCTACCACTCTGTCATTTGCAGGATTGGACGCCACTCACACACACACACACACACACACACACACACACACACACACACACACACACACACACACACACTCACGGGCAATCAAAAAAATACACTTCCATAAGGAAGCTATTTCCCTTTCCCTTCAGCTATTGATTCGCTCTCCTGTAGTTCTCTGCGGTATCATTTTAGACTGAAACTGAAATCAAGAGATGTGGATGCCAATGGTCTCGTCATGCTAGCAGAACAAATCTTTATTGTTTTCTTGACACAAGGTGACATGCGCACCCACAGACTAAATTGATACCTGGCTCATAAAGGTCTAATCAACTTTAAGCAGCTGCGGACATTTTGTCACTCTTGTGTTGAGTTCTTTTTGTTTCTGTATATGCGGCCACCTATGTTGCATTTTACAAAGACGGCCAAGAGAAGTGCAAGAAACAAATCCGTCAATTTTCTTTTACCCAAGGATATTTTTTTTAATTAGTAGATTGATTTTTAGTTAGGAAAATTTCACAAATGTATGAAGATATACTGTACCAAATTAAATCTTTACATTGTTTGTATTGATTTATCGATATACCCCAACTTAAAAATATTTTGTTTAAACTGATTTCTAACATAGACAATGAACTCTTTCAGAATTTGGAACCATTATATAGTATGTTTGGTATTTTTGCTTCCTGAATGACTTATATGATAAATACAACTAATAAATATGACTAATATAACCAATCATCAATATTCCGCTATTCCACCAACTATTCTAAATTACTATAATGTATTTTTCACACTATGATAAACATTAATTTAGTGTTTTTCTGCATCCACAACATTTAAAAGACAGGATTATGTGTATTATAAACACAAAGTATTACATGAAATGTAATACCAGTTGAAATCACTATGTCACTCTTTATTTCTCACCTGCATGTTTTCTCTCAGGTCAGTGGCTTCTCTTAGCAGAGGTGCAGCCATCTTGAAGACATCGTCCACAGCCCGGACCCCCAAGTCCCTCAGAGCTGTGTAGTCCCTTCCCTTGCGGGCCTTCCGTACAGACAGTCCCCTTTTTTGAGGTTTTCCCCCTCCTCTCCGATTGGTGAGGGCCACATGGACAAATAGTTTGGCGTGGGGAAGTTCCTCCCCTGTCAGAAACTGGAGTGGAACATGCCGGTAACCTGATTGAAGACACTCTAGAGGGATGGTATACTGACCTGTGGCAGTAAGGAGATCAAGTGTCATTTCACAGGAATATGTACACAATTTAACGGTCAAATACACTCTTATATAAACTTGAGTCACTCTGTCCATTCAAGCCACGTTTCATCCAAGCAGAACGGTTTAGTTCAGTTCGGTACGGCACATGTGGAAACGATACACTCATTACATGCGTGTGTTTCCACTGGCAACAGGCCATTACATGGTGGCCAGAGTAGCCTGACCATGCCAGCTACTTAAGTAGCGTGACATCGTAGAAATGCAATACAGTATATCCCAATGAAGAAACCATAACAACAAACAAAGAAAGCAATGGAGGACATCCAGCATTTCCTGTTGTTTTTTGTCAGCATATGGCTGTTTATCACACAAATTAGACAGGCTCTGTTTGAGAATAGGCTGCATGCCATAAGTGGAAAGATGGCCTAACCCTCACAGCAAAATTACAATTCTGTTGACTAATTAGCAGACTGCAGTTGGTCTACACCCATCTTTATGGTACATTGAAGCTCTGTTTGGTACCCCATGCAAAGGGTGAAAAAACTGGCTAAGTACGTTTGGCTTTTTAAGAGTACCATTCACAGGTTTTGACAATGGAAATGCAAAAAACGGCATATCGTACCAAACTGAACTGAACTGTCCTGCTTGGTGGAAACCGGGCTTTACAGTTACTGTTCCGACCCAGACACCAACCTATGAACTCATCCCCTATGAAGTCGTCATCCAGCACCACAAAGCGAACCATGGCGAGCTCTGGCAGGTTGATCTGGAACTCAAAGCTCTCGTCGAAGATGGGATTGTCCCCGTTCTGGGTCACTGTCCTAGTGCGACGCTCTGCGCAGTCAACTGGGATGCCATGGATCTCAACGTACACATAGGGATCCACCACATCTCCTTTGGCCCCTGAGCCCCTTGGCTTTGGCAAGTTCTGCCCACTTATTACCTTGAAGACAGATCAACAAAAAAGACTTGTTGTATTTCAAATCATAATCATGAGATCACAGTCAGAATCAGATCATTGTAATACAACATCTGTCTTGTTTTTGTGGCTTAAATCCATTAATCTATTCAGTGATGGTGACACTGCACTCTCCGAAATAAATTGCTGATAAAACTGGGTGACAACTTGACACTGTAGTCTAACAGAAACAGAAAAGTAAGGAGAATTGCTAAAAAGACATATGCCTTAAAATGAATGAAAAAAAGAATACATTTTTTTTGAGGTAATACTAAAAGAGAACCCAACCAAAATATAATTTCACCTGTCATTTAAATAAGTCAGGCTTACTTGGTGGTGCATAATTCCCTGACCGACTTTAAGGTATTTTCTCAGACTTTATTATTACGCAATGGAATGAAGGCCTAAACAAAAAATTAAGACCCATGTACTAATACATTGAAATTAGTCATTAAAATTCTAGTGTGTAGGATTCTGCAGCCTCTCTGGAGCCACGGTTTAGTTTTTAAACTACTGCAGATGCATGGCAGACTCTTTGGAAGACAAACTAGTCTCTATTTAGACATACAAGGCTCATTCAAAGGCAAGTAAAATGCACTGTGGTGAAGTTATACAAATAAAAACACAATTAGATGTAATTTCTGAAAATAGATCCCTCTTCAATCTTACACTGCACATATAAGTTTCAGAAGAAACTAAACTGTGGTGCATTTCAGGAAACACGTTTATACTGCATTAAACCACAAACCTTCACATGGAGCAGCTGTGGAGACACACCAGGCACTGTGTCTCTGGTGTCGGCACTGAAATAAGACACCTCCTGTCGCATGATGGCTGGCCGCAGGACATAACCACAGTTCCCATTCTGCCGGAACCAGGCTGTGTTCAGGTCCATCATCAGTCCAGCCGTCTGAAAATTCATAGACACGATCTGGCAACCGCACTTCCACAGGTCCTGAGGGTTCATATTGCTTGAGTCAATACGCATTGGGCTGGGGTACACACGTGACAAGAAATGCTTGTTGTGATTGACAAAGTCGCCAGGGTTCTCGCTAGCAAGACGTAAAGCCAGACACTCTTGAAAGGAACATAATTCCCAAGATTTTTGGCTTTCAGATGAAGTTGGGAAGTCAATGAAGGAGACTGAACGACAAAGGGTTACTAGGTCAGAGAGCTCTTTTAGGAGTTGGAAATGTTTAGGAGGAAGATGTAGAGGATTGGGCTGAGTGAGAGCTGTGGGAGAGACACTTTTCTGTACGATGTCCTTGTCATTTCCTCCAGGCGCTGCAGGTCCACTGTTAGCTGCTTTCATCCTTTGACACATCTCTGCCCCTTCATCCTCCTCACTTACCTCCCCATCCTTTCCATCCGAACCTGGCCCCAACTTTTTACCCTTTAGTAGAATTCGATGCCTAAGGGCATGAGGTGATGGTAAGTATGAGTCCTCTTCGTCTGGGGGATTGGTGTATAACCTGTCCCCTAGTATCCCAACGAGATGTTGGCACATCACTTTCTGTTGTCGATATGAACAGTGGTTCTCAATACAAATAATCAATGGATAATCCGATGTCACAAATGCAAACCTTCCAATCGCTTCGAGCACACAACGAAAGGACAGTGTTGGGGAGAGGGTGTTTCCTGTACATACAACCGGCTCCTCATCGGGGCCATCCCAGACATCCACCTCCACACATCGACAACCCATCCTTAGGGCGCGGATGTAGCCAGAGATGTCAGATGGACCTCGAAACTGGTCCTCAATGAGGTAGGTGTTGTGGGAGGAGCTGATGTAGTAGTGGGACAAAGGCTGCATCATGTCCTGACACACGGTGTCATGTTCGCTGTCAAAGAGATGGCATTCTGCTGAGGTGAGGTAGCTGGTGAAGCCATCCAACGACAGGTACCCATGCTGCCGGCCCTCCTCCGATGGCTCATGGGATTGGATGAGTTTCAGGCTGGTCTCCTCACTCACCTGCAGGAAAAATGTGAGACAAGGACATTAGAGATGAAGGATTTAAGGAAGTATTTGTCAATCTTAGACAATCTTAGATAAATTTGTGTTACCCACTTGAGTCATGCCCTGCTCAGCCTCGAGGAACCTCATCAGGTCTTTGGTGTCCAGGAACTCCTTGTTGCTAGAGAACTGAACTAACAGAAAGTAAATCTCCGGACGTGTGCAAAAGTCATGGAAGACCTCAGTGAACTCCTGCTTGTTGACACGCTCACTTCCTATCAGTCTTTTGTTTTCCTTGGGATATTTCGCTTCAGCTCCGTTGTCTAGAGAAAGCCCGCACATCCTCTCCCGAACTCTTTGAAGCTCTTTAAACCTGTGCTCCACTTTGGCACTGCTCACCCCTGGGTTCACACTTTGTATCAACCTAAAGGCCGACTGTATGCAGATCCCGTCCTCGACATCTTCCTGTCTCTCCAAATACGCGGTAGAGGAGAACAACTGTTCCAGCCACACAAGACGAAGGCTGTTTTGACTGCTGGCGAGCATGTCGAGGGCATGTTTTCCATATTGCATCAGATACCTGGAGAGGAATCATGAACAAGCAATATGATGCAATAGGACAACAAACACAAACAAATGCTTACTGTAAGAAGAAACAGTTTAAGTAAAATCCCATTGACTATAGTAGTTTTTCACCTCCTTGCACTGCTAAAACAGCAAACTAGATTATAAGCTCATTTAAGTGTGCGCTATGTCTTTTAACCTTAGTTCCAAAATAGATTAAATCTTTAGCATCACTTGCTTACCTTCTTTAGTGTCAGAGTAGTGAACAATGGATGTTGAATGTCCACAAAACACAGAAATTCATACATATAACACTAGATAGGTTGATCATTTTCATCTTCCTTTTTACAAAACAACACAAAGTCAGTTCTCCCCTCAGATATTGTGATGTATATGTAATAGTAACAAAAGTACATATTGCTAAAAGGCAAGTGTTATCATATTTATTTCACGGAGATTAACTTGCTTCTTCTGTGACTGGTTCATATATATGTATATAACTTTCTTCCTTTTTACAAAACAACACAAAGTCAGTTCTCCCCTCAGATATTGTGATGTATATGTAATAGTAACAAAAGTACATATTGCTAAAAGGCAAGTGTTATCATATTTATTTCACGGAGATTAACTTGCTTCTTCTGTGACTGGTTCATATATATGTATATAACTT
>KV751318.1:11914679-11945541 GCA_001698575.1 Mola mola
GAATGCATGTTGGTGGGATTGAGGAGATCTTCGAAGTATTCCTTCCACCGCCGAACTATAGACTTAGTTGAGGTCAGCAACTCCCCTCCCGCACTGAAGACCGTGTGGAGGGGGTTCCACTTTCCCCTCCTGAGCCGCCGAACAGTTTGCCAGAATGTCTTTGGCCCCGACTGGAAGTCTTGCTCCATGACCTCACCGATCTCCTCCCAAAATCCATGTTTTTGTCTCAGCGACCACCCGAGCCGCCGATCGCTTGGACTGCCGGTAGCTGTCTGCTGCCTCGGGAGTCCCACAAGCCAGCCATGCCTTGTAAGTCTCCTTCTTCAACTTGACGGCCCCTTTCACCACTGGTGTCCACCAGCGTGTCCTGGGGTTACCGCCACGACTAGCACCAGTGACCTTACAACCATAGCTTCGAGCAGCCGCCTCGACAATGGCAGCGTGGAACCTGGCCAATCAGATTCCATACTTCCCAATACCTCCGGGATGTGGTTGAAGCTCCTCCGGAGGTGGGAGTTGAAGACCATTTTCACAGGTTCCTCAGCCAGACGTTCCCAGCAGACCCTCACTATTCGCTTGGGCCTGCCTGGTCTGTCCCATTGACTGTCGACCTAGGGTGTCCTGTTGCCAAGTGCACTTATGGACACTCTTATGGCTGGACATGGTGTTAGTTATGGACAAACTGTGACTAGCAACGAAATCCAATAACTGAACACCACTCGGGTTCAGATCGGGCAGTCCGTTGCTCCCAATCACACCCCTCCAGGTCTCGCTGTCATTGCCCACATGAGCGTTGAAGTCTCCCAGTAGGACGATGGAGTCCCCAGTAGGGGCACTCTCCAGTACCTTTTCCAAGGACTCCAAAAAGGGTGGGTACTCTGAACTGCTATTTGGCGCATAGGCGCAAACCACTGTCAGGACCCGGTCCCCAACCCGAAGACACAGGGAAGCAACCCTTTCGTCCACCGGGGTAAACTCCAACACACTGGCTGAGAACAGGGGAGCTATTAATAAGCCCACACCTGCTCTCCGCCTCTCACCTGGGACAACTCCAGCATAGAAAAAGTCCAAGCCCTCTCAAGAAGACTGGTTCCAGAACCCGAACTGTGCGTTGAAGTTAGGCCGACTATATCTAGCCAGTATCTCTCAACCTCTCACACAAGCTCAGGTTCCTTCCCCACCAGAGAGGTAACATTCCATGTTCCAATAGCCAGCTTCAGCAACCGGGGATCGGACCGCCAAGGCCCCTGCCTTTGACTGCCACCCAATCCACATAGCACCGGACCTCTATGACTCCTCCTGTGGATAGTGGGCCCACGTGAGGATGGACTCATGTCTCCTTTTCGGGCTGAGACCGACCAGAACCTATGGACAAAGGCCCGGCCACCAAGCGCTCACCTACGGACCCCTTCCCCAGGCCTGGCTCCAGGGCAGGGTCCCGGTATCCCACCGGGCAGGGTACGCAATTCCTTGTTTGTCATCATCATAGAAGTCTTTTGAACCACGCTTTGTCTGGCCCCTCACCTAGGACCAATTTGCCTTTGGTGACCCTACCAGGGGCAAACAGCCCCAGACAACATGGCTCCTAGGATAAACGGTAAAGTGGCGGTTCTTTTATTTATTTATTTCTAAGGGAGGGGACATCCTTTGCATGACCTCTCCTTACACAAATATTTTCTCTTCACTGATGGGGTGTTATGCTGTTTTTCAAATTATCAACTAAAATAAATTAAAGGAAGCTAGAACAATATTTGAATTAGCACCAGACAGAAAAAACATTTTTAGTGAGTGACACCCTAACGCTGAAAACTTTCTAAAAGGTAAATTTTCGAGTTGTGATTTTGAACAGCACATATGAATCTGATTCGGATAGTTAAGACCATCTTTAGACCTGTGTGAAAAAAGCAGCCTCCTCCTTTATTTGAATGTGCCAGCGTGCTGACACTGCAGGGATGCGGTGACAGCACTACACCAGGATGTTTTTTTCCTTCAGTATCTGTAAGAACTAGCTTCTCAGGTGTCTTGTCCTGCCAAACTGCTGATATTAAATTAAGTTTAGTGTTAGAGAAAACATACTCAAACCTTTTGTTGATGAAGAGGGTGATAGTGTGTGAAGTATGTTCTCCTTTGATCGAACAAAATCACAATAGCTTGACCTCAAATGCTTTTTATAACACAGAAGGAAATGCCTGAATACTAATTGTGAGCTATTTTATTTCATGTACCAGCTTTAAACTATACCACTGTTGTAGTGTACTGAAATCTTTAAAGGGTTTTCTGAAGATTATGGTGCTCTCCATCCGTGTCATACCTTAAGCCAGTCACCCAAATGTTAGCCACTTCAGCAGAGTTGGCCACCAGGTCCAAGCTTTCATACATCGCACCATAGATGATGGAAAATGCACAGTCCTCTGAAATTTGCTCATAAACACCACTGGTGCGGAAGGCTTCTGTGTTACGACCTGTGCGCACCTAGAAGGGCACGATGAGACCGCAAGACAAGCCAAAATCACATACCATAAAAAAAAATCAACTGTTGTCTACCATGTGGTTACGGGTTGCAAATAATTTAATTTCCATAGTCTTAAATATAAATAAACAATGTGATTCAGAGCTGATTTAGAGAGCTTTGTCTTCTGACCTCTCGTATGGAGTCAAGAGAGATCCGGGCTTTGTCTGACTCCTTCTTGGATGGTTCCCAGCAGAGAGCCTGGAGGCCTGGATCCAGCAAGTAGTATCGCTGGTAAACACGGGAGTTTGTTCGGATTTTCTTGAGCTCGCTCCCCTCAACCTGCCAAGTAACATTTGTATAAGGCTGTCACCCAGTGACAGAACTCAGTCCACTTCACATTTGAACAAGCTCTACTGAGCTTACGACAGGTTTGACAAACCCTTGATGCATGCTTTGTACATTAAATTTTCCATGCAAATGTGTTTTATTTAAAGGGTTACACTGTAGCTGCTGACCCACCATGGAGTGGATGCAGTCTGCAGCACTGCTGATCTTCTTTTCTGACAGGCTGCTGCTAAAGGACACCGTCTTCTTCCTCTCCCGACCAGCACGTGACCCGTCCTGATGAGAAAGGAGGGAAGGAAGGATGAACGGGCAGTGGAGATAAAGAGAAGGTGAAGGAAGGGTGTGTAAAAGAAAAATGAGTTGGAAGAGAGAAGGAATAAAAACTGCTGTCCCTCTTAAGGAATATTCTTTGCTTGGGCATGACAACATATTTCTCGTCCAGAATGTATCTTAAAAGATTAAACGGCATATAAGATTATATAACCACAGATTATTTGGTCTACTACATAAACCCTCCTCCTCCCAATCTGTTATTGTTTTTCCTGACGCTAAAAGCCTTGGCTTGCCCTTACCCTCCACCATTACAACATTACTCATACCTGACTAGACAGAGGCAGCAGGCAGTAGAATTCTAATACTGCCCCTCCACAACGATGCCGGCAGACCCAATCAGTTTATCTGAGCTCAACATCACAGCTCATCCATCTGATTTACTGACCAATCAGATGTCACCCCCGCAGAGCTCCTTACACTAACAGATAAAAGCATAAATGTGGATGCAGTTATTCAATTATGGATATATTAGAGTCCGTATAAAATCAAATCACAGATTTTACTGAGGCTAATTTAGTGTAGTACATGCAGGGTAACATAATTGCAGTTAAATCCCTGACTAGAGTGACTGGAGACTCACACAACACCCACATACTGAAACTTCTGTATTCCTTTATAGATAGGACAGAGGAAAAAAATAACAGTAAAAAAAAAAATTTAATCAGAAAAAATAAAAGCTTTGAAATGCAAATCTAATAGAAACATCCTTTAAGATTTCAATTTTATTTCTGATTGCAAAATTGTGCAATAATTAATAAGTAGAGGTGCACTGGGCCTAACAATTATTTTTTTCGACTGATGTGTTTCATCTTGCTAATGTTAAAAAATAGTGGAAAAATGCCCACCACAGAGCCCACCTTGATGTATTCAACAAACAACCAAAATTAGAGATTTAAAAGTTTAAGGAAAATCAGTAAATCCTCAAAATTGAGAACTTGCATCCAGCAAAAACTTGATACTTTGGCTTGAAACTTACTTAAAAGATTAATCTATTTATTAAAATTAGCTCTCAAACTAACCATTTTAGCCCTTGTTACATTACTGTTTATAAAACTTCATAAAATACACTTTTAGTCAGAGGGATATCAAATCCAGCAGCCTGTTGCTCTGCGGCTAGTGAATTCACTGGAGTAGTCCATCACATGACTACCGGCAGCTGAGCAGAATTTTCAAATGTATGAGAAACACCTGTGGACACCGATCAATAGCGAGGTAATCACCAACACATCTCTGATTTCATTTAAATAAGAAGCTCGCATGAATCTCTGGGGCACTCAGGCCTTTTATGAGAGAGGAGAGGAATGAACCCTTGAAAGAATTATGGGCATATGAAAGACAAAAAGAAACAATGGCCGAGTGTGTTTAATCTGAAAAATATGAATGAACATGTGACCGAGTCGATGAAAAGGTTTTCCCCTTAGGGTTAGGGGAGGGTGAATAACTATTACAAATCCTCAAAGAACTGCCTGACTAGTATTTTAGTACAAGCATTAGTACAAGTGTTTTTTGAGTTGATGTGATGAGTGGGGGAAGAAGGGAGGGATGGAGGGCTCTAAAAATACCCCTGGTACCTCGGGCCATGATAGAGGGAGTGAAAGGGGGGTGTGGATAGAGAGAGTATGTCTTGCCCCCAGACCAGCCCCCCCTCTTTTAATGTCACTCTGGGAGACAAGGAAGCAAAAGAGCCCTGAAAGTGAATGTTAACCCCTTCAAACATTCCATTAACAAAATGAAACACTGACTTGCAATTGAGATCATTGATTTCAGGTTCTCAATTAGAAAAAAAAAACCTTAAGAATGTTTGGGAACTTGACCCCAGGATCAGGGGAAGAACATATGAAATGCTAATCAGGCCTAATTTTGGAACATTTGAAACACTTCCTGAAGACTCACGGGAAACTCCCCTGCGATGCAGAATGGAGTAAAAGCTTAAATCAGAAGAGGCACGCAGCACTGCACAAGAGCATACGATACCGCCCATCAGTCACCCTCTCTCTTTCCTTCTGCGGGGCTAGCGACAACTACTGGAGATTAATGCTGGCCTCAATCTATATCTCTCCTTCTGTGTGTGACATCAGCCGTAACGGTCCCTCTGTGGCCATATTGGCACCAATTGCTGTGCACACACATTACCCAGTTAGGAAACTCCACATAAATAACACGGCCTCCACAGACACTCATGCACTTTGTGACCCCTGACAAACATGCTGTCCCTGATTAAGAGACAAGCCCTGGACAGAAATCAAACAAAAAAAAAAAAAAATCTAATAAAAATATCATATGCCTGATATAAGCTGCGTTTGAAGCAGGAGAAATACCAGGACCCACCATGTGACCTGTTCAACAGTCAGAATCCAGTTTTCTCCTGTAAGGTGGCCGTCCTGCACGTTCACCTTGTGAGCTTGCTGCATAAATAACTGAGAATGAGTTCAAACACCCAGCCAAACAGTGCTGACGTCGCTATCCTGAATAAATTGTCCCCAAAAGATAAAAGTAAAGGGCAAAAATTGACCTGCGAGCAGATAAACTTTAATAAATCTAGTGGCTTGACATAAGCATAAGACTGTCTAGACAGATTAGGGCTCACGGAATGAATTCCGTTTTACTTAACCTCTGGTGGAACGCACTGTACATCTCAGTCACAAGGGCCCTGCTTTGTTCTCACAGAGAGTAAGATGCACGTCCGCTGCTTCAAAACAGGAAGCTGCCTGTCAGCCAGTCAGAGAGCTTTCTTGGGACTCTGCTGAGAGAGGCAAGTGAAGTGACACCACCGAGGCAAAAGAAAGAGAAAATGGATCCTTGATACAGTGGCAGTAAAGGCGGATGTTGCTGCTGTGCGAAAACACCCATTGCTCCTTGTTTTTTGTACAGTGTTTAATATTTTTAGGTTCGTGAGCTGAACATGTGAGAAACACTGTGACCCATCCAAATCCTGTTTATTACCTAATTCTCAACAATCACAATGCGGAGAAGCAATAAAACTCATGCTGTTGTCTTTTAAGTCGATACAGTCATTCATTTCAAGTCAATGAGTGTTCACCTTAGGAATGTATCTCGTGACTTCACTTTCTTTTTAGCTCTTAAAAAAATAAATGTTCTACTTGTGTTCACCAACAAGCTGCTAACTTCTGTTTTGTATTCCACTGAGCTGAGTAGATGGGTGGGTGGGTTTTAAGAGCCTCTGCTGAAAACTGCTGAAAACTGAATTGGCACCGATAAGAGCACTGAGTCAAACAAAACCATTAAGTTTAGGGCTGTAAATCTGAAACAACCGGCTTCTTTTAGCTGAGGGAAACTGAGTTTAGTTGGATGGTGACTCACAGATCACAGTCTGACCTTATGTGAATACAGGCCCAGAGCCTCTGTATTTGCCTGCAGGCACCACACAGCCTTGTTGGTTCACTGCAAATATGTGATGATGTATGAGAGAGCATGTTTGCACGAATGCAACAAGCCCCTGACAGCAATTACAACATCTTCGTGTCAGCACAAATGAAGATTTAGGTTGTTCATGGATGTTGTGTTTGATCTACTAATTAAAACAGAAGGAAAACCAGAGAAAAGGTGGTTATAAGGTGTGACGCCATAGAGAGGAGAGGAGTGAAAGCCAGTGGGGAGGCTTCACTGTCTTTCCCGCGGCCTTGTGTGTGGAGGACACGACAGATGATGGATCATTAATTGCAGTGACTCTCGCCCTGAAGCTCAACACCAGCATGAGTCGAGCTAGAGGCTGATTTACTTGGGATCGTGAGATGTTGTATGAAATGTGCGAGAAAGGCCTTCAAAAGATGAAAAATTTAATATGGCTGCTGCAGCGTGTGAGCGTGTACATTTCTTATCACATTAACACGCCCCCCCCAAAAAAAAGAAAAAATGAATTGCAAACAAATCGTAATAATGAAGAAGACTAAAACGCATGGTCTCGCATGCTAATCTGTGAGGCGAGGCCTGTCACAGCAGTACTTTGAGTTAAATGCTAACGTCAGCACTAACACGTTATCTCACGGTGCTAACATGCTGAGATTAAGCACACATGGGAGAAGTTAGCCTTGAAGATTGCCTTCCGGAAAAGGCTTTCTTACAGAAACATTACAGGAACGTGTGCTGTGAAAAGGCATATTTTAAATATAAACCTCAACGTTTTTCTTACCCTAACCAAGCATTTTTGTTGCGTAAAGGTAGGTTATCAAATATTTGTACAGCACTAGACATTAAGTATTTTTGCTTCTTAACCATGCATTTGTGGTGTGTAAACCACGGAGTTTTATTGTCTAAACCCGAACCAAAGTTTGAGCGAAAATAACTTAGCAGAAATTCCGTCTCACCATTCAAACTTACAAAAGAAAAGGAAAAAAAAAGCCCTGGACACTTTAAACTCCCTTATTTGTGGCATTTTTAAAAAAATATAAATTCTATGGCTTACTCTCCCATGTGCAAGCTTGGCAGGAATTAGCCTGTGTTTAGGCTTCTATGCCCACCATCTTATTTTAGTATTACGCTGCGTTTATGCCAACATTCACCAAAAACCACTAAACACAAAATAGAGCTGATTTTATCATGAAAGTATTGGGGGAGCTGAAATTTGGTTCGGATTCGTTCATGACTGTCTAGGATGTCTGTGTACCTTAAATGCCTATAAAAAAATGCCAATTCAGTATTTTTTGAAACATTTCTGAAAACGATGCACAAATCGATCAATATGACCATCCATCCCTAGAGCCACAACGCTACTGCAGTCAGTACAAAGGATGATGTGGTTCTCAAATTACTGAATTTTCTGCTTTTCTCTTGTGAATGAAATTTTAAAGATTCTTTAAAAGTGTGAAAGACCCACTGGCTTATCATATAATTTACCTGATTATCACATAGCAAATCCAGAGTTGAGGACACCTTTATCACATGAGTTTTATAATAGTCAGTCTATGTGAGTGTTGGTGGGGGTTGCTGTGATAGAGGATGGGACACTAGGGTTAACCAGGGCACAGGAAGCGAATCTGCCATCGACTCAGCGTACAGGAATACAATGTTCAACGGAAAAAAATGTGGTGAGAATTCACAGCAACTCAACTGCACTGTCTTACTCTAAAGCCCTTGTGGCAAGTAGAGCAGCAGATGCTCTTTTACGCCTCAAACATTTGAAGTTCTGTGTGCGCTCAGGCACGCATATTCACACAACATAAACTGCAAAATATGAAAAAAAATAAAAGGCTGCCCTGAAAAGGTCATCTTGTCAGAGTGCGTCCCGCTGCTTTGGCTGACAAAAATCATAGATGTGTTTTCTGAAGACAAACCAAGAATAGGCGATTGGAGCCTTGACTTGGGCAACTGACATGCCATCACGCTTCTATGAAGTGCCTCTCTGTGCAGCCCCACACGTGCAGGGCTGTGTGTGTATTGCAAATGTAGTGCAGGCTATATATGGAGCAGCTAAATAACCTGTAGCTCACGATCAGTGACAAGGCTTTAGCACTCCCTGTAAAGCAGTGATAATGTAGGCTCAGATAAAGATGTTGATTTGGACAACATCTTGGAGGCGCTCAGGGCTGCTCCGAGTCAAGCAACTAGGCTCAGCGGCTGCGTGCTAATGCCTGTAGCTAATGCTTCTGAAATACACACACAGAGGTAGGAGGAGACTGGAGGAGCACGCATCCGAAATGTGCAAGAAAAGGTGGTATTTGCTTTTTTTTTTAGTGAGACAAGATAAAAAAATCTTTAAATCTGTCCATTATATTTTGGTGTATAGTAGCCTGTAGCCTTGCTTTCTACAGCTTTGCAGGTGCTGGCGGGTAGTGTTTGGCCAGACCTGAGCTGAAATATTTTTGAGCTGGAATTGAAAGGTCCCATTATAAACTCACCGAATATATAAAAAATGCACTGTTTTCCTTGGTTAATGAGAAGCTGAACTGCCGCGGGTTTTGCAGGAAAGTAATGTGCACACTCAAACACACAGACACTTAAGCCAGCCATGAATTTCTGATTGTCGGATTGTATTTGCTGGTCTGACTAATGAGAAAACTCAAAAGCAGATAGTTGTTGTGCATTGATTGTGTTTTAACAAAGGGAAGGTCGGCCGGGGGGGGTTACGGGATGGTCATCTGCATCGGTACAAACTTGAAACAGATGCACACCAAGTCGGCACTTCACACACGCATTGAACAGCAAGACCAAATAAATGGGAAGCTGACACACCATGAAGTACGTACTGAGGAAATACAATTCAGGGTAATCCTGTTACATACGCACATACATACATAAAACACTGACTCCCGTTAAAAGCTGACAGAATGTCAGGTTTCCTGTTTATCTGCCAACACAGCATCCAGTGTGGAATCCTGAGTTATACAGGTAGTTTAGCAAACAGCAATACACACTGCTGTGTTGACAGGTGGGCTCATAGCTCCCCTGATTCTAGACACCATCTGTTTCAAAGCTTCTGCTGTTTGTGTTTCAAACACAAGGACACAAAGGGACAACCACTAGTCACAGTCAACACTTTCAGCATTAAATGTGCCCAGTTAATATACAAATACACAGATTGCACATGCCGTTATCGTGAGAGGTCAGGATCTCACTGAAGCCAACAGCGTGCTTTTAAATCCTCACTGTCAGTGTGAACCGAAAGGAGGCGAGAGCAGGCCTGCGTGTGGGCACAGACGTGAGAAGCATTTGTAGGTGTGTGTTCCGGTGAAACAGAGCAGGGTGCGTCCTTGTCAACTGCTCATGACTTAATAACAATATTGCAACATGAACTGTGCAGGGATATTGGCCAACTAGCCCGGCTTCCTGTCTGGCCGAGGCAGAGACAATTAGATGCACATGAGGCCCGGGTTTGAATAATCATGTGTGTGCAAGCAGTCGCTGGGGAGACAACAGCAACCAGAGATCAATGCGAGACCACCCACAAAACCATAACTGAACAACTGAGATGTGTGACTGAGATGGCAATACTTTGTCTTCTGGGAAACCAACATGAGATGTTAAGTGTGATTTCTGCATCAAAGGCTTAAAACATATTACGCTTAGGCTTAATGCTTGCCTTCTTGGATCAGTGCAGGCAGCGGTGTTAATTGGACCGGGTATTCGAGCGGGAGCCATAAAGGGCTGACTGAGTGCAATTTCTCACTCTAATCAAAGACTACAGCAGGTGATTTCACGTGCTGGTTCCTCCCCAGCCTCGCCGAAGCTGATGGAGACAGTGACATCACTTTGCTGTCGGTCTGCTGCTTGAACAAAACATGGCAGCACATATTAATGCTGTACGACACACGTGATTTAAAAGCTGTCAGTATTGTGACAATCAAGGCTTAGGGGTGTAAATGTCTGCAGCCCCGCATCTTATATGCGACGTTGGCTTGGCTCGATGTGCATCCTGGAGCACTTGGAGAATACTTCCACTCATCGGCGTAAACATTCTCGACAGCAGAGACGAGGTGACTGAATATTCTGCGGTTCGACACAAATGGACAGGAAGCTGCGTCGCACTGGATTAACTGTGTATTTCTTAAATTGCAGGTTGATAAAATGCAAGTGTTCGTGTGTTTTGTGTGTGATGCTCACGTGGTAAGGACTTTCTACGGTTTAACATAGAACGTCACAATGAGGAGGCTCGTTCTGCTAATGGGAAGGAAGAGCAAGTCTCCACAACATAAATATTAAGGGGAGGGGCTGGGGTGACAGTAGGTCTCCAGGAAATTAATCTTAGTGTATGTAAGTGTACAGTATAATGACCCAATGATTTTGGTGACTATTATTTTCTTAATATTCCACAGCTGTAAAGATGATCTGTAACTGAAGTGAAGTAGTCATACCCTCCTATGCCATCTTCTGTGGAATCAGTACAGCAACAGTTTGCATGCATTTTGCCATCCCTCTTCTTGTTCTCTTAATGGTTATTGCGGCCTACCTTGATCAGACTGCTGCGACGGGGAATGGGCTTGCGGGCTGAATCCGAGCACGCGCTCTCCCACGTCGGGGACTCGCACTCGCCCTCATTCTGGACCTTTTTGGGCGGCTCCGACACGCCGCATTTCCCGTTTGACACCGGCTCCTCTCGGTGCGCCTCCAGGCTCGGTATTGTACGGAAACACTCGTGCATAGATTCCATCACTGCATCTCGTCCTCATTCTCCTCTCCTGCGTCACGCCATGTGTTGTTAATAAGCTGTCAGTGCACAGATGAAGACGTCTGCAGGAGGCCTCGGATTTTCTGTGTGTGTGTGTGTGTGTGTGTGCTTACGACATGATTACCCCCAATGTAATCAAATGGCAAAGCCCTCACTCACTCTTTCTCTCTCTCTCCCTCTCTCTCTCTCTTTCTCACACACACACACTCTCGCTCGCTCTCTCGTAATTTCGTCTTCCTGCAAACACACGCGCGCGCGCGCACACACACACACACTCACTCCTGTGATTATGGAGGAAGCTGGGCAACACACCTTCCAGGTTCTCTCCTCTCTCGGTGCGCCAGCAGCTTGGGGGGGGGCGTCTTCGACCAAGGGTCTTGTTGTCTCCTCCGCCAACGCTTTCAATCAGCTGACCATCATGATTGATACGTGTTGCGTTGGCGGCCATTAAAGTCGACAGGTTTGCTCGTTTAGCCTACTTATATAAAATGGTCGCAGACCATTTTGACAAAGATGAACCTCATAATAACATTTCTATCATCGGCCTGGGTGATGATTCAAACCCTTTTCAGTGTTAATAATAATAATAATAATGTTAACTTAGTATCTTAAACGTAAATAATCGTTTTTTCATTGCCATTTATTAATCATCTATAAACATTTGTAACAGCTGATCTGCTGAATAGCTTCATCAACTCTGCGGTGTACGTGAAAAGTAATGAATGAAATGTGTGAAAATCAACTCTGCATTTATGAGTGTTCAAGCTATATTGACAAATGTGTCTCACCATTTATAAATAATTTCAAATGAATTTGTAACTAATTAAAATTGTTGTTAAGGATTCATATATATGTACATATGCATGCTCTTCTAGTGTCCATAAACACTTTGCAGAATGCACCATCAGTTGTCTTCACAAAACTGAATTGCATTCAAGGTCAAGGATTTTACTCAAGTATTCAGGGGCACATTCTTAATAATTCCTTGCTTTGGGATAGATGCCAAGATGTCGTTCTCAAGGGCAGATGCTAAATAAATTAGGCTAGTTCGCTTTCTTCCCCCTGAAATGCAATTATTGGACCTTACAGAGAAAAGTGAGCACAGTTCCTAAGGTCTACATTTCCTGAGCTGCATACACGCTGTAATAGCTTAAATGATTTCACTTCTTGAGTCACCATTAAGGAAACAAAGGTTTCCTTTATTTCCACTGTAATTCCTCGATAGCAAATGCCTTCATAGTAAGGCCATAGAGTAAGAGGAAACTTATCTGACAAAACAGGAGGTTCCTGTATTTCAGTATCAGCTCAATATTAGAGTAATGTAATGACTACAATAAAAGCTGTGCCTTGCTATGGCTTTGCTCTTGCAACTGACATCGAATTTTAGTCATGCAGCACTGAATAAATAAGAATAACAATGTCACATTCTCTATGGGCATGTATTGGAAGACGTGCCCATATTTTGCTCCTTGTGGCACACACTTGTCAGTTTTTCATTAAAGGGAAATAATCATAGTTTTCTAAATGGCTCCCTCTGACAGACAGTTAAGGCATTAACTTAAGGCAGTGTGAGGGATCTAAATAAAGCTTGAACGTTCTCTTCCTAGCAGTTGCTCCCAAAACTCTTACATTTTAACATGACTAGACTGATCCCCAAGATTCACTGGGTCACTTGGATACCAGTAGGCTTCCTCCTACCTCCCTCCTTCCACAAAAGTTATGTTGAATGAACTATGAGAAGAAAATACTCAGTGATGATTCATAGCAGCTTGTGTTATGGTTAGTATGCAGAAAACAGCATTTATCTTCTGCTAGATCACATCATTTCATAAATCATCAATCTGCTTGTCAGGACAGAAAATTGTCACACACCCAGCAAGATCAGTGTTGGTGAAGTAGATATATGGCTGCCCTCAAGTACAGACTGGTGATCTTTTCTACCTCCTCACAAACCATTTTCATGCTAAATATACGGCTATTGTGGCAACTGCTAAGTCATAACAATATGTCCATGTTTATATCTAAAGATCATACCTCCTATGACCTATACGTGCACTTGATGGCACAGAGTAGATGCTTGAACATACACAAATACTAAAGTCACTGAAAAAAAACTGTTGAGACTGCTTCCTATTCTGAAAAACGGACCAATATGGCATACGGATTTGCCTTTGCTGCCATCTAGTGTTTGTATTCAAAACCTGTGAGTTGAGAACAACTAAACATCAATTCTCTACCTCTAATCTTATGCAGTGCTGCAGGGAGACTGGAGCCTATCCAAAGGTCATCCGGCAAAGGTGGAGTACACCCTGGACAAGTAGCCAGGCTCTTATTCATTGCAGAGGCTGATATATACAGACATACAGTAATTTATGCTCACATTCACATCTATGTGTAATTCAGAGTAGCAAATTAACCTGACCCCCACTGCATCTCTTTGGACAGTGTGAGGAGGCCGGAGTACCCGGAGAAAACCCATGCAGACACATGGAGAACATGCAGAAAGACCAGGAATCCAGGAAACCACTAACCACTGCATCACCCTTAGAACAAATACTCGACTCTAAACCAGACAGTTATGATGCAGATATCAAGAGCAACACCAACATTCCCATGTACATCAAGCATGGATAGAAGAGAGGACTGTATATTTGAGTCGTTTTGACTTTATTATCAGATCAAACCTTTTTATCACCCAGAACCCACCCTGAAACAAAAACAATTTAAAAAAAAAAATAGAATCATAAAGTTTCAACGGATATAAACAGCCTATTTAACATTACCAGCTCTTTTTACAGTGCAGTCCCACCAAAAGCCAGTTTCACTTGAACTGGACAAAATGTAATTATCATGCAGTTCTTTTAAAGACAAAGAACAATAAGTGTAATTTAGTGTGTATTTCACAGCTTGGAGAGAGAGGTCATTGCTATCTACCAATATGACCTTAATGACAAAACAGTATTTGCAAATGTAGCGCATTTACGAAACCAAAAGCAAAACACCATGTTAGAGAAACAAGCTATAAAGCCTCTTTATGTAACCTGTGACTCTTTGGCATACAAGTATTTTCATTAGCATTTGGTTCTCAGTCGCTTAACCTGTTAAATCAATAATAAATCAATGTTTTTAGTCATCCAGCTGGCAAAGGCAAGCCACCCCACGGTTAATCCAGTGTTTCTGCGGTTTGTCAGAAGGCAACTCAATGGACATGACGTAGTTGGTGGAGTGCCCAGTGGTGGACAAGGTCCCTCTACGGGTGCTGGTTTTGTAAATAGGACATACATAGATGTTTTCATGTTTAAACTTGGCCATTTCTCCCGGTTTGAGCTTAATGATGGGCAATGAGTCAAAGAGAATCTTGGGCAGGGACTCTCCAATATACATGGTTTCTCTATCCCAGCGTGCCCCCTCCATGAACAGACCCTTAACGTAGGCCCCATCGTCTGGCTTCTTGTCCATATGGCTTTCTTGTTTGGTTACCTGGAACACAACGTAGTGTGAATATTCACCCAAAATATCAATAAAAATTTTTATGAGCTCACATGACCAAAAAGAATACAGAAAGTTTAGCACCTCAAATTCAAAGCCAATATAGTCTATGGGGATGGTGTACTTCCTGGAAAAATTCTGGGACACTCCAGTCAGAAATGACTGGGTGAAAAAGAAGCCAGAGAGCCAGAAGACTATGGGTGAGTCATTATCAATCCAATCCTGTCAAGACATCAAAGTATATACATTGGTATTATCATGTATATTCAATATATACTGTATATACATATTTACATACAATACAGTATATACTAGTGAATATAAACTACTTTATCTTTCTAGTTAAAATTCAGAATACCCTTGTTTGAGGTCAATATCAACAGAATTCTTACTTGTAAGAACTGCAGCCTGGCTAAGAGATCAGTCACATAGCTCCCCAGTGGCTTGAGAGAAGGGTATGACTTGCTAGCCCACATGGCAGGAACCTTGCCAACCAGCATACTGTTGTAGACGTCATCAAGTTCAGCAGACATAACAATCTCGCCCTTCAAAGCTTTGCGAATATTTACTAAGCTGACACGAACCACCTGAATGAGTCTGTCAAGGAGATGACACATATGTCATCAATGATTAAGTAGAATTTTTTTTTCATGGAACAAACCGATCAGTTTGCCTTTTTAAATATGATTATTTCTTTGACCTGCACAAGTTGTTATTACCTGTTAAAGCGAATGATTTCCTGCCTCAAAACAGTATTCATAGACTCTTCATACACGACTGGGTATTTCTCCATCACCACGTGTGTATCAAAGTCTGAGGGGAGTTTAGACAGGATGTCTTTTGCAAGCTCATCTACTACTTCCTGTAAAACGGACAGATCAACAGCACATAACGTGAAGATGAGTTTACACAAGTGTTTCTGCAGGGAAAAAAAGCAGAAGACAAAATGCTTCAGACAATGCTGGCAATGCAAACCTGAGGAGATTTAGCCCCGCCTCCCGTCTGCCTAGGCAGAGTCAGCAGTACTCCTTTAAGAAGCTGATTGGTCTCTTGATTATCCTTCGTAATGTCAGCGTTGCTATGAAGTCCGAACACACAAGGGTCAGTGCAAATTGGAAGACTCCGAATGTAGTCCACATACACCTGGAATAAATAAAATATTTTATTCAAAGTAGGATAGTTATTTGTTTTGATTAAATAAAACAGATACTGTGACCTCAAGGCAAAAACATTAACCAGATTTAACTTTGATGATTAAAACCATTAATCCATCTGATTACGCTGTAACTCTGATAGTACCTGATGGGGTCCGTGAGCTGGAATATAATATAGATCTCCCTCACACACGGAATAGCAGTCCTGCTCTATCAGCTCCTGACAGTAGAAGATCGACAGAAGGGACAGCAGCAATCGCCTGTCTTTGTCATCTGTCACCCTGCCGCCATAGTTACACTCCCCTGAAAGGAGATCGTTCAAATAAAATAAGCTTGGGAATCCAATGATGATGTTGTAATGTTTAAAAAGTTTTTGTCGATTTAAGACTTCAAAGAAGTGGGGGTTTGTGATAAAGGTCCAAGTATCGACCATTTATTCCTGACCTAAGGTTTAGGGTATTTATCAGGGTACATAACCCTGTGATTCATTGGTGACCTTACTGCTCAGCACATTACTTTGCTCTAAATTTCGCTGATGTAAATGAATTCCATGCTCTGTTTAAAACTATTAAGTATTCACCTGTAAGGTATGTGAGGGCCTCCAGAGGTACCTCCTCATAATCATCCAAAAACATCCGGATCTGCCTTATACTGATACTCAGGTCAGATTCATTAAACTCATAGGGGATATTCCAACCTAATAGAAAATGCAGAAATGATAATGACAAAATAGTGGTACAACAAACATAATAAATAATTACAAGTGTGTGATTACCAAACTGAAGGTAAAAAAAAGAAATAAAGATTACACAAATGTTTGAAAGCTAATGAAAACTACACATATTTCTCACCTAGAGGTCCAAAGTTCCTTCTTTCCTGTACTAGAGCGTGGAAGAAGGTGAGACCAAATAGGAACTTCTGCCAAACAACTGGTTTACTGCAGCTACCAAAGAAGGTAGGGTCAGAGACGGGGTGACTCAGGTAGGAGCTCAACAGGTTGGCTCTGATTCCTTTAGGAGGCTCATTGGTCATCTTCAGCCCATTCTGCAGGATACTGACTGGGAACCTGTCGGACGGGTAACTGGTTAACCACAACCTGGGGAGAAGAACAGATAATTGCTTCAACACCTTATTCTTGCAATGTTTGCTTCAATTTACTGTGTAGCATGTTACCTAAAATTAATGTGCGTGTTGTCTGGAGTGATGGTTTCCTCACAGATCCTCTCCAAAGTGGGCATCCAGCTTGTGGCCAGGTGGCAGTTCTGCAGAACAACCCATGTGCCCTCTTTGATGGCTCTGTCAATCATTTGAGCTGCTATGGGTCCTTGTCCTTGTCCCAAAGAGATGGTCTGGATCTTGCTGCCACCCATGTCTAGGTCATCAGCAAACTTTAGCAGACCTTAAAATACAATACTATGTTAAATATTTGTTATATTAAAAAATCAAATAATGATTATAAGTTTAGTTTAGGGATAGCTTTGTATGTTCAAAGTCAAGATAATAATAATATGCTAACACAAATTCAATTCAACACTTCCAAGTTTTTTGATCCAGGACCAACGTACACACGTTTTGACATTTGGAAGGCCCCAAAAAAATTGATTGTAAAAAAAAAAAAAAAAAAAAAGCATTATAAATGGCAATAATCTTCACAGCCCTGCCAGACGGTTATCTCAAAAAGACCAAACTTATTCAGATTTACTGTCGATGTGTAGTGAGTTACCACCAGAGAATATGCCGTCTGAAATACCACTTGCTTGCCAAGCACACCGCAGATGCAGAGCCCCCATCCCTCTCGCAAAAAAGCAGCCCATGATGGATAGACTGCAACACAGAAACCTGGGAAACCCTAAAGCAACCTTAAAAACCCAGAAAGCTAAAGTGGAGGAGGTGCTGGGACAGACAAACACGGTTGTGCTCACTGGTGACTACTAGACGTCAGTTACCAGACAACATTTACTTCAGGGTCACAGCACATTATTTTGGCACTTTATGTTATGCTTTCAGCATATGTTTTTAATATTCTCATCTGGAAAAAGGATGAGAATATTCTAGACATAATTGTCATAGTTTTGTATTGTTGCAATAATAACAAACATACATTTGCATAAAACAAGAATATTTGTCCACTCCCATGTTGATAAGAGTATTAAAAATATACAAATATCCCCTAATGGAATATTCAGTAGAGATAAAAAATGTGCAATTAATTTGCGATTATCACAAATTAAATACAATCATGCAATTAAATATTTTAATCTATTTACAGCCTTAGTTAAAATGCAAGAAACGCTTTGATTAATCACCTGCAGTTGGATCAGATCCCGGTGACAGCACGAAGATGAGAGGAGAGCAGCAATTTGAGTCTTTGTAAGTCCCTGCCAGGTCAAAGTTGGGTGGTTCAACGTAAGCCTGTTGCATGTTATCAACAATGAAGTCTTGCACTGCTGGAACAAGCTTATCTGGCCTGAAGCATCTGATAACTATCATTCTGTCCATCCCCACCAATTCATTCCATGGGTCAGGTAACTGGTCCTTATGGGGCTTTCCAGAATCATAGAGCTTCTTCCATTCTGAGATGTTCTCTTGGACATGTTCAAAGAAACCATTCAGTTTTGGAAGGTTGGATGCCCTGACGATTTCAGACCAGGATTTGTCAGACAGCCACTCTGGGGCAGGGTTGGAATATGGGTTATCCAAAGCAATGCCACCTGTTAGAAGGAAGCGCCACACTTGTTCATCAACCTGGTCCTTGCCCTGCATGATGCCTACAGTAAGAAGCAGGGAGAAAAGCAGCTTATCCTTTTCAAAAAGTGAGCGGCACACGTTTTTGTAGATGCTGAGAGTAAAGTGCTCAACAATGTTGTTGATTCTTTCAGCCAAATTATCACTCTTCACACTCTCAGCAATGGAAAATAGGTAGAGGTTTATGAACCAAGTCAAGGAGTACTGGTACATTGGTTCAATATTGGCCAATTCTGATATACAGAAAAACAAAATGGAGGAGTGCTCAGCCACAGGACGGTAACCCATGCAAGTGTCATCAATCTCTTTCTCTGTGACACTGGCAACTTTTTGTTTCTCTGAGATTTCTTCAGAGAGGATTTTGGAGGATGACAAAATCTTTATGGCTGACTCATCCTCCAAGATGTTCCCCTCGGAAGAGGAGAGCACTTTCAAGATTTTATCCTCAATTTCCTTTAGCTGCTTTTTGTTGGCGGCACCTTCCAGAATGAGCTGGTTCTTCTTCTCCTCCAACTCTGGTTTCTCTTTAGCTGCTACAAGTCCTAAAAGCTGATCCTGTAAACCCTGTGGTGTGATCATGAAGTTCAGCAGACAGACTTTGACAGCCACCTCTGGGACATAGTGAGGGTTCCTTAATCCAGTCGTCATGTAGAACAAAAACTCTTTAGAATATTCCACTATATTTTCTCCTAGTTTCATGTACTCTACACCCTGCTGTTTGAACGTCTGCTTGAGCAACACAGGGTCAAGTACCGGATCAAGTTCCTCTCCAACGTTCTCCAAAAGAACTGGGGTTCCAAACTGAATGCAATTCTCTAAAACTCTCACATAGTTTGCATCAGACAGTTTGATGACAGCAAGATTATTAGCCTTCTCCATGTTCTTGACCCACTTATTTGCTTGGCCTTGAGGGTCAATCATCAAGGGCCACCGACGGGAGTTGAACACAATTATACCATTGTCTGTGGAGAAGGAATCCACTGGCAGTCCAGCAATCTGCCAAGCCCTGATGGCTACCTGGTTGCCCAGAGTGTTGCTGAGGGTGAAGTGCTCAGAGCAGGGTATTTTCTTCTCCTGGCAATTGATATGCCACTGCTTCTGACACTCCACACGATAGTCTACTGGAAATGCTCCAAGGTAAGATACAGTTCCAGAAGAGAGGAGTATGTCACCTGTCAGGTTGGTGTATCTGCAGAAAAAAATATAATATCAATCGGATTATTATTACAACTCAGGCACAACTCATCACACATCAAAACAATAAATTAACAATATAGAGTATATACCTAATATCTAGTTGCCTTGCAGCCTCTGTCCACCTGTCCTTCTCTCCACCCAGTCCTCCTATCAGCTTCTGTGCTCTGTCTAGCTTCTGAGAACACAATTCAATGTTGTCCTCCAAGTCTTTTTTCTCCTTATTCTTAATGGCCAATTCATCATTCAGGCACTGAAGTCTGTCTTCAACTTCTTTCAGCTCACCTCTTTTAATAGCCAACATGTCCATCTGTACAGCCAGTTCGTCTTCAGCCAGCTTCAATCTCTCCTTCTTAGGGCCTACTACCTTGGCCACACGCTCATACATTTCCATTGCTCGCACCCATTTGCAGAGACCCTCGCAAGCTGAGGAGACCTTTTTAATTACAGACGGCTGAAAGTCAGGGTGGTCGATAAACTTCTCTCTAATTTTCTTGATGCATGTGTCAGGGATTTGGTCTCTGTCATAGGCTTTGAGGCTATCCAAAAACTTTAAGTCTCCAAGCAACTTCTTTGACGGGCCCCAGTAGTCCTCAATCATCTTACCTACAAAATATTACAAAGAAAAAATAACACAAAAAACAAAATAATAATAATAATTTATATTTGGAGATTTCAGACCCTTACTCAATGATAGCAATCTATTTTGAAAGTTGTGTTCTTACCTGAGCCCTTAGGATCGGGTTTTCTCTCTGGTTTGATGCTTTTCATAATACAAATGGACTCCATGACCAGTTTAACAGGACCTGGCGGGTTCTTCATAGACTTTACCACTGTAATATCTGAAGGTTTTAAGGTGTCCAGGGCTGACAGGGCAGCCTCCAAGGCAGGCATTGCTTCTGCCAAGTCTCCCTCACAGTCATCCTAAAGGGCACCCAGCACAAAACAATCAATATCTGATCTAAAACAAAATTCCTTCTAACATCCATCAATGTTTTTAAAAATCGAAATTTTGTAGTGGCATCTAAAATGAATCAGTACCTTAATCACTTGGGCTGCAGCTGCTGCTTCATTAGCCACTTTCTCATCAGCAGACACAAGTTCTCTCTTAGCATCTACCTCCACAGTTTCTGCCTCTATATTAAGCATCATCTTGTCTGTTTCAGCTGAGGTCTCAAGAAGTTGTGGCTGCAAGGCTGTCAGCTCCTCCTGCATCACTGACACCTGTGGACACAGAATCCAGTCTTGCAATAATGTGTCAAAATCATCCTTTTGGTTAAATAAACAAAGTAACATTAACAGTAATATTGCCTGCAAGGGTGCGTCACCTGAGAGGTAGCAAACTCCAGTTTCTGGAGACCAACTATATAACGGTCCCTCGCGGTAGCCACTTCATTCCTCTTGACATTGAGCAGAGTCTTGAAGGTGAGGATAAGTTCAAGGTAGGAGGTGGGCGTGACATAGTTGTGTCTTCTTAGTGTGGAGTAGTACCTGTCAGACATGTCTCTGACACTTGTCTGGAAATCCTTGCACATCTCCACCACCCTGAGATGACAGACCAAAACACAATACACATACTACACAGTACCAGATTTATTAATTCATCACCACTGCTAAGCAGCTATTTTCTTTGGAATCATTTTATGAACTTACTCCAATCTGATATCATTGTCCATTTCCACATCCTCGAGGAATTTGTGGGCCACCATCTCCAGAGCATCATTTGGCCATACATGAAACCAGTCAATGGTGCAGCAGTTGATGAGGGAGGGGAACATCCTAAGGCGATTTCTAAATGCATCACCGATGGGACTCATGGCTATGGAATACAAAACCTCTTAGTTACAACTCTAAACAAAAACTTCTTTCAGAAGTAGGAGACAAACAGTACAGACCTAGCACAATATGAAGGTTGGCCTTCACACGCTCAATGAAGAAGCTGTAGACTGAGAGTGGGGCGGCATCGATCTTTTTGCCCTCAAACCGGGCGATTGCTTGCACCTTCTCTAAGATGTCAGCACGTTCATCGGAGGCAAAGATGTTAGGAACATCACCAGTGTTAAGCAGCATGCTGATGTCTTCTAACATGGCCTCATCTTTAATTTGGCTGTCAGGGTATAGGAACACCATATTCTTTCCCTCTATGCCTGCTTTAAGCATTAGGCGCTTCAGGTCATCACGCCAATCTGAAATGCTGTAATTCTTGGTCAACTCAATCTGGAACAGGACGTAATCATTGATGAAGGTGGCCAGTTTAGTGGTGCTCTGGCGTCCTGAACCACCAATGCCAACTAGCAGAAGGTGGCCGTTGTCTTGTTTCAGAACACGGCAGATGCGGGAAACATGCTCAATGGCAAATTTGAACATTACAAGGGGCATGGGTGCCTTGCTGCTGTTGTTGTATTCATCCAGGTAGTACTCCATCACTTCTTGTAAGGCAAACATGTCTTGGATTTCATCGTAGGCCTTATTATCTGAGTCAGGATTTGCATAGTCACCAAAGAACAAGCTACGGATGCTCTCGTCCTCTACCTTGCCATCCGGGCTGAGATGGCTCAGTATCTAGATGACAATCGGAGAGATTCCGGATTAAAAACAAAAAAACAGAGCATGCCATTAGACTATATTAGACTCTGACAGTGCTAATGTTTAGCTGGATTGGAAATTCTTGGATTTGTACTTTCTTACTAGTAGACAAATGCAGAGAGAGTTACTGAATATTCAGTATCTAATAACAGAAACTTTAGACTGAAGTCAAATCTACTAAATTTATCTTTTAGCAAAAGTTTTTTTTTTCTTTATCCTCATCATATTTCCCAATCCGTGACATGTCATGAACAATGAAATTATGTTTGAGACATAGTGTAAGTGTACAATCAAATATGTACCTGTTCCATACTCTTCTTGAAGAAGGTTGAGGTTCTCTCTTTGACAATGTCAAAGAATGTCAGCTTATCTTCTTCATCCAGGAGTCGGTCATAGAAAACACGGTAGACCTCATGGATCCACAGGCGGATAAGTTTGCTTTCATCCTAATATAAATGGTCAACATACATACTGATAACATAATTCAGAACAATTAATGCAAACATTTCACTACTATTTCCACTCATACCTTCATGTGAGTATGTGGAGCAAGGAGTACACCTCGTATCACTCGAGCAAAATCACGCAGGTTGAAAATGTAGTGGGACTTAGATGGAGTTGGGAGGAAGCTGCTCATGGAATCCTTATAAACTGCCAGGGTGGCTTGGACCATGACCTTGCCTAACCTGGATATAAGTCACAAAACATTATCTCTGTCTGACAACAATATTTCAAACAATTCTGCCATTGTAAAGCATTATAATATGTGACAAACTACCTGTCAAAAGACGATTCAAAGCCCTCCTTGAAGTGCCAGTCGGTTATAGAGCTGAATATCTTGTTGAGCGTTTCATCATCGAAAGAATCAATACAGATGATGTTCAAGTGGCGGGAAAGGCGGCCTAGTATGTCAAAACACATTTGTTTAACACAACAAACCACTTTACTACTGCGTTTTTAAAATAGCAACTGCAAATAATTATTTCAACAATACCTGTAATGTCATTTTTCCCACCACCAGGAGGCCCCATTGCAGACAGAAACAGCACATCCACAATGCTAAACTTGGAGGTGTCCTTCCTGTCATACCAGTGATGATGGTCAAGCCATTGCCTCAGCAGCTCGATGGGCGGTTGGGCACCATAGATTTCCTTAGCTGGCATGTTCAGATCATCTACACCACAGGTAACAATAATGATCAATGCAAGATGATCAAACAGTTGCTAATACGTGACACCCTAATTTCTTCTACTGTGTAAATATCTATACTAACCAACATAGACAACACACTTCTTTCCCATTGGAGGTCCAAACACGCCCTTCCTTCTTCGGTCCAGTTTTGACATAATGATGTCTTGTGTCTGATTTACAGATGTTCGGGCAGAGAAGTTGATACAGTTTGGTGTGTACTGCTCTTTAGGTAGATTTACCAAGAAACTTTTGTTGATGACAGATTTGCCGGTTCCAGTGGGTCCGACAAACAGCATGGGAACTTCGTGTTCCAGGTAGGTATGCAAGAAAAAAAGCTGACGAGCCGTCTCCATGGTTGGAATGATAAGGTCTGATACCTAGTGAGGATAAGCAGAGTCTGGGTAAACATGAACATTCATAGTGGCATCTTTAGCAGCAGTAATCTGTGACAAAAACACTCACATTGGCTCCTCGTGGAATTACTTTTTCATCATTGGTGATTGAATCTGTCCAAACCTTCCATTGTCCTTGTGCCTCTTTATGGAAGTAATAATCATATACAGTACCTGCAAAATATTAAGTAAGCATTGGGCATTGCTAGTGTTAAAAACTTAGCAATTGCATAAACATGGTTGATTTTTTTTTTTTTTTTTTTTTTTTTTAACCTCCATCTGGGAACATGTTCTTGTTAAGTTTGATACTCTCAGGCTGAGGATGGTCATCATTCATTCCCTTGACTAGATTGCGGTAGAACACATCAAACTTAGCACGACTGTCCCCAGTTATGGTCCCACCCAGACTCCATACAGCTGAAAACAGGAACAGACTCTGCAGCCACAAGGTTATTTGCTGGCTGGGCATCGTTTTACCGTTGCTTCCTGACGCAGCAATTTCATCTACAAGTAAACAACAATGTTGACTGAAAAACTGAAAAATTAAATATGCATTCAGTATCAAAGAAATGCAATTCGTACTAACCCAGTAGGCAAGTATACAACTTCATTAAACTTGAAGCCAAGTGCATCGGGGATGTTTTAACAAGAAAGCGACACTCCCTGTCTACAAAGTCCAGACAGGGCTGAACTATCCAATCAAACAGGTCCATTATCTGTGACACAAAATATGACATACATATGCATAGAATCTTTCAGAACATTACAAGGCCACCAATGAGCCTGACATACATATTTGTGATCTCACCAGCTCTTTATGTTCTGGTTCCATGCTTTCAGGCAGTGTGTTCATGTAAGAATCTCTGAGAGGAGGCCAGCCCATCTGCATAGGTTCCATGTAAATCATCCCACACCTTCAAACAGGTGATTAAGTTCAGAACTTCTTCTAAAGTTTCAAAATGTATGCTTTTGTATACCCAAGTTGCTGATATAGCAGCTATCTAAGTTGCTTACCTACTGACAGTAGCTGGAGAAGCTTGCTCAAGGCTATCAGTTTCAAAGATCAAACTCATCTTGGCACTCATCTGAATGATCTCACCGCTCATCAGACAAAGCTTGCACAGGATAAAGTAAACAAAATAGACGCTTCTTATTTAAAGGCTGTAAATCCATTACAAAAATTATGAACGTCCATGGCAAATGTTACTGAATCAATGAAACACATGTTAAGTGGAAATGCTGACTAACTAATGACTTGCTATCCGCACGTAACATTCACAAAGCTTTTGTGACAACAGTATAAAAAAAAAACTCTTAAAAAAAATAGAGCATGGTAGGGATGTACCTTCTTGTTGTCATCCAGAACAGTGTTCATATTTTCAATCCAGACCGCATCAATGGGCCCATCAAAAATAATCCATTGTCGATTTGGTGAGGTGGAGGAAGCCTGGTTCCGATAGGTTGTTGCCAGCACACCATCATACCACTCATGGCTGACTGGATCAAAGCAGCCATACAGCTGGCCCATGGTAAGGGCCTTGGGGTTAATGATGCAGTAATTCACCGCAAACTCATCCATAAGATTCTCTGGAGCAGGATAAGAAGGAATAAAACATTCCGAATAAAAATAACAAAGACACACAAAGAATCATAACTAGCTTGCTAGATATCAGTTTTATTGTAAAAAAAAATATATGTCAGCATTAAGAAGACACGATTAGATGTTGTTATAGATGATTACATTATGATAATTAAACTAACTACGTGTTGATTTAAATAAATACCTTTATAAAGGTCTCCAAGGGCAGCAGCAAGAACCTGATATGCACAAGTCTTTCCTCCTAGAGGGTCTCCTACTATCATGAAACCGTGGCGTACCAACATCATCTCAAAGATCTTTACACAATCAAAAATCAAATTATGAGTACATTTATATTTTATTTGTAATACTGTGATTTAACAACTGAACAAACGGCTATTGTATTATTCCTCTTTGGTACCTGGATAATTTTGCCAATGAATGATGGGACAGGCTGAAGGTTGAGCTTAGCAATGTTGTCATTAATGGCCTTTAGGAGGAGATCATAGTCTGGTTTTGGAAGAACCACACCAGGAAATAAATCAGAGATGATACCCTATGACAATGGAAGAAGAAATTGAACAGAATAGTTAATAAAAACAACTAATGCATACATTCAAAAAGACAAAGTCAGTAGCTACAAATGGATTTGGTACAAAATGTGGCACCTGAAACAGTGGCACATCCTGTGCTAGAAATTTTGCCATGTTGACATCCATCAGGGCCCTAAGCAACAGCACGTTCTCATTCTCTTCTGGGTACTTCAACTTCAGATTCCCTGCTGCTGTCAGCACAGACTTCACAGCTCGCATACCGTAGTCATAGTGGTGTTGGGACGACAGCTGCTCAGAGCACAAACGGTAGGTGGCCACGATTTTCTGGGCCAGACTGTCAGTAAAAATTGGAGATACATAAGGCTTGGTAAATGAACCTAACACTAAAATAAATACTTAATACAAATATTTTGTCCAACACACCATTCACACATACCTGCGAGATTCAATAAAGCCCATAGAGTATAAGGATATTTCGCCAATGAGACAATAGTCCGGCACCATCATAGCCACTGTACGGAAAAGAGCCTAGAACAAGATTGATGGGTATAAATTCAATTTTAGAATGATTTTCTCTCACTTTACACTTTTCCTACTTCTTCTTCATCAACAGATTCTGCTCTCACGCATGATATTTAAGACTATACTACAGTGATGGTAATGCCACAGTGACTTACTTTCAAGTTGTCAGGGAGCTCGGCTCTACCAGCGTAACCAGGGTTCATAGTAATGAACACATTGCAGGTTGGGTTGAGTGACAACTCTGTCCCTTCAAACATGAAGGTCTTCACATTCTTGGCAATGGCACGCTGTATGCATAGGATCTGCTGAGCCACCACAGATAGCACCTCCACCTGTGACACACATACACAAACATTATGAGTAACTAACTAAGTAAATTCGTAAATAATACAGAGTGCTAGTCTTTTGTCTTTTGGAAAACAGCAGTATGTTTTATCATCAACTCTCATTGTTAACGCCACGTAAATTTTATAGATGTAATTCTCCAATCAATTTTGGCACAAAAGAAGATTATCTTCATTTGGCTAGCTATTTATCTATCTTAACTAGAAAGAATGCATGCATTCCTAAAAGTGGTCAAGGATATTTGGGGCGGAAAAAGAAAGCACAAAATGAAACCATTTAAACCTCTCTAGGCCAATTCCTTATGGAGATATGTTCAATAAATGTGTTTGTCATCTCAGTGACCTTAACATGTGACCTAGAAAGCCTAAAATTTAATCATGTATAATCCGTGCTGTCAGCCACAAAATGACACCAGTCGGACAACTCTACTTCAATTCTTTCTGGAGTAATTGCCAAAAAACATGCTTTTTGACCTTTGAGTGACAATGAACCTTGAAAGTCCAAAGGTTTATGATATGTATTCAGTGCTATCAACTACAAAATGACAGCAGTTGGACCTCTCCATATCAATTCTTCCTGGAGTTATGGCCAAAAAAAACATGCTTTTTGACATTGAACGCCCTTGACCTTTGACCTGTGACCACTGAAATTTAACCAGTTGTAGGTTTAGACAAGACACACCCTTGCTGAAAAGCTCATAAAATTTAGTCATGTAGTTTTTTGTGTACTGCTAACAGAAAAACAAACAAACAACTAAATACCAACAAAAACCTAACCTACGCAAAATTTTTTTGACAGATGTAATTATGTTGGTATGCAAAATTCCACATCTTTAATGACTCTTAACCTAATGTCTTAACCTAACACGCCAAGCTGTTAATTCTCATCAACATTTGTCAATACAACAATAACAAATGAATAAATCTTACATGGAATAGTTTATTTAGCTTATCAATCTTAAATTATCATTCCTTCAGAGTTAAAGGCTGATTTGGTCATTTGAGCTAACAGAGACTGACAGATTTGCCAGCATAAGCTGTACTCACCTCAATACGATTGAACTCATCAAAGCACGCCCAAGCTCCAGACTGAGCAAGTCCTTTGAAGAACTTACTCATGGCTTTGTAGTCCAGGCCATCGGAGCAGTTGAACACCACACACTAGAAAAAAATGGCATAATTCAATATCAGCATTAAGAAAAAAACATGACCGATATTTTTGTAAAACATTTCGGTGTACCTGTTTGGCCAGAGCCTTTGCCAGATCTTTCGTGGTCTCAGTCTTGCCAGTTCCAGCTGGACCCTCAGGTGCTCCTCCCAAGTTCAGCTTCAAAGCCCCCATTAGAGTCCTGGTGTGGCGCAAAGACATTTGAACAAATAGTACAATTTCACATCTTATATAATGAGTTACAGACTGTTGGAATCAGCCTGTAGTTGTTGTTTTAGCATAACACTGTTGTTCAGCGCTCTCTTCTCAGCTGAAGAAAATTAATCAAATGAACTGATTTGTTACCTGTAGCAGCGGTCAGTAAGAGGTGTGATAACAAGACGGGGAGAATTGCCCAGATATTCATAGCCATATTTCAAGTAGGTGGTGATCATGCGCAACATCACTTCATCTTCCTCCCAGAAGTACCGCAGCTGAGAACTCCATGCAAAGTCATCCAGGGAGGAGATGTTGTCCTCTGCCAGTTCTGCCACAACATCACGGGCTAAGAGAGAGAGATCAAAAGCTATTAAATAAAAATTTGCATTGAGAGACGAGAGTCGTGAAATTTAGCAGACCTGCTGCACATATACTGTACATCTCCCATAACATGGAAGATTTACAGTATAGATACTTTTAAATCTTATCTAGAGATAGAAAGTGGTATTATGAAACAGATTAACCTGCTAAATTTCATAGATGTACCTGCAATAATATACATACATGTCTTTGGGACAACCCCAATACTGGTTTCTTCATATTGTGCTGATATTCATTTTTTGAATTTTTTTAGCTAAAATTATGGCCATATTTTACAAATGGAACCTTTAAAAATAACTGTTACATTACCATGAACGTCTATAACGGTTAGAGCACCAAGAGTCATTCTTGCCCCTCCTGACAGCTTGCCACGTACCAGCTCCACAATATCAGAAATTTGTTCATTGCACGTCTTCATGTAGGCCTTGGTTGGGATGGAAAATCAGTACACAGGTTAGACCACAAATTGGGGCTAAGATTTCATCCTTTGATGGGAAAGCTAACAGTGGATTTCAAGATTTACAGGCAGAGAGTTGGTCTGAATGGCTTCAGATACTTCTGCTGTCCAAAAGATGGAGGAGGCACAAATGATTATTTGGCCAGGCCACTGCAACACCCACTCCTTCCTTGGAACCTACAGAAAACATCACACACTAGAGATTAGATTTTTATACTGCTTATAACCGTTGAAAATGAACAATCTAAAAGTAGAATAAATTATAATAAATTGCAATTTACATTAACATGTATCATCATTTTACCACATGAACACACTAAGAACTGGAGACCAGTTTATAAAACGAGCCAAAAAAGAAAATTAAAAAGCATGCTTTAAAGAACTATCCCCATCCCCACGGTAGTCCCTAGAGTAGCTCCAACTTGCCTGCATCTAATGTTAGTCAATCTAACTTCAACACCGATTCAAAGTTTCTCCAAATACCTCTTTATATCCCACCACTCCCTGATGGATGACATGTCGAACACTCCTGAGCATTAAGTTCTCCACCTGCAGCAGCCATTTTTCCACCATACCCTAAAAATAACAGTTGCAATCAGTTCAGTTTAGTATAAATATACTGTGTATGAAACAACTACTAACACAAACATTGTCTGTTTTACACCTTGGCATCGGCTGGATAAATATGTTCTGTGAAGGGCACAGTCTCATTCTCAGAGCTGATCATGCCTGTGATGGCCATGTCCTCTGTAAATTCCAGTTTAGCGATGCCCTCAAAGCACTTTTTCAGGTGGGGCTGCACACACAGTGGGTCTTTGGTCTGCGACAGGATCTCCAGCAGCTCATCATTGGACAGGAAAAAAAACCTGGGAATATGATGAAGGTGACAAGGAAACAAAACAAGCACTTGAGAAGACAGCTTAATGTGTCATACCTGATTATAATGTATTATGAGGGCTGGTGCTATTGTTCAAAACCTGGGGAAATAGAGTCTCTTCTTCTCCAGGTAGGTGTTGAGGCCTTTTTGGATGTCATCTAGAAAGACATTGGACTCCTCCAGCTGTTCCAGCATTTTGGGCTGGCTTGTAGCCTCCAGCACACGTGAATCCTTAACCTGGAACAATGAAATCACAAGGAAGCCAAAGTTAAGCAAAGTGTATGAGACTTCATTTCTGCAAGCTAAACCCCAATATTAAGTGTCACAGGGATCTTACTGCTTCAGCCATCATGGTCTTCCAGTAGCTGTCCACCTTGGCAAACTTGCGTCCCTCCTTAGGCATCTGGGCAACGATGTCTGGAGAGCTGAAGATGGGTTCGAGGTAAAGCCACGTCGCTTGACACCTCAGCATGGCGTCTAGGATGTCCTGCACGCTGAGCAGCATTTCCTCCCATTCCTACATAAGACAGTAAGGGTGAGACTAACAGAATTATAGCAAGAAGGATCTTTTCTTGTATCTCAATTGTAGCAAATACAGTTTAGAAAATGCTACAGTAATCACACAAAAGCCACAACCACTCAAGAAATGTTTAAAAACGAGAACCCACAAAAAATAAATTAGGAAGATAATAAGGTATTAGTTATACAATGCAAAAAAACAAAAAATACAAAGCTTTTAAAAAGTGATCACATAAAAACATAGACCAATATTGTGGCAG
>KV751318.1:11945604-11958282 GCA_001698575.1 Mola mola
CTGCCATAAATGCACACTTTGACCTTCAAAAAACACATTTTATGTTTATTGACTTTTGGCTCTGGGGATGTTATGTGAACTTTTGTTGTAAAAGAATTAAATGTTAAAAAACTATTATATTGTTGACTGGTGTTTACCGCAAAACACCTAAATCGATCATGCAGCAACAGCAGCGATTTGTGTGAGAGGTTAATTTCTGGAAATGTGATTTAGCACAGTATGAGTGAGCACATTTTTTTTTACTTTTTAAGTAAATGAGACTTCCTGTTATCTTCAAAAATCCGATCAAATCAACATCTACTATACTTTAATCCTTTCACCATGTGCTAAAAGGGACTAAGAGAGATTCTTTTTGCTGTGTCTTACCTTACATTCAGCCTCTATTGGCTTAATGAAAGGTGAAACGCGAATGGTCTGTGTCTTCATAATGTGGTCATCAAGAAGAAGTTGAATGTCATCTACTGCTGACACAATACTGGTATCCTATAATAAAACATATTAATGAAAATGCATGGGCGGTGACAAAATCATCATGTCAAAAAAACTGCAATTCTTTAAGTAAAAACATTCACAGAGACAAAATTATAGCTTTTCAGATTATGCTGTTAGTCATACTGTATCTCTGTATTGGGAGAAAGAGAATCGCAGTTCATCCCATTCATCCTTCATTTTCTCCAAGGAAAGTTCCAGTGAGTACTCTTTACTGGCCAAAGCTCCAACCTCTTCCAAACTATTGTAAAGGTAAAAAATACATGAAATAAAATCCATCGTCCTCTGGTTATCTGATCTTTCCATTACTCTGGTAATGTATACTTAACATAAAATTCTGATAACTATTTCTTACCAAACATGGTTTTCCTCTAAACCCAGTAAATAAATGTTACTCTTTCTGTGTATTCCAACATGGTAGACTTACTTCTCAGAGAATTTGGAAAGCCCCAAATTCAACATGTCCTGTAATGAACTGTCCTCTTTTGGTACCACAGCAAAGCCCACAATGCTGCTGATCTGCACAGAAATAAATTATTCTTATCCGATTAATGGATCAAAAGGGATGACACATGGCTCTCACGATGTGAACCTGACAGCTGACCTTATTCCAGTGGCGGTCTTTCATTCCAGGATTACAGATGGTTGTCAGGATGGGCAGGTGCTGCTTGAACTGTACTATCTTGCTTGTGAAGCTTTTGGCTACATGGCGTGGCCCAGGAAGTGAAGAGAAAGACTTAGTCAGTTTATGCATGGTCCTCCACATCATGTCCAGGTCATCTGTGATTTTGTCAGCATTCAGGTTTTGGAAAGGACCTAGAAGTTAAATGACAGAGGAGTATACAAATGTCAAAACAACACTGCAGCCCAACTGAACTAGCTGTGTAGTCACTTAGCAGAGATAATTAAAATGGGTGTAGTTTTCCCCAGTGTGAGTCATCTACCTTTCATCCACTCCTCTGACAGGCTCTGAAAGTTAAATACTGTGTTCCAGAGCTGTTCATATGGCTGTTTGTCAGATATCAGAGTCTGGAGCATTGGGAAATTACACTGCTCTTTCTCCAGCAAAGTCTCCTCTTTGTTGATGTCCTGAAGAAACGACACAAATAAATAGAAATGTTTTCCAGTAACCATCAGAGAAGTAATCTTAAGAATTAAAATTTTCTAATCAAAAGGAAAACTACATGTGTATATGCCATATCACAGATCACCGTATGCAGTGTTTCTTACATCGAGCTCAGTGAGAGCAGCCTCCAGGTTGTCAGCGATTTGGCTGAGGGTTTCCACATTGTTCTTCATCTCCTCCATGGTCATCACCTGCTTCTTCTGAAAGGCTTTTATCTCCATGTCTAAATCGTGCAGCCTCTGGTCAAACTCTAACGTCCTGAGAGAGTCAAACAGAGACACAGCTGGTGTCATTTCAGATGTGGGCTCAGGAAACTATAATTATGTCTATGTCTATAGCCAAATTTAAGAACGAAATATGCTGTGATTTTTAAAACATTTGTCCTATATGTCAAACGGCTCTGGAGTTTTGGATACTGCGATTTGTGTAGCCCAGGGAGTTTTTTTTAAAGCATTCATTCAGCCACCTTGTGTGAAGACATTCTTCAGCTTCTTCTCTCCGGTTGGCCTGCTGAGTCTTGCTGTCTTCAAGCTTAGCCAATATCTTAATGGGCCACTGAAAAATACAGGAGTTCAGCCTCAAGTCTTCAGCTAGAGGAAGGGACAAACAAAGAAAGTCTGGTTGAATCTAGTGTTGGTACACATGGACAGACCTCAGCTTTAGCTAAAAAAAAATACAATGTGGTGCTTGTGTACCTTAAATATAATTTGTTTTGGCTGTAAATGCATATACGACATGAGTTTTACATACAGGGTAGAATGGCATAGTCCAGAAGGAAGATGATGTGGCATCTTGCATCGTCAGTCTCATGTTTCAGCTCATGCACAGTCGCCTCACTGGTCTTTTCAATGAACACGTCGAGTGAGACCAACTCCTCTGTTGTTGCTGGGGTGCATCTGATGGTCTCTGTAATCTCCTCATACTTTTGGCAGATCCTGGCAAACAACAATTTGCAACTGAAATTCTCTCCCTTCAAATTTGAGTAGACGTGAAACTGATTTTGCTGTTAGGTTGACACAAACTAAATAAATTAAACGCTCAATCGGACAAATTTTGTCTTTCAAGTTACAAAAGGTTAAGGAGGCAGAGTTGCCACTCACCCCTTGTTCATCTCTCGGTTCTTTTCCATCAGGAACGTGGTGATCATGTCATCGAGCCTCTTAGCACGATCGTGCAGCTCATTATTCAGCTCGCAAGCATCCAGACAAAACATGGACAGGGCCACTGTACTGTTTAGTGCGACAATCTCATTCCGCAAATGATTTACGCTCTTCATTTTCTGCATTTTAAGAGAGAGGGGGGTGCTTGGCAAGCAAGAAGAAAACCTATGCCATGTAAATTGTTTGGTGTGGATTTTAGACAGCAAAGTTTAATTACCTCAGCAAAGCCTTCAAAAGCATGCTTCTCTTTGAGAAAAGCTGATATATCCTGCTCTGCGCTGTGGTCCAGCAGATTACTGTATTTCCTATAATAATTCAAATACCTGAATGAGATGAGAAAGAGTATTAGTACACTAGTTTCACTTCCTGGTACATCGTAAGAATTGACATACTTGAATTAAAGTCCCTCTCTATTCAACGCTGTGGTTTTATTCTTGTTCTGCTTGAATGTTTGAGCTTTACTGTGTAGAATGTCGCTTGTGCAGATCCTGCCACTGTTTTCACACTGACTGAGAATGTTAATTTCATTTATGCTTGTTGGAATTTTCAGTGCAAATTCACAGAAAATGGCCTTTACAATGATGTAGATAACATTTCCTGTGAAATAGTAAATTTTTTGAAATTACAATATTTTTAGATCAATATCATTAAGATTGAATGAGGAAAGCTTTTTTTTTTAGGATTTTAATGAGATAATTTCACATTTTTGGAAGAACAATATCAGAAATAAATTAAATTAAAGTTTTAGACACATCTTCAAACGGTCTGTTGTTATGTTATTACTTTTCAGGGCCCACGGTATTTTTGTGGAAAATGTCCTCAGCTTTGTCGATTAGCTCTGTAACCAGCGACTCATCGGGATAGATAATGCGGAGGTAGTTGTCTTTGACATCAGGAAAGAGGACACATTCAACCTAGCACAAAGCAGAAATTTCACAATAAATAGTGTATCAAAAAATAGAGGGCAAAAATTAATTTGATGCAAAAGGAAAACTGTACCCTTGGAAGCTCCTTAGCACCATTGATAATTTCCATGAAGGCACTGTGGATAAGATCCCAACAGTTCTGAAAACTTGGACTAAAGTCAATGTGATCCTCCTTCACTTGCAGCTTAACCAGCAGCAGTTGAGACTGGACATATTTCAGGTAATCAAACACCTCGCCAAAGTCATTGCCCTCCTAAAGAACCAAGACCACAGGGGGAAATAAATATTAAAAGCAAAAGTATTTGGGTCTTCCTCTAACCCAATTCGAACACCAATTTAGCATGTTAAGAACTTAAGATTTCTCACAGACCTCATATTTGGTGAAGAAATGTAAAAAGTCTTGCAACGACTCAACCACCAAGGATCGGAGTTGCAGTGACATGAGAGTGGCCACACAGTTGAAGAACTCCTTGCAGGATAATGGAGCCAAATGCTTATTGTCTGGTATGAGCGGCATCCACAAATCCTGAGAAGTGTCAAGGAGTGACACACACTGGGGCAGCCACCTAAAAGACGATGGTGGTAAGTTCAGTTGTGGCTATTGTTGTTTATTACATTCAAGCAAAAAAAAAAAAAAAAAAAAGACACATGAATTAAGTTAAATTGTATTAATGGTAACGATAATGACAAATAATAATTAAATAGAATTACTGCCAGGTGATGAGACACTGTCTAGAAGTGTTCAGGACAGGATCACCTCATAAAATTATATAAGGCATATAGTTTCAGCGGATTCCAAAAAGGGACACAAGTTTTAATGTGCCTTTTCAAAGATCTTTTCCCAATGTATTTTAATATCTCTAATGGAATCATAGAGAGCACTTCTTTAAACCAGAAAGGAGGTTTTGTTGATTTCCAATGCAGTAGATGTTGTGAGATGTCACCTTAACCCAACATACAGTAAAATCCTGTAATTCAGTTAAGAGATATTTGTTGCCCAATAATAAAATAAAAAATTTGGCCATTTGAAGTTTTTGTCTTTATATAACTGTGTTATTTATACCCAGGTAAGTCAAACAATCCTTCTCTATCTGTAATCAGAGTCCCCTTCCAAGAGCATGTATGGTAACAGAATACCTGAAGCTGACTGCACTGGTTACTGCAATCATTACATCCTTTATTTATTCTCTGGGTCATGTTGACACAACCCAATAGAGGCTTTTAGTGTCCTGTGGATCAAGTTTGGCTGGCATGGGAAACTGAGACATTGAAAATAATGGTATCCATGCAGGCACAAATCACAAACGCGACAACTAACGAGACGGCAGGAAGACTTTACAAACTAGAATGGCTCATTTTTAAGTCATGTTGCCAGAGCTGCTACATAGCCTAACAGATTATACAACAGGCACGTAGCAAAGGAGGCAATGGAATCTTAAAGTGAGATAGTGTCTAAAGCAATCTTGAGAAAAGCAGCCTGACATGGTTCTGACAAGGGAGTCAAAGTGGAGACATAACCCTGCGCTTACAGCAGGATTAGTATTTTCTTGGGTGCGCACATACTATGGAAGCCACTGAGAAGCGCACAAAATTAAGTGTCGTCATCCCAGTGTGTTCTCACTGACAAGAGTAGCTGTTTTGAGATGCTTTAGAAAACTAGCCTTACTCACTTTTGGACCAATTTATTTCTTGTGGATTGGCACTGTCTCCGGACCAACTTTTCAAACTCTGATGGGAGGAGGGGGAGGCAAGTGGACTTCTCTAGCTTAATAAATCTCAAGGACGCAAAGCTGAAAAAAGATTTTTAAAAAAACAGTTATTTATTTGTAATTAATCTCATTTGGTTGCCTAAATTAGACCTACAAATTCATGAATCCAAAGTAACAGCTGAAGGCTTGAACTGTAGTAATACCGTTCTCATAAACCTGAGGGAATATAAACAGAACACTGAATTATAATAATAAGGGATACCAAGAGTACTTCAAAATTAAGCAAAAAAGAAAAGAAAGCAGAAATGAATACAGTATAAGTATAGCATTGGTAGTAGTAGTATTTAGACTTTCAGGATATGAATGAATAAATAAATACAATGTAGTCCTCAGTGAATGCACTACACAGCACATTTCTGCATTACCTGCTTTGCCAGATATGCTGCAGCTGGACCATTAATGGAGTAGCAGCAAAAACATGTTGCTTTTGCCAATTTAGGACCTCCTTGTAACGAGCTCCCCAGGGCACCGGTGCAGTGATCACTTTGCTGGGAAAGTGCTTGGGGATGCTGAATATGGTCAGTCGCTGGCGCTCGGCAGCATCCATCAGAATGTAATCCACTGACAAGGAACAAGGGCAAAATAGAATGATGGAATGTAATTTTCATGGTAAGGGAGGTATATACATTTTTACATTTAGTGATGTGGCTCATGTAAACAAAAGTTGAAAAGACTGAAGAGGTGATAAGAGCTTGTGATGCCTAAATAAAACGATATTAAAGGAACAGTGACAATTTGTCTTATATTGTTTCCTACCAATGCTCTTCTTGAGGCCAAATTCGTAAACAGATTTGACCTCCTCTTCCAATTTTGCCCTCACAATCTGGAGGTGTTTACTATCCTCAGTGTCACGGGGCAGCAGGCCCCTGATGTTCCTCATCTGTTTGTCTGGCATGGGGGGCAGCACAGAGCTCGGGATGCCATTGTTGATGTAATACATATACCTCTGTGTGATTAAATGTAAGAAGAAAAGAAAAAAAAAATCACAAAGGACTCCATTTAGCTAATGACAAATTCATTACTGATCATTCACTGATACTTGCTTTCAGGTCTCTCTCAGTAGGTTCTCTCTCCATAGCCCTCATCTTCTTCTCTTGCCTCTGCATGATGTCCAGCTGCCTTGTAGGACTCATTGGTGGGATGACAGGAGTGAAAAAGTTGCTTGGGTCTAGCTCCTTTTCCAAACACTGGCGTGTGTGTCGTTTCTGCTTGAGTTTTCTAACTTTCAGGTTCTGGGCCTGAGGAGTGTAGTTGTTTCCAATCGACTCACTGGGAGTACGGCTGTAACGTTGCTCTTTGTAAGGAGCTGCTAGCGTCCGAGAGCTGCTCTGAAGGAGGGGTGGGTAGCGGTTGTGCTTCCAGACTTTCTGAAATAAAAACAACAGTTCAAATGTTATTTATGGCAGTACAAAGCTAAGCTTGTTTAACCTAGGTCAAAAATACAAGCAAAATTGGCTTCCCTGAAGCATCAAATCATAATGGATTATGCAGCGACTAATAGACTTACTTTATATTGGTCTGAAGGTTCTATATCACGAGGCAAACGTGGGAGAAGACGCTGACGTTTGTGCGTACATAAATGGTAGGTTTGGAGGGAGTCGTCGTCCATCTGTAGGAGTAAACATAAAAGGCTTGCTTACAATTTTATTTCCTTTAACTTGCTTACAAGTGTACAGTATATGCAATAGCGTATTGAAGTGCTGTTGTTCCACTTCAGTTTGATCTATTATTAATATCTATATATCCTATATTTATTGTTAATGTTATGAGGAAAAACAGTTTACCTTGAGATTGTTTTTTTGTCAACAAAACAGCAAGTTTAATTTTGAATATTAAAATCTAGCTAGACTGACTCAAGATATCCACCAGTATTATCTATTCTAAAGATTTAAACAAACCTCCAACGACTCCTCCATCTCGCTCAGCGTCCCTGTCTGTGAAAGAAAGGAAAAATAATTCATTAATCATTTAATTAATTAATTGAATGCATGAATGGTTAAAAAAAAAAAAAAAAAGACATTTCCACTAAATGTAAACTATCAGTTCAAGTATCGACACACGAGGCTGTTTACGTGGAAGCGTATTTAACAGACAACAGTACAACTATTGTTGCGTTTGGCCGTTCCTTTCCACGATGACGGCGTTTGGGTGCCTGAAAACGCAAACTTTTGAAAAACAGGTTCCAGAGTGAAATCTTTCGCAGTCACCACCGCTGCTGTCGCTACCTAAACTGACCATAAGCGTGTCCGGTGGAAACAGTGACGTCACAACCCCGTTCCCACAGGCGTGTTACCAATGGCGACCGCGACTATTCGGGCTAATATCGGCATTAGAATGACTTTATCAGACAAAGATTCAACCACACCTGGTCACATTCTTCCGCCTCGCTCAGCTCGAACTCTTCCATCTTGTTCAGCTCCTCCGTCTGTGAAGGAAGGGAAGCGTACAGAAAATGTCACCATGTATTCGACTATAGGCTCTCAATCCCACATCAGAGACATTGACGCTGTAATGCTGTGTGGAAAGCCAAAAAGTATATACAGTTTAACATGTAGGGAAGCGTATAGCATTCACTTAAAAAAAACAAAAAAAACATGTTTGGCTCTGTTAAATCCGAAATTCAGAAAAACACAGGTCCATTTTTATTTTTATTTTTTCATCTCAAGTACTTGATTTCACTGGAGCAAACAGGCGCGTGTTTAGTTTAATCCAATTTTATTTTGGCTTGGGTTTAAGACATTTGGAGATACTGGTGTTTAAGTAATATAGATGGTATTGTTATTGTTTTGTCAACTTTGCACAGGCTCGGGGTAGCTCAGTTTTCTGACTTTCCGGGATAAAAAGTAAGAAATTCAGAAAAACAGATTCAGTTTTTCTTTCAAGTGAATGCAAGATGCTTCCATATCATTGATTTTTTTCTTTAATGGAAAACTGAAAGGTTTACTTCAGCGTCCATGTTAACATGTAAAACTTGCACGTTTTAGACAACCAAAGACTACCCGTCGTCATGTAAAGTGGGTAAATGTTTACACATGTACATAATTTGCATGTTAAGATATCTGGGTGCCTTATCAAACACCAGAATGGTGTTTAAAATTCACCCTTTTAGAACTAGTTGCTACCATTTCATAGTTTCTAGGGGACAAGTTAGAGAAGAACAAAGGAAAACAACTCCCCACTCCACCTAACTTGTATGAAGTCTGATTAATAGATTGTACTTCTTGTGTCTAAGCTTGATTATAAAATTGTAAAGTGTTCACCAGATGACAGTATCAGAGCATAGATGCCAAACTGTTACATTTTGCGTAGATTGGGCCATTGGACACATGACAAGCACACTGGCCAAATGTACACACTAGCAGGAACCCACATAACCACAGAATAAGATCACACGACTAGGACATTTAGCCAACATAACCACATTGTTGAGGCCAAATGATCAAACGTATCACCGCATCAAAAGCAGGTGGGTATGTTGACACCAGCCAAAAGGTTGAAAGTTTTAAGATGCATATAACTAATGTGTTAACAGGTACTTGTTTGTAGTTTTAAGACAAACTATTTTGAAGTAGTCAGGTGGACAAAAAAAAATTGACATTTTGAGTCGTTCTGCATTCCATATTGGCATGCCAAAAGGTTCAATATGTCTACTTCCGCGTATTTATGTGTTAACACTACAGAGAACTACCTGTAAACACAGTACAGGGGTAAATGTTCAAACACCTTAACACGTACACAATTTATGTGACTCGCATGCAATGTTTATATATCTCATATCAATTACAATGAATATTTGCAACACAAAATGCCAGATATCCTCCATTGTTTTCTTGTTTCAACCATACCTTCTCAAATTCTTCCATCTTGTTCAGCTTCTCTACATGAAAAAGAAGGGAAATGTACAAAAATATTTTACAAAAAGATTATTGATCCCATACTTTACTTCATCACTAGGTCTATTATGTCTCTTATATATATATATCCACTTCAAAGCAGCCATAGTCTACCTAATGGCACATCAAAGGAATTTAATTTAATTCAAGTATATATGGAGTATGTAAATCTTAGAGACGCCTCCCATTGCGCAGACCTACTTTGGATCCTTTCATTTCTCTTTCTTTTCTTCCTTTTTTTTATGATACCTATAAATATACAACATTTAGATTGCGTTTTTTTGACTCATGATTTAATATTGATTCAATGATTCTTACATGGTTTGTTATTCTGTATGTTTGGAACTATTTAGTTCAATTTAATTTAGGACTATGTCCAACAAGAACCTACTTTTAACCCTAATGTACTAGTGTACAACACGTTTACAAGAATGTCCAGGTATTACTGGTATTCTGAAGTTACTAAAGTGCTGACAAAAAATTCAATTAAGTATCCAAAAGCAAGACTCCAAGGCAGACAGTCAGTTAGAGGCAAGCTAAGGCAAAGGGCCTAGGCTCAAGAATATGTAAGAAAAAATAGACATTGGTCAAATTATCTCTCACAAACAGGTCCCAAAGTGTAAAGCAAAAGGTAAAGTCAAAAGAAAGAATGGTACAAGCACAGCACTGAGGGGACACAGAGGTTAAATACACAAGTTGGGTGAGGGTGATTGGGCACATGCAGGTGGAACTATTAGGATGGAGTAGACAATCACAAGGGTGGAAAGACATACAGCGGGGGAGGTGTGGGTTAGTTCTGCCTGAGAGGGACATAGACAATGAGTGAGGAAATACATACAAAAACAAATACAGACTGAATAAGAATAATGATGCCAGAATAAAAACACCTGACCTAAGAATGTATGTATCATGCATGTATCTATACAGAAAGTCACTGTATACAGTACATACATCAAAACCAGGTGTGTCAGCCTCTTTAGACTCATGCAGCTAGGGTTTTTGTTGTCAGGACAGAGAGTGGTGTTTTTGATGAGGCAGCAAACACAGGTGGATACAAATATACTTCAGCAAATGTCTCAGATTCTTTAAACAGCCCCCTGGCTTTTGGTCAGTGTCATTGTCTCCAAACCAAACAACACTGCTGGTCTCATTAACCTCTTGAAAACATTTCCTTTCACTTTTCCTGCTATGCTTTAGTTGCAGATCACTCACTGACACTTGCCTCCACCCACTCCACCCTTCCTGCACTTGCTTCTTCACCTCTTTACCACACTCACCATTGCACTGAACAGTTGACTCCAAGTACTTAAACTCATGGACCTCTTCCACCTCTACTCCCTGTAACCTCGCTGTTCCACTTGCCTCCCTTTTATTCACACACATGTATTCTGACTTTCATTCCTCTTCTTTCTAGCACATACCTCCACCTCTTCAGGTTTACTTCCACCTGCTCCCTGCTCTCTCTACAAATCACAGTGTCATCTGTAAACTTTATGCCCTTGTTTTAAAATGGACTTAGTGCAATAATTCAGTGCAACTTGACTTCTTTTGAGACTAACTTGAAATCAAAGACATGCTGAACTGTTGGTCAAACGGAGGTGTCAGCAGTAGTTATCCCTGTCTCCTCACAGCAAGAAGGTCCTGGGTTTGAGTTCTGACTGGTATTCAGGGTTGTGATTAGTTTAAAATGGCCCCATAAGCAGCCAGTGTTAGATGATGGATTGAGTTTAAAATATCTACCATTTCCACATTAATACAGTTAAATATCCTACAGACTAAAATGCCTTTTTGTAACAAACTTGGTGGAGTCACTGGAACTCTTTAATGTGATATGTTTTGAGTTTCACACAAGGATGGTCTCTAAGATGCAACTCTCCCCTGGGCCTCTCCCCTCAACTCCTGAAGAAAGCCAGGCCTCTCTTCAGGCCTGGTGGCTGACATAAAGAGTATTGATGACACAAGACTTACACAGGACCATCACTGAAGTGCTCAGGCATGAGTATACTGTTGGAAAACGCTGTAAACAATCTGCCAGGGGTGTTTAAAATGTGGGCTCAAAGCTCCGATTGATGTCACAAGAAGACATCATTGTTGACACCCCTGTTTTCTTGTTTCTTTGTTTTGGTATTGATAATTGTTAATTTGAAATTCTACAGCCCTGCAGGTCATGACAACATTCCCTCTTGACTTCCAAGTCAATGTTTTACAGCCATAAGCTTGTTTATTTGTTTTACTTGGTGTTTTATCAATGCCAGTGAACTTAATTATAGGAAAGTTAAGTATGTGTGCACCCCACTGTTTAAACCTGTGAATGGCCTCTCTTCAATTGTGTGACCTAACGTAGTCTATGCAGAGAAATATTTAGGGAGATATGAGAAAAGTCTTAGATTATATGTATGTCTTCCATCTTTCAGTCATGGCATATCTCATACAGTCCACTCCTGACACAGTTGTTCCCACTATTACAAAGTTAAGATGTTAATCAGCCTGCAATATATTATGAAACTAGTTATGTGAGTTGTTGTCTGCACTGTTAAGAAACTAAAAAAAGAAGAAGACGACGCAGGCCACAGTAACTGGAAAGCCAAGAAAAGTGTTAACTTTTTGAACCTTTCATTCTAAATAATTACCAATGTTTAATTATACAATGAATCTAACTCATTAACAAAAAAATTGACTCTTGTTGCATACATAGATAAATACACAGTAAAAAACTTTATGTAATTTGTCGTTGTTGATATACTTCCATTAGTTCAGGTTTATATATGTAATGAGTTAAATCTATTTTTCTTAATGTTAAATTAACAGATCAATCTGAAGAAAAATACTGTATTAACAACGACACCAATAAGAAGAGCAGAATAATTCAACCAAAAGATTTTAAATATCTATTATTTTTTATATTTTGCAAGCACCATTTTTATATATTGTTTTATGTATATATACGATTTATTGTTTTTCGTATTACTATGCTAATGCAGAGAAAATAATTGATCAAACAACGTTAATGTTATTATTTGAGCATTTAGGCTATTTTGATATATTTTCTCCTACTTCCAGGTCACAAGCCTCGCATTTTAGATCTTTGTCCAAAAGGACACATGAAAAGGCATGTTTACAAAAAACAAAGTTCCCCCGTTATTTAATTTTTGATTTTTTTCCCCCCACGTTTGGTGTCTTGATTCAGACAATAATTTATTTATCTATTTTACATCTGGCTATGTATGTATATATTGGTTAAACGGTAAAAACGAAAAACGAGCCTGTTTTCTCCTTTATCGTGTCAGGTTTATACTTTATTCCTCTGACCTATTA